>CM053789.1:150293276-150868276 GCA_028749045.1 Cupressus sempervirens
GTTTGAAACCCATTTTGTTGGGTTTTGAGAATCCAAAGGATACATCACTTTTTGGGAAGAAATCATAAGCACATCTTTTTTATTGTTTTATTTCTCTTAGAATTTGTTTTTGAGTATTGGAAAATTCTATGAGAAGATCCCTCCTACACTTTTCAACCCTAGTTTTATCCATATTTTTCTTTGAGAATATGGCTCCCTCGAGCCTTATCTATCTCAATGCATCTTTTAAAAATCTATTGCAAAACATGATTAATTAAAAAAACCTTCATTCCACTTTGCTATTTTTATTAATACAGTGCAAAAAAAAAAAAAAAAAGTATTTTTTAAAGGCCAATATGAATCACAAATAGACAAACCTAGAGAGAATAAAGTAAAAATAATGCATCATCGATTAAAACAAAAAGAAGGAAAGGGGGGTAAATAGTGATGCCATTATATGAATGCAAATGTCATGGAAGAGTGCAAAAATATGCAACCAGTAACATGTCTATCCTATTCACTAGATTATTATGAAATAATGCTTTTATATTTTAAATTTTATTTCTAATTTTTTGGAAGATAATTCATGTTAAACTACATTTATTTCATTTTATTTCTCTCTTGTTGGATATAGTCTACTTACGAGGTGAAGTTGTTGAAAAATATTGTTAATACACTTTTGAAAGTAAAATCTACGTAACTCTATCTTTTTCCTTTTATGGTAAAGTTAAATTATCTATGATTTTTTTAATATAATTTTATTGTGTGTTAATTTCTTTTTAATATTAAATTAACACAAATAAAAGGGATGGGGGTATTATAAGCTAAATGTTGGTATTCAATAGTTTTTATCCCAATAATCATTGAGAAATTTTCTACAGAGCTAAAATCTAATGTGAAGTATAAATCAAATTATTTCATAATAATTTTTCTACTAATAATATACCTCAAACTTTAATTTTCAGATTTACAACATATAATTACATAGATTCAACGTCTGGATATTTTTTATTGTTGGGGTTCTAGGTCTCTTGTAAAAAACCTATTTTAACCCAAGTTAATAAATAATTTGTTAATATATTTTGTAGTCATCAATTAAAGCATTCCTCTTTACTTATTGAAAAGAATTTCTTGGATTCCTATCACATTCCTACATTATGAAAATTATATATTTTCTTAAGGTTTTAAAAATACACCATCTTCTTTAGAAAGAGATAAGTAACAGAGAAATTAGTGATCAACCTATAAAAATTTATGATATTTTTATGACTATCAAATGTTAATTAAGGGAGATTATTATTGTTGAATTATCTGGCTACTCAAAAGATCTTGAAAATCTTCAACATATAAGGATTAAATAGCTTTGTGGTATCCAATATGATACTACTAAGTTCAATTAGATCAAAAAGAGTTCAAGGAAGCACACTATCTATAGATCTCCTTAAATGGGAGGGGTTATATACAATTTTTATGTCCAATCAAAAGAAAACCTAACAAATATTGGAGGAGGGATTATTATAAAATATTATATAGTGTCTTTGATTGAATGCACTAAAAAAAGTCAATGATGTATGTCCAATAATATGGTTGATGCTATGGTGGCTTGGATGGTATTACCTTAGTTAAGAATTTATCGATTCTAAATTAGAAGGGGGAAATTAAATAACCATGGGAAGTAATATTTTTTATAAAAATTACCAAAAATGCCCTAATAATATTAACTAAAACCAAAATTCAACATATATACAAAGAGATAAACATAGATACAAACATTCTAGCGAACAAGAGTTTAAAACTTCATGATTAGATCCACTGGGTTAGCTTGAATATGTTGCACAATATATGGGTAAGAGCACAAACCTGTGTCACCCTTTTATAAAGGAAAAGGCTAACAAAAGTATAACTCTTCACCTTCAATGACATAAAAACTGGTATTATTATTTAGAATTTGAAAATTAAGTAAACTAATGAAATGTGTAGAAATCTATAAAGTTTAGGATTATAATTTTTAATAATTATTTAGAATAAGAATTGATATATTTTCCTAATTTTTAAAGACAAATTTTTAGGTGTTTAAAAATGCTAAAAATAAGGGGTCTAGTTCCCACCACAAAACTATATGGAAATAAGCTCATTTCCCTTTTATCCCAACTTATGTTATAGATAACATATCAATCAAAAATAAAAATAGGCTTTAGACCTATATTTTCAATTTTTTATAAATTCAAATTTCAACTCGCTTGAAATCGAGAGTTTTCATCTCCCAACACTTTTTTAATAATAAATCTATTGTAACCAAAATAAAAATTATACATTCTAGAAGAGGACTCTCTCTTTTATAAATTCATATGATTTTTAAATTTTTTGATATGATTTAATATTTTTTCTTTCTTAAAATTGACATTTTCTAGAGTGTTAAAATACACACTTGTAGAATTTTTTAATTACAATATACTATATCTAACTAAAGAACAATAAACTCTATATGAGAATATTATTGACTTTGAGCTCTATAAATGGTGTTTATATGTTATTAAAAAAAAAAATCATAAAAAATAGTGAGTTATTGAAACGTCAATTTTTTGAAATAATTTTATTTCTTTAGTAATTGGATACAAACTAGTATAAAACATGGATTTAATATATATTTCCAATTGGAAAATTGTGAGACCACATATATAACTTAGCTAGAATAAATTTATCAAGATCATATGGTTGAACAAAATTATTTTTTAGATAAAAATTCTCAAATTTAGTCATTTTGATAAGTCAGCCTGAAAGGTGACACAACTTTTTACTTTTACCCATATTAAAAATTGATTATATCCATTAAAATTTAAACATTATAGTTTGTAAAAGTGGGAAGAGTTGCATATGCTAAGGTGAAAAATAAAAAAGGGTAAAGGAACAAGCTAGATTATTGTCACAATTATGAATATTATTTTAGGAGTTTGCATCACTATTGTCATCACACACACACACACACACACACACACACACACACACAGAGAGAGAGAGAGAGAGAGAGAGAGAGATCCTTTATTCAAAAATACTAATATATTTTCTATTACTTGTATTTTTTTTCAATTTTATATATATATATATATATATCTTATGAAACTCAATACTCATTGCTCAAAAGTTGCATCTCATGTGGGGAAGGAAATATGAAGGATAAAGATGCGTAATTTTGGGTTGAATGTTTTTTTGGGATAGATTGTTTTAGTTATGGATATTACCACGTATTGGAAGAGGACCATCATAACATTTAATTTTAGTAGAAAAAAAAATATTAATCCTATCAGAGAGAATTCTTTATGATATAATGAAGTCATTTTCAAGGTTGGTGGAGAGAAAATAAGATTTTTTGCTAAATCTAGTTTTAGAGAAGTGCTAGAAATGGGCTGTTATCATAACAATTTGGAATCATTGAATTGATAAGCTCTTAAAAATAATATAGATCCATGTTACCTCTTTGTTTAGTCTAGAATGGTCCCTTTCCTCATGTCAATGCAAGGTTATCATTATTTACTTACTTCCAAATTCATAAATTGTTTGACTAAGGGAACAATAATGATGTATAACTATTTTAGTCCATGGTCTCTTTATAGATGATAGATGATACTTTTGGTTTGGAGAATGAAAGAATACACATTGTATAGAAGATCTTGGGAAACTATGAAAACTTCATTGATAAATTATGAGGTGATTGTAAGTTAGTTGAAAGGTTTTAAAATGAGTATGATCATCAAAACATCCCTTATGCTTACATGATAGGCTAGCTTCCATATCATGAGATACTTTACATTAGAGGGTGTATACACATGGAAATCCCTATTTATCACTTTCTCCTACTAAACAATATTTTGTTATAGAAAACATTAATCTATCCTCTTTCCATTTTCCTATTTGCTACAAGGCATACTAAAGGGTGCATCTCCTCTAATTTGTTATGACTTGGTAATGGAATTGTGTAGTCATGCTTTATTCATTGATCTACATTGAAAAGCTATGCATTTTTACAACCAAAATTGTACCCCTTCCACTCACCACTTACAATGGAATGTGTTGATAAAAGAGCTAGGAAGATTGATGAATAAATTTATTTTGGTAAATAAGAGCCCAATTCCCGAAAGAAATTCATCCTTATCATCAACTAAATGAGTTTCTCCTTGTTACCACTGAGAAATATAAGACCCTTCTAGACTTACCTGAGTCTTGTAAAAGAAACCCCAAACAATGTTCAATAATAAGAGAGTAATTAGTAACCACCTTCCTATTATCCTAAGACTCAACAACTTTGCAAAGAAAGCTCTCATTTAAAGTCTTTCATACCCTCAACATACTAGTCCACATGCTCAACATTTAATTTAATGTTTTCACATTGATTATTTATTATTTAATTTTAAAATTGTTCAAATAAATAAAAATAGATTGATTCTTGCTCAATAAATTCAATACAAATAAATGTATTTTTATAGAGACACATAGAATTGATTTTTAATTGAAACTTTAATCATATTATAGTATTTAAATTTACATTTATGATACATGATATTTATGTTGATGTGATGAACTCGTGATAGTAGACTTGATTTGAAATCAAATGCATTTTGATATATTAAGGATAATTTTAAGATAAGAACATATATTAATAAGGCATGACTATATAATTTACTTGTTTTGGTTTACCTTTCCATTTTATCTTTATATTTCCTTGTATATGTGAATATGTTAAGGGCTGACTTACCACCTAAAGAATCCACACAATTTTAACATCCAACCAGAAGGAAAAGTAAAGTAAATTGAATGTTAATAGTGATTGCTGATAGTTTTAAAGGCCATACTCTAGAATTTTATTGTTGTTTATGGTGTAAGTTTGGAGCTATTGTGGGGCTTGTCCCAATTTATTCATTGAAAGTGTTGACTATGGTTGGCGGGTCAGTTGTTTGTGAACCTTTGTCTTTGACAAAGAGAGATCTGATTTATCTACATCTCTCATTACTAGGCACTCGTAATGTTATCTTATTGGTGTTTAGAGTTCTGAAATATCTGATAATATTCTCTTATTGATAATTAGAGTTCTGATTGCACTTCAGACTTCACCCATTAATTACTACTTTTCTCAAGCCGACTTAAGAATAGATTTTGATCTTTTGGAGATAATGATGAATCTATATTTGAATTCCATATGTAATTGCATGCAACCAATTAGAAAATGGGAAGGTTTAAGTGGAAATATGGATGAATCTCAGCTGTAGATTCATACCTAACCCTAAGCCACCAGAGTCTTCTTAAGAAGGACGAAGCCCTAAACTTTTTAACTGTGTAACAAGGGGTGAATGATCAAATTAAGAAAATAGTCACCACGTAGGACTACAACATATTTATTCATGTCACATTTACATGAAGGAATATCTTGTGTGACAAAATGAATTTATGGAAGGTCTAATAAGTAGTGGAAAATGGCAACAACTCCTCTCTTCTCTAATGACGAGCGATCCTCTTTACCCCCTTCACCTTTTCCTTTGAGTAGAATTTTTGTATTTTGTGATTGTTTGCATCTACCAATGGCAAGTCCAAGATGCTGGCACTTGATTACTTTTGATCATTATGATGATTTTTAACTTTCTCCAAATTTTTCTATTCTTGACTTTGCATCACCAAATCCATACTCTTAGCAGCATATCCTACCAAAAATCATACTCTTAGCAACATAGTCTACAAGAAATCAGAGAGTGTTTGGATTAATAAGAATGTTAATATTAATGAAAAAGTGATCTCTATGTATGCTCAATATGCAATTCCAACTAGTATCAATTATTAAATTACTTTCCAAATATGTATATGGAAATGATTCTGATGAACAAACAATGAGTCTCTTCAACTTATTTGATTTGAATTTGGTATCACAGTGTCTATACATGTCCTGAGGACCCCTTGGAATCACTCTTTTATTTTAGACTATTGAAAACACATTTGTTGTGAGGAACTATCCATATTCACAAATATATAGGCCTTTTAATAACACTCTACTACTGTGCATTATTGAAGCTATAGCTATGTCATTATCATTATCTATTGTTGCCGGTGATATCCACATTCTTCTAGCTAGTGGAGAAAAATGGCAATGTATATTGATGTGATGACAGATTTTAAACCTATAATATGTATTAACATTTTTGCTGGCCAAAATCATATCAAAATGACTAGGCATTTAATATTGTCTTGACTCTGGAGAATTTTCATTGTATTCAGGGCTGGAAATTGTGTTGTTTAATGTATGCTGAAAACAAAATGGGGGACTTGTAAAAGTTATTTTCTTTATGTCTCCTTAAAATGTTAAATTTAACAGATATATATCTAATTGAATTAGATGACATATATGGTTCAAATTATAATAATTGGAAGTTTGAAATGTAAATTTTAATGAAAAATTATAATACTTTACTTCTCCTAAATGATGTTGAGGATATATCAGTTTTGTTTCCACCTGTCACTTAAGATTGAGACAGTAAAAATTATTTTTCCATGACTATCAAGGATTTTGTTATCTCTCATATGGTTAGTGGCAAATAAACTTGAGGATACATGTGAATAGATTTCTAGAGGTGATTAAGTTACTATTACTTTGAATGGCATGCTGAGTATGTATCAAATGCTCAATACTAGTGCTGCAACAAGAAAACATGCACCTTATCTTGATAAGGTACTTAGAAGAGAATAGAAGGAACTAGTGAAAACTTTGCGTAGGTGGTCAAGAACAAGATTTCATTGAAAGGAACGTAACGGGTGAAGTATAGAGGACATAAATGCGATGGAAAAGGGTATAAAGATGGGGAGTCATTTATGTTAAATTTAATGTAAATAAGATTATAATTTCTATTAATATAGTAACTGTGTATATTTTGCATAGGAGTGTAGGAAAAGTAGATTTAAAGTGTCTATAAATAAAAAATATAAAGATAAATATATTCTTCTTTGATAAATTGGGAGAGGATTTGAATTCAGAATATTAATAATATTACATTGTTAAAATAAAGACAAGTGAAGAGGAATTCAGAAGAAGTGAAAATAAAAGGCTTTGAAATGGAGTTACAACAATAGAGCTAACCAAAAATCCTCAACAAAGGAGCCAAGGAATGAAAAAACCACCAAACAATGAGATGCAAAAGTATTAAAAGATGAAGGAACCAATGCAAACCACATACACATGCTTTGGAAGAGATCAAGGCACCCAACAACCTCAAACCACAACACAGTCATAGAGCCAACAACCTCCACACATGAGGGGATATAAATAATGAAAAATATAGGAGAGACAATATGAACCTCACCCTCACACCAAGGAGGGGAAGGAACCAGAGCATTGAGGTGGAAAAAAAAGATGTCTACCAAACAAGGATAGATATAGAGACCCAAAAAATCCAAGGATTGAAAGGCAAGATCTGTAAATTACTCACACAAAGCCAAGGAGCAGAAGGAACAATAAAGGTAGAAGAAGGCCAAGCAAGGTGAACCTGATCCACTAGACATAAGAATGTTGAAGTTCTAGGAAGAAGATGAAGAAAACAATACAACACCAAAACCACAAATGGGAAGAACAAGAACCAAGGCTACCAACAAAAAAAGAGTTAAATTACTGCAAGACATCAAGACCCACACAACCTAAGGGGATGGTAGAAGTGACAAAGGAAAATAAAGAAAATAGAGCAAGAACACACCCCCAAGCAAAAAAGGAAAATAAAGTAGAGGCACCCACAATAACATTGAGACAAAGAATAAGGCCAAACTTGGCTAGAAAATCCTAGGAAATAAGAAACCTAATCTAGCCTTCCAAAACATAGACAAAAGAGGTAAAGGACCACCTATAGCCATTAGCCACATCTTTTCACCTTCAAAAAACCCCTTTCATATGTTATTCCTCAACCTCAAATTGAAGTAGGAAAGATGAGAAATACAACAAAAAGGACCTCAACTACCACCAAGGCATGGAGAGAAAACCCCACCTCGAAGGGATTAGCTAAACTAGAGACTACCCCACACACCAATGGGGGAAATAGAAGAAAAGATAAAATGCACAAAGGGTCACATATAAGAGACACCCACTATTCAAAAAAGAGCTAAAAGATATTTGAAAGACTATCATAGAAGGGAGAGGAACCATCCACAATGTACTCCACCTCAACCCTAATAGAAAACAACAGAGTAGCCCAAAAATCTTGAAACCCTCAAACTAGAGAGAAGTCCCAATGAATAAAGAAAGTTCTTAGAGACCACTCTATGAGAAATAAAGCACATCCCCAATCAGCCAAAAGAGATGGGACACCCAAAAAGCACACAAACCCAACAGAGAAGAATACTACTATACCTAAAACAAGAAGACAAGAAGACCAAGAAACTCCCCATCATCATAATATCCCTCAAAATCTCCCTCTTCGTCACTTAAAAATGCCAAAAATCTAGTAAAGTGCTTCATAATATTTTAATTTTTTGTAAAGATAACTTTTTGAATAGTGAAGAAATATAATGGTAATTTCAATAATGGTAAATTATTATTTTTGTGTTGGCCTTTTTCTTAATATGGATGACTGTACATTCCAAGGCATCTATTTAGTCTTACTTCAAGAAATATATTCTAGAGAGATGTATGTAAATGATATTAGGTGTCATGATGTGTTACAAAAATGATAATAATTTAATAATTTTAAAAATAGTTATGGATAAAATCTTAAATTCAAGTTTGTAAAGATAAATTATAATATCACCAGAATGTGATATTTGAAGAAGCTATAATAGTGGGTTCATACAAAGTAGGCATAATTATAAAATGTAATAAGTGTGAAGTTGTCTTTTAGTTTCCTTAATTGTTTTCTACTAGTTGAAGATTTGAGGAGCCTTTTAGGGTAACTGCACCAAGTTGTGGTGCCAAAAGGGGGGTATAAGTGGACACATTTTTTTTGAAATCAACAATTTCTAAACTTCAACAAGAATTTGAAGATAGTTACACTCAAAATTTTAAGATATGAAAAAAACAAAAGTAGTAGTCCTTTCAATCTAGTTTCTAAACTACTAATTTTTTTTTCAGAATAGTTTAGTTTTAGGTCCTCAAAAAAGGGGGCCATAGAAAGTTGTACTGTTTATTCCAAAAAAATATAACATAGTACAAAGTGTGGCCCTCCTAAAATTTTAACTTTTTTTTTGGAAATTTTTTAATCACTCTGGTCAAAAGTTACTTAACACTCTGTAGTTTATCCTAGATTTTTTGAGTAATTTTATATTGTATATTTATTATTATTATGCTTTTTTTAACTAGACACATTCCAAAAATGTGAAATAACTATGTGCTCCCCTTAGAAATGATTGAAAACTAATCTAAAATCAAAAGTTCTTTTTTTCAAAGTGTGTAGAATGGAGTCTAGTTTCTAAAAAATTAAGTTGTTGCAAAATTCAATGAACGAGCTAAAATCTATAGCCTAATTAATACATGTTGGTTTTTGACAAAAAATTGACATACATTCAAAAGAAATTATAGATGAAAGGTTTGAAATAGTTCAAATTAAAAATAAATTATATAGTTATATAGCTAACACAGAGACCTACAATGTCATGTAACCTGATCTTATCGATGCTCAACCATGATGAATCTTGAAGGAGAGCACATAGGAAAAATCAATCATTTTTTGTATGTTTGCAACAAAACATGTCTCAGACCAATTTATAGACTCCAAACCTTTGGGTTGGATCTCCAAGGCAAAACCAAACCTTAGGCTTGGTTTAATGCAAAGCTTTGAATAGCACATATACCCTATAGCATATGTGTGCTATAGCGCACATGTGCTATTTAAAGCTTTCTGAATTTGGGTCTCAATAGGGCATGCGCGCTATAGTGCACACACACTATTGGGACCTAAATAATGCATATAGAGTGAAGAAGAGACGCAAAGAAAGAGCAAGAGAGAGAGGGGTGGGGGATGGATATGTGTGTGTGTGTGTGTGTGTGTGTGTGTGTGTGTGTGTGTGTGTGTGTGTGTGTGTGTGAGAGAGAGAGAGAGATAGAGAGAAAGTAGGGGATGGGAGAGGGGAGAGAGAGAGTAGGGGATGGGAGAGAGAGGAAGAGAGAGAGAGTAGGGGTGGTAGAGAGAGTATGGGATGGGAGAGAGAGGAAGTGTGAGAGAGAGTAGGGGTGGAAAAGAGAGAGTATGGGATGGGAGAGAGAGATTGAGAGTAGGGGTAGCAGAGAGAGTATGGGATGGTAGAGAGAGATTGAGAGTAGGAGATGGTAGTGAGAGAGTAGGTAGTGGGAGAGTGAGTGAGAGAGGGAGAGAGAGAGAGAGGAGGATGGAAGTGTGTGTGAGAGAGAGTAGGGCATGGGAGAGAGTGTAAGAGTTTGAGAGAGAGTAGGGGTGACAAAGAGAGAAAGCAGGGAATGGGAGAGGGGAGAGAGAGAGTAGGGGATGGGGAGAGAGAGTAGAGAGGGAGAGAGTGAGAGAGAGAGAGATAGTAGGTGGTGGAAGAGGGAGTGGGAGAGGGAGAGACGAGGGATGGGAGTGTGTTTGTGTGAGATCTAGAGAGTAGGGGATGAGAGAAGAGAGAGAGAGGGGGGGAGGATGGGAGTGTGTGGTGTGTGTGAAAGAGAGAGAGTAGGAGATGGGAGAGGGGAGAGAGAGAGAGTAGGGGATGGGGGAGAGAGAGAGAGTAGGAAATGGGAGAGGGAGAGGGAGTGGGGGAATGGGAATGTGTGTAAGAGAGAGAGAGTAGGAGATGGGAGAGAGAGGAAGTGTATGAGAGAGTAGGGGTGGTAGAGAGAGTACAGGATGGGAGAGAGAGATTGAGAGTAGGGGATAGGGAGAGAGAGAGAGAGTATAGGATGGGAGAGAGAGATTGAGAGTTGGGGATGGGATGGGGGAGAGAGAGAGAGTAGGCAGTGGGAGATGGAGTGGGAGAGGGAGAGCAAGAGAGAGGAGGATGGGAGTGCATGTGTGTGAAAGAGAGAGAGAGAGTAGGGAATGGGAGAGGGGGGAGAGAGAGAGAGAGAGTAACTTGAGAGAGAGTAGGGGATATGAGAGGGAGTGGGAGAGGGAGAGAGAGGGGGAATGGAAATGTGTGTGTGTGTGTGTTAGAGAGAGAGAGAGAGAGAGAGTAGGGGATGGGAGAGAGTGTGAAAATGTGTGTGAAAGTAGGGGGTGGTAGAGAGAGAGTAGAGAGGGAGAGAGTGAGAGGGAGAGGGAGAGTAGGCAGTGGGAGAGGGAGTGGGAGAGGAGAGAGAGGGCGGATGGGTGTGTGTGTGAAAGAGAGAGAAAATAGGGAATGGGAGAGGGGAGAGAGATAGAGAGAGTAGGGGATGGGAGAGAGAGAGAGAGAGAGTAGGGAGTGGGAGAGGGAGTGGGAGAGGGAAAAAGAGAGGGGGGGATGGGAGTGTGTCTGAGAGAGAGTAGGGGATGGGAGAGAGTGTGAGAGTGTGAGAGAGTATAGGGGTCGTAGAGAGAGAGTGAGAGTATGGGATGGGAGAGAGAGAGTAGAGAGGGAGAGAGTGAGAGAGAGAGACAATAGGTGGTGGGAGAGGGAGTGGAAGGGAGAGAGAGGGGGATGGGAGTGTGTGTGAGAGATCTAGAGAGTAGGGGATGGGAGAGGAGAGAGAGAAGGGGGATGGGAATGTGTATCAATGAAAAAGAGAGCTTAGGGGATGGGAGATGGGAGAGAGAGAGTAGGGGACGGGGGAGAGAGAGTAGGTGGTGGGAGAGGGAGTGAGAGAGGGAGAGGGAGAGAGAGAGGAGGAATGGGAATGTGTGTAAGAGAGATAGAGTAGGGGATGGGAGAGAGAGTGAGAGTAGGGGATGGGAGAGAGAGTGAGAGAGTAGGGGATAGGAGAGAGAGAGTGAGAGTAAGGGATGGGAGAGAGAGAGAGAGAGTAGAGAGAGAGAGAGAGTAGGTTGTGGGAGAGGGAGTGGGAGAGGGAGAGAGAGGGGGGGGATGAGAGTGTGTGTGACAGATTTAGAGAGTAGGGGATGAGAGTGAAGAAAGAGAGGGGGGATGGGAGTGTGTGTGTGTGTCTATGAAAGAGAGAGAGTAGGGAATGGGAGAGGGGAGAGAGAGAGTAGGAGATGGGGGAGAGAGAGTAGGCGGTGGGAGAGGGAGTGGGAGAGGGAGAGAGAGAGGGGGAATGGGAATGTGTGTAAGAGAGAGAGAGTAGGCGATGGGAGAGAGTGTGAGAGTGTGAGAGAGAGTAGGGGTGGCAAAGAGAGAGTATAGGATGAGAGAGAGAGAGAGAGTGAGAGGAGGGGATGGAAGAGAGTGTGAGAGAGAGTAGGGGATGGGAGAGAGAGTTGGGGATTGGAGAAAGAGAGTAAGAGTAGGGGATGGGAGAGAGATTAGAGAGGGGGAGAGAGAGAGAGAGAGAGAGAGAGAGAGAGAGAGAGAGAGAGGAGAGAGAGAGAGAGAGAGTAGAGAGAGAGAGAGAGAGAGAGAGAGTAGGCAGTGGGAGAGGGAGTGGGAGAGGGAGAGAGAGAGGGGGGATGAGAGTGTGTGTGAGAAATATAGAGAGTAGGGGATGGGAATGTGTATCTATAAAAGAGAGAGTTTAGGGGATGGGAGAGGGGAGAGAGAGTAGCCTAGGGCGGGGGGGGGAGGGGGGGGGGGGAGAGAGAGAGAGAGAGAGAGAGAGAGAGTAGCGGATGGGAGAGAGAGACTAGGTTGTGGGAGAGGGAGTGGGAGAGGGAGGGGGAGGGGGGATGGGAGTGTGTGTAACAGAGAGAGTAGGGGATGGGAGAGAGTGTGATAGATAGTAGGGGCTGACAAAGAGAGAACAAGATGGGAGAGAGAGAGTGAGAGTAGGGGATGGGAGAGAGTGTGAGAGAGAGTAGGGGCATGGGAGAGAGAGTGAGAGTAGAGGATGGGAGAGAGAGAGTAGAGAGGGAGAGAGAAAGTGAGAGAGATAGTAGGTAGTTAGAGAGGGAGTGGGAGAGGAGGAGAGAGTGGGAGATGGGAGTATGTGTAAGAGAGAGAGTAAGGGATGGGAGAGAGTGTGAGAGAGTGAAAGAGAGTAGGGGGTGGTAGAGAATAGGATGGGAGAGAGAGAGTGAGAGTAGGGGATGGGAGAGAGAGTAGAGAGGGAGAGGGAGAGTGAGAGAGAGATAGTAGGCAGTGGGAGAGGGAGTGGGAGAGGGAGAGAGAGAGGGGGATGGGAGAGGAGAGAGGGTGAGAGAGAGTAGGTGGTGGGAGAGGGAGACCGAGAGAGAGAGAGAGAGAGAGAGAGAGAGAGAGAGAGAGAGAGAGAGAGAGAGTAGGGGATGGGAGAGGGGAGAGAGTAGGGAGAGAAAGAGTAGGGGATGGGAGAGGGGAGAGAGAGGGGGGATGGGAGTGTGTGAGACAAAGAGAGTAGTGGATGGGAGAGGAGAGAGAGGGAGTAGGGGATGGGAGAGGATAGAGAGTGAGAGAGTAGGGGATGTGAGAGAGAGTAGGCGATGCGAGAGGGAGTAGGAGAGGGAGAGTGAGAGAGAGAGTAGGGGATGTGAGAGGAGAGGGAGACTAAGAGAGAATAGGGAATGAGAGAGGAGAGAGAGAGAGTAGGGAGAGAGAGAGAGAGAGTAGGGGATGGGGGATGGGGAATGGTGGGATAGGGAGAGATGTGTTTTGACATAGTTTGTACGCACTATGTCAAATCACCCAAAAATGGTCACAAAGCAAGTTTGGGTCCCTTTTCATCCATTCTCTACTTTTTTTTTGTTGTACATTCTATTGTTCTGATAGAAAGCATGGGTTTCAAGCTGTTGGAAGTTAGTAAACACTATTTGAAGACTTTTTGAAGCTAGCAAACAAAAAATTCAATCATTCGATATGCTATTTGAAGGCTTTTTGAATATTTTTTCTATAGAAAAGGTTAGTGCAATCCTTTTTAAATAATGTTTGTTGATATATCGAGACAAATTTGATTATAATTTGACATGATGTTTAATATATAATGAATTCATTGCAATTTGTATGTTTGAATGAATTGTTATTTGAAAATGGTTAGAAATTTGGCAATTTATTTGATATATATTGTGTATTCATTGAAATAATTGTAATTTTTTTATGTATTTGAGTGATTTGTAATTTACAAATTGTAAGTAATTCAAATGTTTGAATAATTTGACATGTAGAGATTATCATCATGCCAAGGAAGAAACCAAAAACTCAAATAAATTAAGATAGAAAAAGAGATTTGGCTATTAAAAGAGACAAAATGAAACTATTGTGTGAAAAAAATTAATTGCAAAGCAATAATGAAGAATTGACTTTTGAAGAGGATCAAGAACCACCGATACAAAGAAACAAAGAGAACAAATGAGACTAATACGCTCAAGAAGACAATTGAATTGTGAAGCTACACCATCTTTCAATGTTGGAGTCATATCATCCTCTCATGTTGAAGAGACACTAATTTGTAGATCAAACAATGTACACACACCATCATGTCATGTTGAAGGCACAACATAAACATATCAAGTAGGTGATATTCCATCTTTTGCATCTTATTGCCAAGGCACATCATCTTCAGTTCAAGGTACGTAAAACACTCAACCTTATGTTGATATTCAAAATGTTGAGGGAATGGAAGAGATTATAACACCTTCTAGAATTCATTTTAGAAGACCAAAATATTTGATTGATATTGATACTAACATTTTGAAATCAATGCTTGACAAGATTAGCAAGCATACTTGTCAAACAAAAGTTAATTGTATGTGGAGATTATTCTTTGAAGAATTAAATATTATAGGTCAATGCCAATTATTTGTTGAAATGATCAGAAATTTTAAATTTATGCCTATCATGAAGATTCTTGGGCTAAGAACGATGGACGATTCAAATGAAAAAGACATTGCAAAGAATCTAATGAGTGCTTAAGACAAAGTGGGTTCTAAATCAAACACCAAAGATAGTAATATCACAAGATGAGTACTTACATCGAGAATAGTAAGTACCCAAATGAAAAAAGCTTGAATCATGAGAAAGACAAGAAAAACATTGAAAATTGGTAGAGGTACTCTAAGGAGAGCCATGCTAAGGCATGAGAGATTGGAAGATCCAACAAAAAATGAGTTATGGACATTTAGCGGTAGACTACCATGAAAGGATAAAGAAATTAGTGAAGCTTTAAAATCATTGATAAAATATTTTTGAAGAAGTAACACAAGTGTTTTCCCTAATCAAAGAGATGTTGTAAGAAGGAGGATTGGTAGCCAAAATCACGACTCACATGTGAAACATTTTTTGGACTCAACTTAGTCATAGTTTTTTGCAAAATTTATTGGTATGTATCTTCAAATTCAAATAAGTCAAAGATTTTTTGAGATGGGTAAACCTTTTTATGTCAAGATAAATCACACATGCACAACTTCTTATTGTAGGATACATATTGAATTTTCTAACGATTTTGATATTTTTAGGCATATATGTGCATTTTTGCATTCTAAGTTTGTTTTGTAGGATTGCGATATGAATGAGCCACCAAGATCTTTAAGGGAATTCATATCCAAAATTTTATGTGAAATAGGGGATGACCAACAATTTTACAAGACATCATACTTGGATGGTACATGCTTATTTTGTGATTATTTGAAACTTTTATCAACTTGTGAACATATGGATAGTACATATGCAATTGAAAATGAAATAGTAGATTATGGAAAATTTAAGACAGTGACATATGCTCTAAAAGATGGGAAACAGGGTAAAAGATGTGATTTAGTCATTGAAAAGATTCCAGTGTATGAGTTCATGAAGATTTTTCATAAAAATATTATGTATGAGTATGAAAGGCATACACATAGAGCGCAATGGCTAGATTTGAAATTCAAGTTGTGTAAGGATACATTTCCACTGGATACCATTGTTTTGGTTGTAGACTTCATAGAGAACTACACACTACAACCACAAAATGAGGTGCAAGAAAAGTATTATACTTCTCAACAAGTTTCCATATTTCTTCACATAACATTCATGCATTCACCTACAAGTATAGAGGATGACAAGAATATTTTGAGGGAGTACCATTTTTACATCAGCGATTATTGATTGCATTCTACAAAGTTTATACAGGGTTGTTTTCAACTATTTTATGGAGATTTGGCTAATAGGGGCATAACATATCATCAGCACATTATTTGGTCAGACAATTGCGCATTTCAATTTAAGACTGCATGGATGTTCTATTGGTTGAGCAGGATGCACAAGTTGTGTAGAATTCAATATATGTGGAATTTCATAGAGGTTGGTCATGAAAAGGGACAGCATGATGGTGCAGGCACATGCATCAAAAGAGCCTTAGCTTGTGAAGAACTAAAGTACAAATATGGAGCAATATTGATAGATGCAAAATCCATCATCCAGTGGTGTAACACTACAATGGGTCTTGGTAAGGAAGGTGAATCTATGGTTCATAGATTTTTCTGGTTGATAGATAATATTAACATTGCACCATATGAGGACTATTGCACACTAACAAGATCCAGTGAGTTACACTCTTTTAGAAGCTTTGATGTAGGTTCATGGAGTATCCACACATAAAAAATTGCATGCTATTTTTCATCTTGTACAGAGGAAAATTGGGATGAGTGTGAGTCAACTGAATGGGTGAACAAATGGGATATACAGGTTTTGTACCCAATTGACACTTATCATCCCCAACAAGCACTAGAAATGGTAGAGATGGATTTGTCTATTGACTTTGACCGCTTGTCTGATCTAGTGCAATCTAGTAATATACATATTTATATATATTTTTAATTTCAATATGTAACTTTATAACTTTTAACTAAGTATTTTTTGAATTAATGACTGCATTTTGTACATTTGTCATTGCAGGCCATGTTTTTGCTATTATTTCACCTAATGACAATGAAGAAGGGATAGATTATTATTTGTGTCATTGTGTCCAAGCCAAACAAAAATTGGATCACTCGATTATAGATGGTGAAGGTTTAGAGTACCATGTCAGTGCGGTGGTTATAATCAACGCATGGCTTAGATGATATTCTATGAAGAACCCTAACTTGTGGTTATTTGAGGATTGGCAAACAAAGAGGAAGATTCTTCATTATTCAAACCTTGTTGTCGTATCAAATGTCCACTTGATAAAATATGGTGGAAAACCACATAATAAGATTTTTTGGAAAGTTCATGAGTCAGACTACGAGGCAATACTTGAGACATTAAAATGTAGAGCAGATCCAATTGGCTCATTAGATTGAATAGGGAGAGAGGAAGAGAGAGAAAGAGTAATCAATTGGATCCAAATACAATGTTGCAACCTCTCCCCCAAGATTGACCACATGACAAGGTGGGTATTGTTATTATGTGTAAGTGATGAGATAAGTTTAAATCACAGATTTTATGTTTTGATTTATTTAGAATCTAGATACATTATTTGAATTTATATTAGATTCTTTAATAAGACCCATTTTTAGATTAGTCATTTGAATAAGTGAAAGTTTAGAATTTGTTGTTTAGACCAAAATGTAAAGAAAGAACATGAAAATTTTTACAATGTGAATGCTTTGTGATGTAAAGTCATGATTGTGTGCATGTAATCATAAACTTCAAACTGGTGAAAGCAAGGATACAAAGGGAGAAGTTTCCAAGACTCATCAAGCCATTTAGTAAGCCACTTGATCATTGCTAAAAGCTCAAACAAATAATTCTTTACATTTGGAACATTGTTACCAATAATTATATTATGACTAACATGATTTTATCTTTTATTTATTTTGTCATCTATAATTATTTTCGATAAATTCCAAAACAAATTTATATCCAAATCATAAACTTATAAAACCCATCTTATAAATTTTTCAGATGTTGTCTATTTGGAAGCGTTAAGACCAAAGAGTATGATCTTTGGTTCACTCCTAGTCACAAGAACTAGTAACTAAGTGTTCTTACACACATCATGCATAGGAATTATTAATAGCAATCATAGGGTCTTTACTTATAACAACAATTTCATCATTCATTTTTTTGTTTCATTATTCCTATAGAATTAGTATAAGCATTAGGCCTAGAGTCATTTCTTATCTACACACCACAACTTCCACAATCCTATCTTGTGGAGCTCCTGTTGCAACCATTTCAATATTTTTCCTTTTATTTCTTTTAGTTCACTGATAATCATTAACATTCAATGTGAGAGATTCAAGATGAATTTTTTGATCATCCATATCATACATCCTCTGCTTTTAATTTTATCTTTTCTTCCAGGCATTTCCAAATGATTTATAGAATTATTAGTTTGAATTTGTAGCATTACCTTCTTCTAACCTTGCAAACTGTCATCACTCATCCTAACATTTTCCATCAAAATAGATTTAGGATATCATCACTTCCTACTTCTTCATCCTTATGCTTGGGCTCCCTGCATGTAGGCTTAGGGTGAAGAATAGTATGGGTAGAAAAGAACTAGGTTGGCATAGCCAAATCTGGCCCCCACACTCTTGACTATCAAACTTAATTTGTAACCCACCACTCCTTCTGCATTCATGCATTGAAAACTGTGGAATAAGAGTTCCATTGAAATCTACAAGAGAATCTCTAGAGGGCAACCTCTTATTTGAAAAATAAGCTATCTAAAGGTATGCTTATTTTGATTCTTTCTAATTTTTTTATCCAAAGTGTTCTCATGAAGGTTTATTGATCCTCATAATTTAGATATTTTGCATAGTTATTCCTCAAACTCTAACATTAAGCTCCGTTGCAATGCATTATAATCTATTATCCCAATGTGATCTTAGATTGATCGATATGTATCCTCATTTTATTCTTTTCTTTTTCTACATAGATGCATGTATCTAAAAGATGTAATACAAGGTTAGGGAGTTGGATCATCCGGAGAATTCTTTCCCCCTTTAAATTGACAAATTACTCTTATGAATCATTTGAAGAGGACACTGAATTGCTTATGATCATCTAAGGTCTGAAATAAAGTCATCCAATTTATGTTTTCTAACTCAATCCTAGACTACATATTGTTATTAAATTTTCATAATGTCATGCATCCAGGTCTAAACCTTAGTGATTTTGATGATTAATGTGTCAAATTAAAATTTAGAATTAAACTAAATCATAGCTACAATCCATGGTAGTGGCTAAATTTTTTAAAAAGCTCTTTACCCTTTGTAAAATTAAATCTATTATCTTAAGTAGTCTTCACTCTTAGTCAACTGTGGGTTAAATTGTAGTTGGGTTTTCCTTTCCCATCTTTGTTTGTTTGCAAGTTTGTGTTTTCTTTAATTTTAGAACATTTCCATCTGAATGATGCCAATGGCTTGAAACAAGAAGTCAAATATTTTAAAATTTAATTAGATCTACCTATTAACAATTCCTTAAACTAGGCTTACACTTAAAAAATAAAATATATCCAACTGGCCAACACATGCCTGAACTATTACTAAGGCTATACATCCAACATTTAAACACAATGCAATGGACTTTAAATGACTATCAACACAACACAATGTCAACTATAGAGGATTTACCAAGCATATCTCAATCAGCAACCCCAAGGATGTGGAGTAGAAGAATTTGTAGCTACCATCACTTGGGAGTTGGAGTGGATGATGTCAACATGTAATCTATAGTCTACACTTTATACCCCCTCTATCCATGTCTTGGCTTACCCAAATCTCCACCTACATCCATAGGGTAATTCAATAGCACTGGTACTCTTCTTAACATATATCATTACATAAACATTCAAGTCAATTAAATAAGACTTGAATGTGTAATCAATACACACCACAAAATAAATCTATTCTTCATCAGTGGAAACAAACAGAGAAATATCAACTTTTTTTCATTATCCCTTGAGATAACATTTAGAATCAATGCATTTCCTATGGCATTGCTATGTTCATCATAGTGCAAATTAAAGAATAATACTAGAAGATATTGATTCTTGAATGACTAGATACAATAATACTACCACATTATCATATAGTAAATTATTATCATAAATCATTATTGCATATAGTAAATTATTATCATACAGTAATACTGCCACATTATTGACATGGTGCTTCTAATCTATTTTCTTCTATAGCTATTTATTCCATCTATTCATTCTCATTGTAGCTAATGAGAGTATATGGAGCATTGATATGGTCACTTGAAAATTTTCTAAATATACCAAAAGTGATGCAAGTATATATTGGGTAGATTTAGCTTATGTTTTGAACAATAAAGAACTTTCTAGAATCACCCTATAAGATGATTGGGCATATTGTACCTTAATAGAGTCTAGTATAGAGGGTTATGCCCTCCTGAGATTACATTTATTTGGTTCTATTCCATCTTACAATTTTTATTGCCTTATCTGTTTTGGGTTCAAATTTGAAAATAAGATACTCTCATGTGTCCTTTCTTAAATTATTGATGCAGTGTCGCAGAAAATAATTCTTTTCAAATCAATTTCTTTCTAGAGTTGATCAATATGAAATATAGTTAGTATATTCTAAAACAAGAGAACCTATAAATGATTTATACATGATCATCATGAGATGACCGTCTCAAAACTGTTTATTGAGCTCATTTTCCTTGCTACAAGACTAATACTCTTAATTTGCTTCCAAACCATGGTTTCCTATAACAAATACCCAAGAATACTTGGAGTCATTCCATTCCAATTTGTTTGACTTTGACTAGTAAATTATTATCATAAATTTGGAATGTTGGAAAGGGTTAATACTTGATTATGTATATTCATCCCACGTGTGTTCCATGAGGTTTGTACTATTGTAACATTTTAAAATTTAATTTTGTGGATTTGTCCCTCATGTTGTACATGATAGGTTTCTTCAAGTGACATATGATGAGGTTGTCTGTACAACGTAATGATTGAGTTGAAGTGATTTATGAAGTAAAGGGCTATTTAATGTAGCTATTTAAATCATGCATATTTCATGGCCATTTCCCTCTATTTTGCAGTCCTTTTTCACAACACTATTTCTAACATGGTGTCAGTTGTTCAAGTTCATGAATGATCACAATATCCATGACTATACAATAAGTGTGTGTGTTGGCCAATAATTGGAACATTTGTGGTTTCAGGATACACTCTTTTTTAACCCCTTTCATAGTTTTTGCATATAAGCTAGTCTCTGTGCATGTAACCTCATTCCATCAACCCCCTTTGTCCAAGTGCTTCTTGTCTACTACACTTTCTTACTGTTTGTGCATGCTGATTGAAGCATTGCCCAAACTCTATTACCCTTTTTGTGCATGTTGTTGGAAGTACTACCTAAACATTTCTATTTCTGCATCGAAGTACCCAACTACCTTTTTATGCCTCTTACAAATGAGTAGAATAAGTGCAATTCTATTTTGAATTTGGTTATAAAAAATCACAAGGAATCCAATGTTCTTTGTTTTTCATTCTTTTGGGCTTTTTTTTCTCAAAAACTAAAAAATCCCCACGCATCATAAATGATTGTTATAGTGCTTGTTCTTTATAAAAATGCATTGCAATAAAGTGCCACCAACTGCATTCTTTTGAGTCAATTTTGATGAGGAATGCATTTCTATTTTTGATTGTGCAAGCAGGGGAATTTGTTAATCCTTAGACTTGTAAAATGTCATCACACAAGCATTTTGTAATCAAATAACTTAAAAGGAGTTCCAAGGGTGCTGGCATTAGTGGAAGAGATCAAGTGCTTAGTTCTAGTTCATGGTTTTCTTCACTTGAGGATACAAGGGATAGACGTCGTGGTGATGATGTGTCAATAGTAGACATGGCATCTGAGAAGCAGAATGCGATTAGTAAGGTCCCTTACTCTCTAACACGTGACCTCCTGAAAGATGGACTTGCTATATCATTATGTGAAAAAGGTCAACCAAGATACCATGTATTCAAACAAAGAGGTCCAGGTGGTGGTTGGTATCTACACAGCATGTCTAATGTTACTAAGAGAGATCCTACTACCCAGTTTGTTGTTATTTTTGAAAGGAAGGCAGTGGATACAGTAAATTTTCCAATAGAACTTAAAATTTTCCCAATTTTAATCCTTCAAATTAGTAACAAGTTACAACATGTACAAACTAGTAATATTTCCACTTTTCCAAAGTGATGATGTAAAAAGAGAAAAAATGCATAAAATGTTGTCCTCTTGCATTTTTCTCCACATTTTTCCATGACATCAAGAAAATAAATTGAAGATTAGGATACTCATTTTTCTTCTCTATAACATATCAAAAGATGAGGTATGGTTGTTTTGGACCAAGTCTCTGCTATTACACTATGGGCCACTTTTTAGGCATAAAAATGAGCAATATAGGTGATTTTTCAAAGAAAAAAGGATTTTTATGTTTCTTAGAAGGTTATAAAGGTCATTAGGGTCATTATGTTAAGTTTTAGGCATCTAGGAGTTAAGATGTCAAAATTTGCAAAAGTTGTCAAAGCAAAATTGCAAAAATGCTAACAACTTTGCAGTAGTTTGGAAATTGGTGAAGGGCTGAGCATTTGGAAATAAGTTATTTTAGTGTTGCCAAACCTTTTCCAAGTATTAGAAGTGGAATTAAGTGAAAAATCTAAAAATTGCATTTTTTGTGCAATGTTGCATTGTTGAAAGTTGTAAAAGTTGCTCAAATTTGCAACTTAGTGAAAAAAGAGTCATGGGATCGAACTGTCTATTCCATTATAAAATATGAAATATAGTTAGTATATTCTAACTATATAAAATTTTCATTCTTTCTAGAGTTGATCAATATGAAATATAGTTAGTATATTCTAAAACAAGCAAGAGAACCTATAAATGATTTATCCATCATCATCACGAGATGACCATCTCAAAAGTGTTTATTGAGCTCATTTTCCTGGCTACAAGACTAATACTCTTAATTTTCTTCCAAACCATGGTTTCCTATACCAAATACCCAAGAATACTTGCAGTCATTCCATTCCAATTTGTTGGAATTTGACTAGTAAATTATTATCATAAATTTGGAATGTTGGAAAGGGTTAATACTTGATTATGTATATTCATCCCATGTGTGTTCCATGAGGTTTGCACTATTGTAACATTTTAAAATTTAATTTTGTGGATTTTTCGCTCATGTTGTACATGATAGGTTTCTTCAAGTGACATATGATGAGGTTGTCTGTACAACGTAATGATTGAGTTGAAGTGATTTATGAAGTAAAGGGCTATTTAATGTAGCTATTTAAATCATGCATATTTCATGGCCATTTCCCTCTATTTTGTAGTCCTTTTTCACAACACTATTTCTAACATGGTGTCAGTTGTTCAAGTTCATGAATGATCACAATATCCGTGACTATACAACAAGTGTGTGTGTTGGCCAATAATTGGAACATTTGTGGTTTCAGGATACACTCTTTTTTAACCCCTTTCATAGTTTTTGCATATAAGCTAGTCTCTGTGTATGTAACCTCATTCCATCAACCCCCTTTGTCCAAGTGATTCTTGTCTGCTACACTTTCTTACTGTTTGTGTATGCTAATTGAAGCATTTCCCAAGCTTTGTTACCCGTTTTGTCCATGTTGTTGGAAGTACTGCCTAAAAATTTCTATTTCTCCATCGAAGTACCCAACTACCATTTTATGCCTCTTACAAATGAGTAGAATAAGTGCAATTCTATTTTGAATTTGGTTATAAAAAATCACAAGGATTCCAATGTTCTTTTTTTTCATTCTTTTGGGCTTTTTTTTCTCAAAAACTACAAAATCCCCATGCATCATAAATGATTGTTATAGTGCTTGTTCTTTATAAAAATGCATTGCAATAAAGTGCCACTGACTACATTCTTTTGAGTCAATTTTGATTAGGAATGCATCAGTGTTTTTGATTGTGCAAGTAGGGGAAGTTGTTAATCCTTAGACTTGTAAAATGTCATCACACAAGAATTTTGTAATCAAATAAATTAAAAGGAGTTATAAGGGTGCTGGCATTAGTGGAAGAGATCAAGTTTTTAGTTCTAGTTCATGGTTTTCTTCACTTGAGGATACAAGGAATAGACGTCGTGGTGATGATGCGTCAATAGTGAACATAGCATCTGAGAAGCAGACTGTGATTAGTAAGGTCCCTTACTCTCTAACACATGACCTTCTGAAAGATGGACTTGCTATATCATTATGTGAAAAAGGTCGACCAAGATACCATGTATCTAGACAAAGAGTTCCAGGTGGTGGTTGGTATCTACACACCATGTCTAATGTTACTAAGAGAGATCCTACTACCCAGTTTGTTGTTATTTTTGAAAGGAAGGCAAGTGGATACAATAAATTTTCCAATAGAACTTAAAATTTTCCCAAGTGTAATCCTTCAAATTAGTAACAAGTTACAACATGTACAAATTAGTAAGATTTCCACTTTTCGAAAGTGATGATGTAAAAAGAGAAAAATGCATAAAATGTTGTCCTCTTGCATTTTTCTCCACATTTTTCCATAACATCAAGAAAATAAATTGAAGATTAGGATACTCATTTTTCTTCTCTATAACATATCAAAAGATGAGGTATGGTTGTTTTGGACCAAGTCTCTGCTATTACACTATGGGCCAATTTTTAGGCATAAAAAAGAGCAATATAGGTGATTTTTCAAGGAAAAAAGGATTTTTATGTTTCTTAGAAGGTTATAAAAGGTCCTTAGGGTCATTATGTTAATTTTTAGGCATCTAGCAGTTAAGATGTCAAAATTTGCAAAAAATTGCAAAAGTTGTCAAAGCAAAATTGCAAAAATGCTGACAACTTTGCAGGAGTTTTGAAATTGGTGAAGGGCTGAGCATTTGGAAATAAGTTATTTTAGTGTTGCCAAATATTTTCCAAGTATTAGAAGTGGAATCAAGTGAAAAATATAAAAATCGCATTTTTTGTGCAAAGTTGCATTGTTGAAAGTTGTAAAAGTTGCTCAAATTTGCAAGTTAGTGAAAAAAGGGTCGTGGGATCGAACTATCTATTCTATTAGCTCTAGGTGGAAAGGTAAACCCTCTCTCCAACCTCATCCCATATTATTGAGCACTCAAACATTCTTAGGCACAGCGAATCGAAACACCCCTGAGGGTCACTAAATGCCATAGGGTAGAAATCTTTGACAGGGCTTATCTCAAAGCTCGTGCAAGATTTGGATCTAATTCTAGTTCTTATAGGACCATGTTATGGAGACCTACAATAACCTCTCTCACTTTTTGGAGATCTTACTCTATTTTGATTTTGCGATGCCATCTCGGGTGATGTCGAAACTTGTAGTGTTGGCCAGTACAAAGTTGCCAACTACCAAATCTCTCTCACCTTTTGTCCTAGGATCAAACTGTCTATTCTATTTTCTCTAGGTGGCTAGGTAAACCATATCCCCAACCTCATCCTATCTTTTTGAGCACTCAAACATTCTCAAGCATGCCGAATTGAAATGTCCCTAAGGGTCACTAAATGGCATAGGGCAATGATCTTTGATAGAGCATATCTCAGAGCTCATGTGAGGTATGGATGCGATTTTAGTTCCTATAGGACCATGTTGCCAAGACCTATAATAACCTCTCTCACTTTTATGAGATCTTACTCTATTTTGATTTTGTGATGCCATCTCGAGTGGTGTTGAAACTTGTAGTGTTAGCCAGTACAAAGTTGCCAACTACCAAATCTCTCTCACCTTTCATCCTGGGATCGAAATGTCTATTCTATTAGCTTTGAGTGGCCAAGTAAACCCTATCCCCAACCTCATCCCATCCAATTGAGAACTCAAAAATTCTCATGCATGCCGAACTGAAACATCCCTAAGGGTCACTAAATGCCATAGGGTAGTGATCTTTGATGACATATATCTTGGAGCTTGTGCAAGGTATTGATGCAATTCCAGTTCTTATAGGATTGTGTTCTGAAGACATACGATAAAATCTCTCACCTTTTGGAGATCTTACTCCATTTTAGTTTTGTGATGCCATCTCGGGTGATACTAAAACTTGTAGTGTTGGCCAATACAAAGTTTCCAACTACCAAATCTCTCTCACCTTTCATCTTGGGATCAAATTGTCTATTCTGTTAGCTCTAAGTGGTTGGATAAACCCTATCCCCAACCTCATCCCATCTTGTTGAGAACTCTAATGTTCTCGAGCATGCCGAACTAAAACATCTCTAAGGGTCACTATATGCCATAGGGCATGGATCTTTAATAGGGCATATCTTGGAGCTCGTGCGAGGTATGGATGTGATTCTAGTTCCTATAGGACCATGTTTCGGAGACCTAAAATAACCACTCTCTTTTTTTGGATATCTTACTCCATTTTGATTTTGCGACGCCATCTCGAGTGATGTTGAAACTTGTAGTGTTGGCTAGTACAAAGTTTCCAACTGCCAAATCTCTCTCACTTTTCATATTGGGTTCAAACTATCTATTCTGTTAGCTCTAGGTGGCTAAGTAAACCCTATCCTGTTGAGTGCTCAAAAGTTCTTGGGAATGCCAAACCAAAATGTCCCTAAGGGTCACTAAATGTCATAGAGAAATGATCTTTGACGTGGCATATCTTGGAGCTCGTCTAAGGTATGAATGCAATTCTATTTCCTATAGGACCATGTTTCGAAGAAATACAATAACCTCTCTCACTTTTTGGAGATCTTACCCTGTTTTTGATTTTGCGATGCCATCTCGGGTGATGCTAAAACTTGTAGTATCGGCAAGTAAAAAGTTGCCAACTACCAAATCTCTCTCACCTTTTGTCCTAAGATTGAACTATCTATTATGTTAGCTCTAGGTGGCTAGGTAAACACTAGCCCCAACCTCATCCTATCCTGTTGAGCACTCTAACATTCTCGGGCATGCCAAATTGAAACATCCCTACAAAAGATAATGACACATTAAGGGGCTTAAAAGAGTTCATAATTTTCTATTTATCTCCCCCACATTGAAAATATCATGGAGAAAACATGGTGTGATATGTAGAAGGAGAAGATTCTAAAGGTCTCATAACTTTTCCTCCTTGTCGTAACTCACGATCTTAAGGGTTTATTAGTGGTAGGCTTAATATGGCACATATTCTAATGTGCCATAGGTTTATAAGATTGTGTCAAAAGTATCAAAGGAATGATAGAGATCACTATTTTGCACCATTATGAGGGTTTCTCAAGAATATTATCTTATGTAATGTCATATTTTTGAATAGCAAAGAATACATTCACTACCTCTTGCATTATCATTCAAAAATACCAATCACATTAACATGCTCCTAAATGATAGATTTGTAAAATGTGATGTTTTTTAGTTCATTGTCTTATATTGAATAATGGTTTGGATCCTTTAAAGAAGTGTGTTTTTTATAGTCATGGGTACGTGTGACCCTCATCAATGTATGATAGTTTCATGAGAGGCAATAAAAAAAGAAGTCAAAGTAAATAGATATATATAAAGTACAAAAGTATAGCAGGAGTACCCTTCCAAGGCTCCCACCATTTCATTTTGGTGTGATAAACTTCTCTTAAGAAGTATGTGAATACAATAAGAGAATATAGCTCATGCTTGTGTGTTCAAGCTAGGATAGGTTTTGAAGTTTCCTCCGTCATCTTTGTTGGCAATGCCTAGCTAGGAGCAATCAACAAAGAAGTAGTTCTCAAGAGTAAAGTATAAAGATTCAAGACTTTCCCTTTGGAGGGATTCAAAAGGGATATAAGAAGGTTATTTCTTGAAGAGGAGAAGTTTCTATGAGTTGAATAAGGTGTTCAAAAGTTGAGGACAAGCGGCAGCCCTCAAAATCCCCGAAACCCTCATTTTTTTGCATTATTGTTGTAGAAGTTTTTGGTGGCCTAAAAGATAAAAAATCTTTGAGTATGGACTATGTGAAACGAATTTTCTTAAGGCTAGGTTTGATGAATTCCTAAGGTTAATAAGTTATTAGCCTTATAAATCTGGGTGGAGGCCTAATTAGGGGCTCTTCTAGTAGCCTTTTTGTGAAGAAATACTAAGGATAAATAAAAAAGTTTATATTAAGGTCATAGAGGGCACTAAAAATATTTTAAAAACCTCAAACAAGGGAAAAAATCCTTAAGCTTCCTTTAGATTGCATCATATGTTAAGCATCATTGTCACCTAATCCTTAGTGGCAAATTTGTAGAGCTCCTTGTATTTACCTTTGTCATTATCTTATTTTCAAGTGCATTCTTCTTCAACTAGCATAAAGATGTGGTCAGTATGTGCATGAATTTCACTTCAAAATGGGAGTTATTCTACATCTTCTTGTCCAACCTTGTAACTCTTTCCTTGACTTTATTAAGCTCTTCCATAGGTTCCACACATTGGTCGCACTGCACACCTAGGATAGTTGTATTCTTACTAATCACATGTGCTTTAACAACTTCCTCTATTGATATGTCTTAAGGGAGGTCCAAAGGTTCCATATTGAGGCTTTTAGGGATATGGGATGAGCTACTATTTGTCTAAGAACAAACCTCAATCTCAACCTCTTTTGCCTTTTCCTCTTTTTCATCACTCATATTCTCCTCTCCCTCATCTGACTTAGAGTCCACTTTCATTTTCCCCCCCTTTTCTACAGATTGTATCACAAGTCTCTTGAAGTGACAATGGGTCTTAGTTTCCTTTAAAACATCAATGTTAGAGTCAATCTCATGAATGATAAATTCGGTTATTTTTGAAGCCTTGGTCTTCTTTTTGGTAGAAATGATTTCCTATTCTTCTCTTTCAATTTCTTCTTAGAAGCATCATTAGGAGAGGTTGAAGAGAGCCATGCAAGACTTTTATCGTATGTTTTTGAGGAACTTTTCCTCATAGGGAAAAAATGTTACCTTACAAACACTTGTAGATATTTTTAATGACAACAACAACATAAAAAATATATGAAGTAGAAAAATATAAATTTCACCCACATCAATTGACCCTTGATCTATTATGGAAATTGAAGATGTTTCACTCAAAAGTTGACTTCTATATAAAAAAGAGAGAGGGACCAAAGGTGATGCAAGCTATTATCATAGGAATAGGAGTTGAAAATTTTGATACTGTTGTTAACAAAATAAGGTTTAATGCTCATTAATGCATGACATTTAGGTGGAAAAGACATTGAATTTGAAGATTCGCTCTCTTTTTATGATGCATTACAAATTAGATGAAGAGAAATCCAAGACTAGTAAATAAGTAAATGGATTTTTAATAACATAGGGAATAGGGGAGGTGTCCACAATAATTCTAGGAGTGGGTTGCATTTTTCTTTTGTTGACTTCATTTCTAGAAGGTGGTGCACATATTATTTTGGGGGGTTGAGTGTATAGGTTGTAGAAGTATTTGGAGAGAGCTTTATTTTTTGGAGTTTTATTTGGGGATAGTTTTTTGATAGGGTTTTTTGAAACTAGGAGAACTGTAGATTCTAAAGAGTAGACTTTTAAAAATCCATTTCTGTAAAAAAAAACCATGTCATAGGTATGAGAATATTGTAAAATAAAGTTGATAGACTATAACTTTTGTAGTAAAAATATGAAAATATTGTTAAATAAAGCCAACTAGCTCTTCATTTTGCAATGCAAATTTTCTCAGGTTTCAATAAGAATTTATGAAGTTGGGAATCAATTTGTTGTTCATTTCATCTAACTTGTTGTTATATATTTCAATTTTGTATTTATATTTAGAATGCTACTTATAATAGATTTATGGGATCAATAGCTCTTTGCATCCCAAATCATAAAAAAAGACCCATTAGAATTCAAATTTGACAATGATATCTCTTAGATAAATAAAAGCATTTACAATTAAAATATAAATCTTGCCACACAAACTCATAGATTATTGAGATCTTCTATCCGGTTATGAAAACTTAAATCTTAGCAAAAAGGGACTTTAGCTTTTTTTTTCAACTCTACTTAGTGAAATCTAGGTTTTTGATGCCTGGATAAAAGCTAGCATGAACCAACCCCAAAAGATTCAATCATCAAACAAAAATGTCACTTTATGTAGGTATTGTTCCACGCCTAGATTATACTCATTTTTTCAAAAATCTACTGTGCCAAGGATTCCATCATCAAACCAGGCATGGTAGATTTCTGAGAAATTATTGATTTGGCAAGATAAATATATTAAAAAGTCCTCTCACTGTGACGTAGTGAATCGATTCGTAGACAAGGGATGTATGAAGAACCTAATTGTCTATAATAGGGAGTAGTTTTAATTTCCCTTCTGAGGGATTGAAAAGGGGTATGAGGAGGTTGTAAGTTGTGGAGGAGGAGTCTTGATAAAGTTTGGAAGGTGTCTTAAAAGTGGGGACAACATGCAACCAAGAAAGCCCTACCAAACCCTCAATTTTTCTATTTTTGTTGTACAACCTATACAAACCCTGAGACCCTAAAAATCCTTGAGCATGGGTCCTACGTATCAATCATTCTTAAGGCAAGAGGTGTTGAAACTCTAAGACAAAGTGATGTAGCAATTTATAGTAGAAGTCTTCAAACAATAAGGAATGGTGAAAATGCTCAAATTCCCTCAACACCCAAGGTGAAGGGTTCTAGTGCCAAATACCTACCATAGGTATGGAGATGAGCTTAATGGAAGGTTATCACAACCCCATAAGACAAGGTAACCTAATTAGTAGGTCTACCCAAGTACCAAGCACCAAAAACTCAATATGCACTACTAGATTCCCTTAGCCAAAAGAGGGATCAAACCCCAAAAACTGAATACAAAGACTAGGGGTGGAAAAAAATCATTTATATGGCATATTTATGTCCTAAAAAACATGAATCCATGATTAATTTCATCAAAGACAACTTATAGTATGAAATTGCTTTGAAAAACCACTAAATTTGCTTGTAGCCCTCCTAGAATTAGGAAGAGGTGTAAATTTGGATTCTTCCAAAGGACATGGTGACTTGGCCAGTGATTTGGATACCCTTTTGGGTCTTACAAAACATTCCAAACTTCCCAAGCATGGAGAAGAATGGAGGTTGTTGCTGTTGCAACATTAGACTAGATTTGAAGGCCTAATTAGGGTTCTATTTACACTGTAGGTACACTTTCTACAAAAAGAAAATAAAATACAAAAATTAGGACATATGGGGGCATGTAAATGAGACAAATTTCCAAGATCTTAGCCTCTAGTGAACCCAAGAACTCAATCTAGAAGGACTATTGTAAATGCTGATTTGGTGTACTCTTCATGAAGCACACCTAGGGTATGGCGGAAAACTCACCTCCTTGCATCTTTTGGAGAAAACATTGCAGAATATAAAAGTAAATTGTTATACTTTGCATTCCACCAAACAGCATCAATTTTCCATGGTGGAATATGCCAAAATAACCCAGCCCTAGCAAGTTGCTGATTTGTAGGCAGCCATCAATAAAATTTGAATAACTTTCAAATTATGAAGAGTTAGAATATGAGACTTATTTCAAAATGAAATAGATAAAATTACCCAACTTTAAGATCCACTAAGACATCTCCAATCATCCATACACATTCATACTAGGGTTTGCAACACATGTTTATGCAAGGAAAAATGTTGATTTTATTGCTTTCAATGCCAAAATTACATATTTGTCCTATCACCCATTATAAGGGCTTATATAGGATTCTCCCAATGTTTATATGAGTGGTTTGGAATAAGTAGAAATTTGGGAGATGATTTTACAAGTTTTAGCAACTTTTTAAGAAGTTGCTCAAAGTTGCTTTGACAACTTTTAAAGCAATTTTTGCATATTTTGCAATTTTGCATATCTAGTGACCAAAATTAGTCCTAACCATATTTTTATGATCCTTAAAGAATGTTAACATGAAAAAAATGAAAAATATATAAATACCTATGCCACGGATCATTAATGACCAATAGTTAGAGAAGGGCTTATAAAATGCCAATCTTGTAACTATGGCCTTACAATGAGATCCAATGTTAAATCTATTATTCCTAAGCATGACTAAAGGCCATAAGGACCTTAGTTTGATGCTTTTTGAAGATAGAGTGGGTGCTCCTGCACCACAAAGGAGCTATTGGTCCTAGAAATCTGGGTAGAGGCTTAATTAGGGCTTATAGCCCTTTTGTGAAGAAATCTTGAAATCAGGTACAAATCCATTGTTGTTATCCATTCAATTACAATAAAAGTGTTCCAATAACACCTTAGGACATCATGGAAACCTTTTTTGGATTGGGGAGTGCTATGGTACCCTAGTAGACCTATAAAACCTTTTGAGGGATATTGTTCCTAGAAGAGTAAGGGAGTGATGCTGCAAGTTTGGGTCAGTTAACCTGGTGAGGAGGTTGGGCAAGGTCAGGGGATGTTCTAAGTAGCAAGAGATCCTATCAACCACATAGGTGTATAGAAAAAACCAAGATCCACATATAATATACAAGGTTGCACGAGGACGGGGGTACTTGGGGTACTTAGTGTTAAAATAGGGGACAAAGAAAATAAGGTTAGGACCAATTTTGGTCACTAGATATGTCACTAGATATATTCACTAGATAATTAAAAATAAAGTTTGACTATTTTTAGTAATAGGGGATGTGGGTACTTGGGTATGTCAACCTTTATTTTTAATTATATTTTTATATTTATAGAAAACTTAAATTTATGAGTCATGACAATGATTTTTCAAATCAAGAACAGTGATAAAGTTTGCAAACATAATGTATTGTTTTTAGTTTCACATTTGTTATATGTTTGTAATAATAATTTATGATAAATGTTTAGATGCGTAACATAGAAGGCAGGTTTAAACATGAACAAGAAGATCATAAATCATATGACAATGACATATTGCAAATGATAAATTTCTAGCTTTAATAATGATAAAGTTTATTGTTGATCAATATTGTATCAAAGTTTCAAACTGATTAGGTATTGAATTAAGCTTGATAAACAAATAACAAAGAAGGAAAACTTTAAACATGAACAAGATCATAAATCATATGATGATGACATATTGGAAATGATAAACTTATGCTTAAATAGTGATAAAGTTTATTGTTAATCAATATTCTATCAAAGTTTTGAATTGATTAGGTATTGAATTAAGCTTGATAAACAACGAGTTGATACACAAACAAAAAACTGAAAAAAAAATTCCAAAATCTCAATCAAGGTCCTTAGCTATGATGCTCTCCACCAAGTACACGGTACTTGGGATACATGTACCCGGTACTTGGGTGTGTGGGTATGAGTACCAGGGGTGTCATACATGAAGGAACATATAATATGTTATGATAACCAATAATTTCATACATGAGCAAACATATAATATGAAATGAGAACCAATAATGTCATACATTAACAAACACATAATATATTATGATAACCAATAATGTCATACATGAACAAACATATCATATACTAACCAATAATGTCATAAGTCTAATAATGTCATGCATCAAATAAATGTCATACATCAAATATAAAATGTCATATATACATCAAATGTATATCGAATATGTCCACTGACATAAAACCCAACATATATGTCCGCTGATGCCTATACATAAATGTATATCAACTATATCTTCTCCTTCCCATGAAAGGAAGGAAACAAATCTCTAGAAGTCTCTGGTTGTCATGTGGAGGGAGATGATGGCGATGATGGGGTGTTCCTCACACATCCTCAGACACTCGCTCATCCTCTTGTTGAGGCTCTTCTCTAACTCAAGCTAATAAAAACAAAGTAGATATGAATCAATAATTATTATACATTGAAATCAAATATATGTACACACAAAATTAATTATTTTCTTACTGCCATCATATAGTTGCTCTGTAAGTCCACCTTGAAGGCTCGTGGATGGTCGGGTGTGACAAGACCCTACAAAAATTCAATGAATATAATCACTTATAAATAACATTAGAAATTTTGATACTAACTATTATAAACAACAACTAAAATCAAGAAAATTCTTTCATACCCCAGTCAATGGTTGTGAACTAGCCATAGCTATAGCCACTCCACGATCGACGGACTATCGAAGATGAGGAGGAGTCTTAGATGTCAAGAATTGCATGTCATACAATAAACATTATATGTAAAATGAAACATGAAATAGATATAATCAAATGGAATAAATTAACATGAAACAAATGTACCACTATGAAGCTCGTATCATGTCTAGGCTCAGAGTCCATAGTGAATGTCGACGGTCCTGTAGAGAACTGATGCACATGCATAGATTTTTTTGTCAATCCTTCATGTGATTACTTAATAAATATATGTATTAATTTAAATGATTAAATCAATGCATACCTCTAAACTCGTCAATGGGATGAAAAATGGGGCCAAGGGATCACTACTAGGGCTGCCAAGACACTGACCCTAAATTTTGAACAATGTCAATACATGCTAATTAATTATTCATTCACGATACATATGAAATGTGATCAAATTAGTTTATTATAATTGTAATTTACCTATGTGTCAATGCCAAATGTCTCATTTAGGAACTGATCAATCACTAGCCCATCATCTGCACCATCTCTAGCATGACTACCAAATGTGCATAAGGATCTGCATGATGTGCATATGTGACTATGATGTGCAGAAGGATCCTCCTCAAATAATGGACTTGTGCAATGAATGAGGTTCTACGTCAAAGCACTAATAGTCCCTAGAGTGTTAGCCTCTACATGTTCCTTCACAACTAAAGGAATAGTCACATGCTCACCCTGTGGCTTGACCATAGGTGCCCTAACTACATTAGGGTCACGACGTGCTCCCGGCCTCTCAAATGATGACTCCCCACCTCTACCTTGAGAGTCTAATATATCAAAATAATTGGGGATCTCCCCAAGGACAAACTCACAATACAAGAAATAAATTGGTACCTCGTGATTATTGCAAGGAGGGGCATTAAAAACCATCCACCATCTATCCCAAAAATTATTTCTAATACCATCATGTATGCACCAATGGATGGGGAACTATTTAGTTGCCTCTCTAACAGTATCTTGTTCACCAAGCTTTCTAAATAATGCACAAATCCTCCCTTTCGGTATATCTTTTTTTTTAACATCTTGATATGATAGTTTATTTGCATAATATCTATTTTGTCCATCCCTCTTAACATGCCAAATATCTAACTGACCACTAACAGAAGCTATGTGGGTCTTAATGGACTCAAGGGAGGATGCCAATTGAGCTCTCCTTGGATTGGTTTGTCCATAAGCTTTCAACCTACTAATGAGTGCTTCTAATTTAGTTTTGCCTCTTTCTATTTCATTTATTATGTTTTCTTGTGTGCCAACAGGAGGTCTTTCAATTGGTGCAAGTTGTAGAATTTGTTGTTCTTGTTGTGGAGGGTTTTGGTTTGGATCTTGTTAAGGGTTTTGGTTTTGATCTTCTTGGGGATTTGCTAGTTCATTATTCACATTTCTTGATAAGAAATCAATTGAAATATAAATAAATAAATAAATTTAAAGAAAATTTGAAAAAAACCTACAAAACAATACAAAAAACATATAAAACAATGCAAAAAGAAGGACAAAAAACATATGGCATGCTCACGATCTCAATCTTTGATGATGAGGAGGCATATTGACAAGGCGGGTGCTGAAAACCTTAAATTTTTTGAGATGTGTATGCACTATGAGGAGGAGCAGTTGGAAAACAAAGTTAAAATGAATGGATTGTGGGTTTGCAGCCCATTTATAACAATTGGGGTTTTTTAAAGTGCATATGTGCTATGGCTTGGAATACCCAAGCCATAGCACGTGCGTGCTATAGCATGTATGCATTATTGAAAATTTCTTCTTTTTTATCATTATTTGAGTAGATAAGCTAACTTTGAATGATGCTTCAACTTTTATTTCTCTATCTATATTCATTAATGTTGTTGGAAGCCTTATTAATTTCCAATGTCTCTCTGTTATTGGAGCTTTACAAAATCCTTTCAAGGTTGAGGTTTTTATCAAAGAGAGCTTAGTGTTGTATTTAGTTGATGGTGAAGAAAAGGTTATGTAAGCCTTATTGAAAATTATATTTTCTCTTGAGTTATGGGTGCTTGGTTAAACCCATACTTTTTTTATATTAAAGTTAGGGGAGCCTTTAAGAACCCTACTCTTTGAGTTGTAAGGCTTCAACTGCATCTTATTTAAGCTTATTCTTTTATGGAGACATTATTATATAGGCTATTGTAGCATTTTGTTGGGTAGCTATTATTTTGTATAGTTATTCCTTTTGCAATTTTTGATTTTTGGTGCTCACTATATCCATCTCAAATTTTATTTTTTCAAAGTGTTTTAGGTCACTTAAAAGCCCATTTTCCCCTTATAAAAAACATCTATATGCATCAACAAAATAATCATCACTTATATATAGTCAATAAATCTTAGAGATTATGTATCTATACAAATAAAATCAAATAGTGCACGATATTTTAAAAGAGAAGAATGAGCACAATAATTATAATTTCTTGAATTAAAAGTGCAACATACAAATACTTGTAATGTTGAGAAAAACACAAATTAATATTTTTTTATATAATACATACAAATTTTTTTCAATCCTAGACAAACCAACTCACTTCGGTGAGTTTATTTTTTTAATTTATCATTGAAAGAATTAGATATGCATGAGCCTATTTCTTAACAAGTTAAAAGTATTTTTTTTAATATATCAAAGAGGGTAGAAATAAGGTGAAAATAAAAATACTTCACAATAATAATTTTCTTATTTTATCAAGAGAGAATAAACTTATAAATACATTTTAAGCATTGTAAATGACCGATCAATGGAAAATTATAAGGGTCAAAATCATGAAAAGTATTTTAGTTAAGAGAATGAAACATAAATATTTGAGCTTTCTTTTTAATCAACCCATTAAAGATCTGACCAAAAACATTATTTACCCTACACTAGAGTAAAACTAGTCACAAAAATAGTAAAATAAGGAAACACATTTAAAATATTAATTTGAATAAGAGCTTCATTTCTATTTCTTTAACATCATAACCTAAGATTTCTCTTCATGTTGTACAACTAGTTAATTAGATCCATCTTTGAAACTAGAAAAGTATTAACCTATAGAATAAATGTTTTGTTTAGGAGAAATATATTTTGAATGAGTGACATCAATATGGATAGAAGCATTGCCATAATAGCCATTAGAACCATTAAAGGAATCACAACAAAGCGCATAATATAGGTAAGTAGAAGAAGCACTAGAATACTTGAAAAAAAATATCTATAAGGATAGAAGACTCAACACTCCCCATGCCATTAGTACAACACTTGGTTTGAGAAATATCAACTAAAAATAGAGAGGTACCAAAATGGGGCATAGGACCAGAAGAAACATGAGAGGTGCAGGACCAGACAAAACATGAAAAACTAAGGTTATCTCAACAAAGCATAGGAGAGCATAAGCATGGAGGGTGAGACTAAAAAGTTGGACATAGAATTAGATTTAGAGTCTTAGGAGAATTTGCAATGTGACCATGAAATATATAGAAAAACCATCCACTTTTCTAGAAGTTTCAATCTTTACACTAGTAGCTCAATATGGAATATTTTCCTAAGTAGGTCTGCATGGGAACCATGATGGATATGTACTTGTAAAGACAAGCAATAATTGATTCATTTGGAGTGGGAAAGAGGCCAAAAAAATGAACCATATGGTTTAAAATCTCTCACTTTTGGAACCCCAATCACATACACTACCTAATGAGACACTTCAAATCAAGAGAAAGACCCAACAAGAGAGGAAATGTCCACCACAAGATCAATTCAAAGCAAATTTTCAATAGAATAAAATGACCTAGGTAGATGCAAGTTCAAGAAAGAATCTAAAAGAGTAGTGAGTGGGTTAAAGTAATAATCATTTGCCTAGGTTAATTTTGTATAGTTTTCTCTGTTCTACTAGATTATTTTTTAATTTACCATATTTTCAATTATTTAATAAAAATAATTGAATAATTGAATAAATATGTATATTTAGAAAAAGAATATGCCCAACAAGTTTTTGTGGGTAAGGAAAGTAGGATAGTTGTACATTTGTATTTTATAGAAGTCCAACCTAGTTTTCAAAAAGTATAACTCTTTATTGGTTTTTCTTTTATAATAACTGATTTGTGGCAGTATGAAAGTTTTTGGAAGCAACCCATTCTTGCATAGTCTAGATTGAAATTGAAGGATATTTTATTAAATGTCATTCAAATTTATTTTTATTGGTTATTAGTCTCACCTATCTAGGTAGAAACCATTTTTTTTAAGTCTCTTTTTCTTTAAATAGTTCATGTTTTGCAAATTGTTAAAAGTGTAAAACCTAAGTTTTTATATAATATGGTTGCTGAATTACTTTTCATTAAAATGAATTTTCAGTTAAAATATTTCTAAATTTTCTTTTGCTCAGCCATATTTTCCTGCCAGTCATTTTATTTTCTTTCTCATAAAATTTTGTTGAAAATTGAATTAGGAAATAAGAGACATGGAAGTAGTGGTAGTGAGCAACGAGGCATTTTTTCCTTATCATATGTGTCATGCATGCACACTACCAAGTAGCATGTCTAGTTTTTAGATATATGGACTATATCTGTCTTCATTTCATTCTTCTACTCATTAAGCACCCTATTTCTGATCCCATCGCCTCACCCATCTTTTCGGAGTTCATCAAGCTCTCTTATTCATTTCACCTTCAGTTTTAGAGGTTAGTTTATTCTTTCATGCATTCTTGTGAGTAGGTTTCCATGAAATTGTTCTAGAACAAGATCTTGAAGGGAAATTTTGGATTTTAAATTATTTAATTAATCACAATCTCTCGTAAGTCCAAACCCCTAGCTATACTCCATAAATTTCCAAAACCATTCTGCATTTTGAACTTGTATAGTGACTGATCTCATTTATAGCAAATCAATTTTTTGATATAGGTGGAGGAGAGATGCTTTAGTTGTCTGTACATTATGATTTCTCTATCAGAGTTTCTTTCTTCTTCAGTTAACTAATTAAGTAATGATATGTTTGGGAGTCAGGTATACGATGATGGAGTAGATCATTCAACCACAACAAGGAGAGGATCCTTTCGAAAAGCTCACAAGGTAGCTAGATTTCATATCATTTAATGATATAATGTCATCTTCTATCAATGCTCCTCCTTCTATTATTTAAGTTGGAGGTGCTTCTCTTGCTCTGGTCTCTTCAGAGCCATTTATGCAAGTGGCTTACCAGTCAGTCTATGATTTCTTAAACTTTACATTTTGTTTTCCATTTTGATCTTTATTCATTTGAAATAATTATCTTCAAATACCCTCAATTTTTTTAAATATTCAAAAAATGTTTCATCAATTAGAGAATTAATTCAATGCCATGTGTTTTGTGCATTCAATTGTTAAGATAACCTCTCTGAGTTAGAAAATATTCAATAATTGTAGAATTATAGTTAGGTTTCTATTGCATAAAGTGAGATGAATTATGGTTGTTTTTTTCTCTTATATAGAAGATTATTATCGGATCCTTTTAAAATAATTTGGTAAAAAAAATGGAAATAATTTATAATTTAAAGAAATCAGCCTCATCTTGAAGAATTGTAGATTAGCTATGTTTAACTGTGATCACCTTGTTAAAATACCTATCAGAATACCTTAAACAATATATAGGTTTAAAGAAATCCTATTTTTTTGTTAATAGTGATTGACCCAGTGTTATACTAAAACCTCAAGCTACTGCAAAACTGAAATGCATTACACTAGTCATGTCAAAAAGATATAGATTTGTCCCATACATATTTGTGATTGTCTTGTCCATTTGACACTTAAAACTTACAAACTCACAAACTATATCTTGAATATTCTTGGGTTCACAATTTTAGAAATTTATAGTTCGTTGTAGTAAAATTTAAAGGGGGTATCAATGTGGTAATTTAATGCTAACATTCCATTGAAGGAAATGCAAATTCTGAGACTTTGCACTATACAACAGATGACTATGGGATGCATCGATACATAGTACTTGGAGATTATAGATAGGAAAATGATAATCATTATTGTGCTAGTTCTTAATATTTAAAAAAATATAATCATGTAACTATGGTACTATATTAGTAGAGATCTTATATTTCATGAATATGAAGAATGTCCAACTTTATGGAATATGTTTTAAGAAGAAATTGATTGCATAGGAATTATAGACCAATGGAAAAATAATCAATTTGGGATTGAAAAATGACTTTGTGAATCAAGATAAATGAAGATTAAGTATAGTATACAAGCTAAAGAAAGAATTCAAAACTTTCTTAAACATGTACTAAGGTTAAGGTATTTGAAAATTGATAAATACTTATGTCAATAGTTATTTGACAAAATAAGGATCCGTCTAAACATTTCCTATAAAAATATGAGACTTGGAAAAAAATTATGTCTTTATAAGTTGGTGGAAGTTCTATAAGGTTATTGATCATATGAATTTTAAATAAAGGATTTTTGATAAATGTTTTATCTTTTAGGAAATGATGAATGGATTGATGAAATTAATAATTTTTTTACTCAAATTAAATATTAAAAAAAAATCACTCTTAAGGTTTGATATTCATGGCTACACATTAGTATCTATCGTATTATAATAGAATATTAAGTGTTTCATTGATGGTGGCATCAAAAGAAGTAAATATTCATTTTTCTAGATTATTGATGGGTAGCTTGAGCTACATAAGTGCAAGAATAATTTATAATGTAGAATAATTCAAAAAAGTTAGCTAATTAATTATCAATGGACTTAAGGATAATTAAAATAATAATAAGGAAATAAACCTAATATATAGTGTGACCAATAATTTTAGTTTTCATTATAATTTCTACTTTAATACTTTTTAAAATTAAAGTAAGTTGAATTTTTTGTAAGGCCTAAACCGTATTTAAAAGTGAAATGACATTGAAACAATAAATGAGAGAAACCATGTTTTCTAAAATAAAATGATGATAGAAATAATTCTAATTTTCAGTATAGTAGCTATTTGGATGTTGATTTGATCAGCTATTTAGATTCTTGTTGGGTTACATTTATAGCTGATATCAAATGCACTACTCATTATATATTTATTAAAATGTAAGAATTACTTGTTGAATTAATAAAAAGTGACCTATTGTTTCCTTGTATCCACTAAATTTGATATAATTTAACATAAAAACATAAAACATTACTACCTATGAATATGTTTGAATAAGTTAACTTTTTAAAAATATGAGGCTAACATATGAAGGATGTACTGCAATAAAGTGAGATTCAAAGCTCAACCAAATTGGTGAGATTATTACATAATTGGGATCAACATAATTTTATACATGATAAAAGATTCAATCAAAAGATATAGAATTCTTAAAGTATAAATCAAAGGCTAGTATTGATGATGTGTTCATTAAGTACGTAGCGAAGATAAAAAATTTATAATTTAAGGGATGTGGTGAGTGTCTAAGAAAAATCTATTTATTGGATATGAATGGGTGATAGAATTAAGGAATTTATAATATGTTGACATTTTTGATATATTCAATAATTAGTTAGAGCTAAAAGATGTTAAAGATGTGTCTTCTAAGACAACTCGTTGTCAAACAATTTGATTTAGACATCCAACTAAATTTTAAATTGGTATAAAAATGGCAACTAGTTGGTTTATGAAGATGAGTGGGGTTTTGACAGAGCCCAAAACCTATCACAAATTAAGAAGTTTATGAAAAGGTTAACCAACAAAATAAAAAATAAGAAAACCAAACATAATTTTTTTTAAAATTTCAAAATTACTTTGAGGCAAACATAACAAAGAAGATAATAATAAAAAATCAGATTTAGGGACCATCTTTGACCCTTATAGAACAATCTACAAGTTGCAAACTATGAGGGACTAATTTTTCTTCTTTTGATGCACAAAATCTAGTAACCTCTCATCTTTCCCTTTGAACATATAGGGAAGCTCCCTAATAAATTCCTCATTTAGGAGGAGAAGCCTCATGAAGAAGAGAACTATAAAAAGGAATAGAACTATAAAAAGGAATAGGTGATGAACCCAAGCTCCTAGATAAGGAGCTAGCAATAGAAGCTACCTAGGAATTCAACCCAACCAAGAAATTAGGAGAGGCACCAAATCCTTAGAACTTGAGTTATCATCTAAAGTCAAAAGAAAGAGAATGACATGGCAACCATCGACACCTATCTACTAGGTGGGGGGAAGTTGTAGATATGACTCAAAAACTCAAGAGGAAACCAATTGAACTGTAGAAAAGAAACATCCATGGAAACAAGAGATTTAAGCATAGTCAATTTACCTATGGCCAAGGTCACTAATCCATCTTTACAATTATAGTTTTTTTTAAAAAAACCTTCAAAAGATACATCTTATCCAAGGTTTGAGCATATGATATGTCACTACAGCTACTAATCCTAGGGTCCACTTGAAGGAAGTGGTGTGACTTATTGCCACTAGTATTATAGGATTATTTTCACTAAAAATGGATGGGAGTTACAATAGATTCATTTAGAGGGTGAAAAAAATGAGGATGAGAGCTCCATTTCTAGTATCCCATAATAAAAATATCTTCATGATCCCCGAAAGAGTCAAAGTAGGAAACAAAAAATTTATAGACATAGAGGTAAATCTAGATTTCACTTTTGATCACCACATATTAGCACACTAAAATCCATGCATTCAGGTTCAACATGAAGGGTCTATAGACCAAATATAAATACAATCAAAGTCCTAACTCTAGAGAAAATAAGTCACAAGGGAGGTACATATGATCAATGCTCAGAGAAGCACCATATAAGAGATGTTAGTTATAGTAGAGTCAAAAAGAAGAGGAGTAAACTTTCCTATGATTGAGACAACAAATGTTAAGTAATTTTCACTATACTAGCTATTATAATGAATTCTTAACTTATAATAATGTCTATCATTATTTTTATTATTTTAATATTTCCCCCGATTAAGAAAAATAACACAATCAATTTTATTGTAAAAGAACCTAAAAAATTCACCAAGATTTAACTATTAAGATTTACTTGAGTCCTGGAGTTTGATGGAATAGACTTCCTTAGATTTTACTTTCATAGCACAATTTACAATCTTCTTCACGAGCTTTCCCTTGTCACTAGAACACATCAAATAGCATGAGTTATGCTCCAAACATTTAGAAATTCCCACAAATAAAAATGAGAAGAAGATTGTTAAGAAAAGGGTAAGCAGTGGACAGTAATTTGCACTTACTCCTTGTTATTAATGACGTGACCCACATAATATGAAACACAGTGGAGGGCATACTTCCACTCTTGAAGCTTTTGTTTGCTGTATCTTCCCTTCTCTTCATGCCTTGCAAATGCTTCGGCGAAGACTCCTTTACCGTGTCTAACTTCCTCAGGCTGAAAATTATAGAAAACAGGGACAATTTTCTTGCCAGCCTTGACCATAAAAGAGAGCTCTGCCAAACACCAGGGGGATTGCGCATAGTTCTCAGAAAATATTGCAATATAAAGCTTAGCACTGCTCATAGCAGCTTCAAGTGCTGTAGGCAAAAACTCCCCCACTTCCAGCTCTTGTGAATCAAGAAAAACCCTAAACCCCATTCCCATCATAGTATTATAGAGAGGGTTCGCGAGGGTTTCTTTAGCATCCACGCCACGGTGATTAATAAATACATCATACGCTGGCTTTTTCATTGATGTCCCAGAAATATGCGAAGACGGTGCAACTTCCTCAAAAACATTTGTGCGCTGGCCATTAGAGACAGGGGTAGCTGACATTGAATTGAGTGGACTGGCAACAAAAAGAGAAGAAAAGAAAGCGAAGCAGTCGAGGATGGACGAACAAAGGCGTTTAGATGAGGGTTTACCATAATCAGAAGCATTTGTTAGCTCATTATTGGGTTGATCCCCAATGGTATATGAACCAGTCGACGCCATGAAATGCTTAGAAAATCAAAGTAGAATGAAAGGAGGGTTAACGCATTTTTAACATCAATGATAAAAGGTCATGGAAGAATGTGGATGGATTAAAAAGGAGACTCAGCTACCTTGCCAGTTGTGTCTGACCAAGAACAAAAAAAAATGGTCGACAATTTTCTATAAACAAACTGTATGGTCGATTCAAACAATGAAAAACCCTTGATAAAAGACAATCTATATCTGTAATTCCCAGATTTGAGAATTATATATAATTTAACGGCTCTGTTAAATGATAAGTAGATATATCTAATCTCAAATATTGCTTTTCAAGCCATTGTTCAATAAAAAATTTTAAAAATAAAATTGAAAATAATCTTTTGATCAAGCATTTGATAATTTTTTTAAGGGTCTGTTTGTTTGCAAGAATTGATGAACATGACATTTATCTATGTGGAATAAGCTCTCTTCTCTATTCACGCATTCTTAAAATAACTTATGGAATATCATTTGGAAATGTTTGGTTGACCTAGAAGAGGAGTTGAAGGTAGATATTCTATGTTTGATTGCAACAAAGTCTTTTAAAAAAAATATTAATAATTTAATTTTTTTTATTAGTTTGATAATATTTTAAATAAACAAGATTTTTAATTTATAAAAACTTATTTTTAAAAGATACATTTTTTTAAGGACATATTATATTGTAAATTATAATTTTAATTCTAAATTAAATCAAATTATTTTAATAAGTAAAAGATCAAAACTAAAATCATTTTAAGGCAAGAGCCTACAATACAATTCTAAATTGTGAGCTTCTTATTGAAGAGGTCTTGGGTTCAAATTTACTTGTGCTTAATAAATTAATAATTAATAAAAATACATAATAATTAATCTTGACTTTGGCATCTTACCGATAAAAAAATTTATTCTATTAAAAAAATTTAAAGAAAATATAAAATATAAATAAGTCGAGGTCATTTATATATATTTGAACGATTTTTCAACATAGTTTTAATTATAAGACTAGACACAAGATTTAATTTTACAGATAATTTTATGAAAGTTTATAAAAGATATCAAATTGGATATTAGTCTTTTTGGTCAATTAAAAAAAAATACATTTAAACTTAAAATAATATTGGTCTAGTTTATATCTTATGATGAACAAAGGAAATAGTCCAAAATTTGAGTGACAAAATACAATTGAGTGACAAAGTCACAACTCTGACAACCCATCAAATTGGGTTTATTAAAAAAATTGATATTCCACCTTTTTTAGGAATACTGCTATGCTCATTTTGCGGTCAAATCAGAATAGACAAATTCTAATACTAATTTTGTATTTACAAACAAATGTCAGATTGGCGAATGCGGGTATTTAGATTTTCCTCTTCCCACCTAATTCTTGCAACCAAATGGGGACTCAGATTTTGTAATTAAAGTTATTTTTTATCTTTAATGTAATAAATTGAAAAAATTAGTATAATTACATAATAATATACAAGATAAATGTATATGTATATATGTCTATATGTATGTATGTATGTATATATATATTAATCTATATACATGTATATGTCAATTTCTATATATATATATATATATATATATATATATATATATATATATATATATATATATATATATATATATTGCAAGGAGAATGAGATGACATGGTTGGACACAACATTGATTAATCCTTCAAGCATGCAATTCATGAAGCTCACTTGACAAGTGTAAGAGCATGTGAGAAGCACACATGCACAAAGTGTCTCCACAAAGGAGAATACGTGTCTATACCACACAAAGTGAGAGAACTAACTCAACCAACCTATGTAAAATTTAACTCAGAATTCAAAGATCAAAATGAGGTTTTATTAGTTTGATAATAACCTCATTTATGCTAGCACCACCTCCCATCCTAAGTGCAACTTAGGGAGATGTGAAATAAAAGATAATGGGTCTTGAATACTATCTATCTTAGGTACCCATGTACAATGAAATCTCTTATAAGAGGACACAATAGAAAATTGAGTGAGAAAAACTATCCTCCAGGAAAAAGAAAATGCAACATGCACATGTAAAAAATGTACAAGTGAAGAAGGCAAATGAAAGATGGAGGACTGATGATAATCCTCTAAGGACTATTTCTACCACAATTCACAATATGTTCTCACCATAGGAGAGACAATAGAGAAGATCATATGACTCACGCAAATGATATGAAGTGATGAACTCCATGTAGTGTTGTTAGATTTTCGACACTAGATGCTAACGATGATCCATGAATATTGAAAAACTTTCTTACCATTTAGAAGAAACAACAACATAAATGGGAGAAACATTACTTCGCATTCTAGATAGGAATATGTAATAAGAAAGATGAATGTGTGTGAATTTTGCACATAACCCAAAGACTAAAATGATGTGAATAATGTCTTTGAATGATACTCAAAGATATCCAAATCAATGTTAATGTATGATAGATTGTGTACCATGAAATATTCTAAATACTATGATTGAAAAAAAAATTGTTGCATTTTTTCGATTTCTCAAAACCAACATTATTTTTGTTGTATACCTATACTTTGCAAACTATCCACATTTGAATTTCCATTTATTAGAACAATTCTCAATAATACTAGAATAGAAGGGGTTATTTATGAGAGTCATGATCACTTTGAAAAAAGAAATATAGATACACACCAATAACGCCTCTAGATTATTTGGCTCCCCCCTAATTTTGTATATTATAAGGAGTTCATATAAATCGTCCAAAAGAAGCATAATGATCTACGCCAAAGACACATGACAACGCCCAACGTGCATGTGTACAGGAGGTGTTGAGAAAGAACGAGTCTACACCGAAGGGCTGAGGTGCTCAAATTTCACACCATCGATGAAATACGATGGGTTTGAACACATATACACAGTATACACATCGCACCTTCAAATTTGTAAGATGTAGGCTATCAAGTATCTCAAACTAGTTCCGATATCATGAAATCATTTATCTAATAAGTACAAATGAATGAAATCAATTTAGTATATCAATATTGTTCTAGATTGCTCAATGATAAGGCGAGATGGTTGGACATGAGATCTCTCTAACCTTCTAAACATACAACACTTGACAAGTTACACTTGTCATATGATGTACATTTACTTTTACTGCTTTGCTTTGGTCTCCTGCATCCAACAGACTACCAGACCTTTGAAAGATTGCGACTACATATAAGTTCACTGGTATATAATCACTTAGAAGAAAGTTGCCTTACCAAATTTCCCACAATTTGACGTCATCTTGTATTCGGATTCAATTACTAACGCAGATTCAATTACTCTTCCCCGGCCTCTTGTCGTCAAAAAAACTTATAACAACTGTAAATCGACACAAATAAATGAAGCTCAAAATGACATTTACACAAAAAAAGGAGGAGGAAATGCACGTGAAGACTAATGAAAGGATAAGTGCTGGCCGAAGCAGTAGTTATTCTGACTCTTTGTTATTATATAGCTCTCTTTTTTCTGTTACTAGCCTTTCTTAAATATCATATAACATCATATTAAAGAAGAAATTAAGTTTGAAAAAATGAGTCAATCTTGACGTAAAAGCCATCCACTCCCATCCCTACTTTTCATGTCTGCAGAACTCAACAACACAGACTTCTCAGATCGATATTGCTCATGATTATAAGTAAAAAAAATACCGGGCTACCTATTTGGTATATAACAGAGGGAAAATCCAGCTCATTTTGATACAATAATATCTCTTAATAATTGTTCTATTATAGATCTTTTGAATTGTAAAATTAAATTTGTCTACTCTGAAACATCCGTGGCGCGTTGTTTCCAAGGAAAACAGATATCAAGCTTATTGACAAGGCATAAGATGTATCCTATGCTTTTCTTCTCTTCAACTAAAACAAAAATTGGGCTGTCCATTCCATGTACGCTCTCGACGATGTGGTTGGGAGAGACAAAATCTTTGAAAAGGTCGAGCAAAAACCTTGGCAAAGTCGACCTGCATTGTTTCGAGTGATACGCGATCTTAAGAATAATCTATGAAGATGGCAGGATTCACCATATATGACAACGAAATTCATAAATAATTAAATAAAATTGAAAATATAGCATTCAATTTAAGATTTTAAAATAATCTAACGATGTTTAATTTTCAACTCAAAATTTTGAGACATTTTCTTCTTATTCTATTGGTGAAGTTGAATACTTGATCACAAAGAGCCCACTAGAGATCAAGTTTTGTTGAGTGCAAGACCCAACACCATAAGGATGAGGCCAAGATCGTGCCTCAGTTGATTTTGACGGCATGGATGCCTCTTAGTCCTTGACCCTAAGTTGAAGAGGTGCACTGTGAACCCGTATTAGGTCCCTAACCCCTCAATCAAAAAATCAAATTTTTTGATTATGAAATATTCGACATTAATGTTTGCTGCTACTTTTATATATATTTTTCTTCTATAGTCAATTGGATATTTCTAGGCCTTTTTAGTTATTCATGCGTTTTAAGAAATATAATTTTCATTTGGAAACAAGTGACCCCAAGTGTCAAAGTTCCTCCAATAGTCTAGTGCAATTAATCTTTAAAAATATATAGGGCTTTGTAATTTGAAAATTTTAAATTATTAGGTCTTAGGTTGTAGCCCTATAGAGGGGTTTTTAAAGAAATGGTTATTTAAACAAGTTGTAGGTGTAGTATTATGGAAATTATTTTGTTTTCAAATTATTTTTTGATTTTATGTCTTGAATAATATGTATGAGTTGGATTATGATAATTTTGTCTAACAAATGTGTAAATCCAGTTGTTTTTAACAAGTCTTTCAAGAACCATCTTATTGTTACAATAAATAACATATCAATAGTAGCATCATTAATTTAAAATCTCTTTAAGAATTAAAAAATTAAATAAATTATAAAAATACATTAAATGTAAAAATTATGTAAGACCATTTTGATATAAAATTGAATACACACACACACACACACACACACACACACACACACACACACACACACATACATATATACATATATATGCACATGAATGTGTGTATATCTATGTGTGTGTGTGTGTGTGCATATCTATATACATACACGCACATACATACATATAATTGTTATTTTTTATTACTTAATTTTTTAAAAGTTAAATAAAATGACAATAAATAATATTTATGTTAGAAATACAATAGGGAAACTAAATTTCCAAAGGGGGGGGGGGGGGGGGGGGAGGGGGCTGAATCAGTACTTAAAATTTCAACCTTAAAAACATTTACCACGCATCCATCTCACAATCTATGTATGTAAACTGAAATACTAAATTAAGTACACACATTCATAACCTGAAAGTAAATAACATTCAACACATGTATGATAGAAGATATTTGGTTACCCATAAACCCTCCAATGAGAAGGTAAAATTGGGTTGGGATGACACCCACAAATCTCCACTACTACAGTAATAAAGTGTATCCAATAAAGGTTACAATGTTTGATCATGTGAAAGGTTTTCCCTGTTAAAGACTTTCAAGATTGTTAGATCTCACCCTGTTAAAGGCTTACAAGATTGTTAGATCTTACCCTAGTAAAGGATTTTGACACCCTATTAGAAGTGTGCCTAGTAAAAGGACTTTAACTTACAATGAAGTAAGAACCCCATTAAAGGATTTACAACAACTTGTTAAGACTACTCTATTAAGAGATTTAACTGATTCACTTGCTAGAATGTCTCAGTAATGATCCTTTGGTTAACAGTTAGCTACTAGATAATAAATCACCTCTTTCTTGATGCATACTTGATCCTCACTAATTAGATGTATCTCTTCTATCCTTTAACCTTCTTTCCTCTATTCTCCTCTAATTGATTCTACAATGTATCTTAATTTACAATACCCTAGTCACCATGAATACTCTATTTGCACATGAAAGATTCTCTCTTTTCTCCTTCTACACACATAAAAACTTTAGGGTTTGTCCTCCTTAAGAAGACCTATGTGACTTAGGGTTAGGTATGAATCAACGATTGTGATTCACCCATATTCTCACTTAATCTTTTCCTTTTTCTGATTGGCTACATGAACTGCATACTGATTCACACTAAAGATTCATCCTTATCATCTAGGATCGCAAAAAAATCCTTAAGTCAACTCCAAAATGGTTTAGATAGTAGTTTGTGCCGTTACAAACAACTATGTAAAAACTGTATTACTTAGAGATTACCAATATAAGATTAAAATTTTTCCCCCGAGATTAACAATTTCCCCCTTTGACATCAGTGGAAAAATACTTGGTCATGCATGAATAACTTTAGCCTTTCAAGCATAACTTAGATAATATCCATTTACATACAAAATTTCAAAATTTATCAAAATTGGTGACTCATTAGTCTTCACAATTGAATAACTCCCCCTAAGTTGATTGTTCTATTATGAAACTATACTCCTATTGAGTAGATTCTACATATGCTGATTCATTGACTCTATCTTGTCTCCCCCAAAACTTATCTCTCTGTTCATGCATTCTTCCCCTTTTGACACTTATGTCATGGGCTATACACTTATAGTGTGTTTGTCCAAGAAAGTTTTATGGACCTCAAGTATTATCTTTAGAGTTGCATCCTAGTTATCACAAACTACCTCCAATGATTTGATTTGGATGGCTAACTCAGCAACAAGATGAGCTAGTGTAGGAAGATGGGGATCTTTTTGCATTAATGTCTTTGCAAAGACTATCTCCTTGTGAAGTATTTCCATGTGTGGGGTTAACATAGATTGGATGCTAATCAGTGTAGTTTGAGTATTTGTATCTTGAGCATGCAGAGCTACCAAATGACCTTGGGAATTCATCAAATTCCTTAAGTGCCTCTAACTCTAAGCTAGAGAATGAGATAGAGTTGTACCTATTTTCTTCATATCTCCTTCCAAATTGTTGATATGGTGCTGCACTTCTTGTGTGAACAAAGTTGTATCACAAAACTTGGTGTAAAGTGAGAAAATATTCTCTATGACTTTCTTTACACTTTCAATCTTGTTTTCTAACTCAACCTAAATAAGTACAATAACACTTGATATCTTATTATTAACTTTTCCTTGAATTTTTCATTCAAAGCATTCAAGTAATATTACATCAGAATCTAGGTCTGCATCATTGATCTGTTTTACAATGTTTACCAACTACTACATGATAGGTTTGTCTTCTTCTGGTATTGGTGGGTTGAATGCATCAAGAAAGATATCCTTGATGTCTTGCAATATGTACTTCTACCTAAGCTCCCTTTTGAGAAATTCTTGTTGCTTTTTCCTTGCAAGTGCATCCTATAGTATTCCCATTTTTTCAATAGTGATTGTTGCAAGGTCAAACTTTGGTAAAACAATCACTTCATCCATGTTTAAATCACCAAATGATGTAACCTCATCTACCTTGGATGTACTAGGACTAGGCCTTGATGACTACAATGGTGTAGCTTTTACACTTGGCTTGTGAAGTGCTTGACTCGGAGGAGTAGCAGTTGCTAGCAAAGCAACTAATGTTTGTATTGCTAATTTCTTCTCGGGCTTTGTAGTCAAGTTTGACTCTTTAGTCCTCTTTTGTTTTTGAATTTTAATTTTAGTTGCACCTTAAACTTGTGCTATAGGTATAGGAGTATCTACCTGACCTATTTGAACTTATGTTCCATCCTATGCTTTTGTAACAACTTCTGGTATAGACATAGTGTGCACCAACTTGCTGATGTTTCTCATGGATGCCTCTTTTCTTTGATACACTAAAATGGGTAATGTAGGATCTATCACATTGAATTGAGGGGTTTTTGATATGTCTTGTGCTTCCAACTCTTTAGATATCTTCTCTACCTTCTCAAGTTCACTTACACTCACCAATATAGGATGACTACATTGTTGTGCCTTAGTGGTGGTGTCTAGCAATATTTTCTCCATGTCCTCCTCTATTAGGAGATTGATGTTCTAAGTCACATTGTCAGAAAAATCCTTGATCTTTATAGTTTTAGTGTCTGCTTCTATCACATGTTGTGGACTAGCACACAACATTTGTATATTTGGTATACTCTATTTTGTTTGCTACTCATCTTGAGTTGCTCCCTATGTATTTGCATTTGTCTTAGTGTCTTCCACATGTGCATCTTTTCTAGTATCAACATTAGTAACCTTAGTTACTTCTTGATCATCTTTTTCATCACCTAACTCAATAAGTGTCTGCTCAATTGTCTTAGGTGTTTTCAACCCATAAATTACCTTCCATAATTGAGTACTCTGTTGAACAACATCTTCAATCTTTTTCTGTAAAATTTTAAAAGCTCAGTACTTTGTAGAAAATTTTCCCGTGTACTTCTTAATGCCCTTTTTCATCTCAAATCTAAATCTGACATCACTCTTGCAAGTGTAGTTTCTCTTATATTTCTCGTTGTTGTCAAACTATATTTCCATCCTTGCTCAACTCTATCATATGAATTCTTTGGTAGAGAGTTGGCAACCTCAATTGGAGTCATCTTAAATTTTTCCATCATGGCATATACTCACTCTTCTACCTTATCCATATCTAACTTTCTAGGATTATCAAATTCAATTTTAAAAAATCCACTCAAATCTCCATTATTCTTTATATTTTCATATAGATTATCCAAATAAGAAGAAATACTGTGACTTACCACTTGGAATTGGCTATTATCATTAGATTCTATCCTCTCCTCATCTAATTCGATTGGAGCAATGTACTTTCTACTTTGTCTCTTCTCAGACTCATCAACTTGTATAGCTTTCTTGGCCTTTGTTTCTTTTGGCTTTGCCACTTCTTGAGCTTTCTTAGCAATAGCTCTTGTGTTGGTTTTGGTAGCTAGAATTGTAGGATTAAGTTTTACAACTTTCTTTGGTTTGTTGACTGCTAAAACTTTAGCTTTCCTCTTCTTCTTCTCTATAGCTATAGGTGCTTCATTGACTTCTTCTCCTTGACACCTTCTTTAAGCTTGACTTCCTCTTCACATTGATCTTGTTAGAAATAATAGTCCACCAAGGGGGGAAGGGGGGGGGGGGGGGGGGGGGGTGAATCAATTATCCAACAATTATAACACTTATCTTCTTCAAAAAAACTTAACCATTCAACTAAAGTAAATAGAAACTATACAAAGATGCACATAAACAACTACACTAGATATGTTGATGAGGGAAACCTTTGATTAGAGGGAAACCCTGGTGGCAATGATGCCCACAAGATGATACATACTAATACAAATATTCCTTTTTAGAGGATGGACCCTATTAGGAATCTATTACAACATTTAGTACAATGAGTCCCTGTTAGGAGACTTTGAATCCTTTTTAGGAGATTCCAACCCTGTTAGGAGTTGTAGTACAATGTATGAAAGAAGTGCCCACTACCCAAACATGCAATTTCAACTTCAAGAAGATCTCACTACTCAAACAAATAGTTTACTATTATTTTCTTCTTTTCTTGTTCTTTCCTTTGTCCTATCAACCAGACCAATTACTGTAAGACCTTGTAGACCAGGTCATGAACCTTAGATCCATATACCAAACCTCAAATCACTCAACAAAACCTCAACAATGAAGTTTCCTTCACTTTCACATTGTTATGCTCAACTTCACATTTTGCACTCTCTACATCTTTTTGAACATTCAAAGTTCACATATATCCATACCATGATAAAGGAAAATATCCTTCCTTTATACTAAGTCCATTAAAAAATTTCTTGAGTTGGCTATTAGTCCTTCTTAATTAATTATTATAGGACTAGGTTAAGAACACATTACACTTAGCGATAACACAAATCTTCTGTCTTGCAACTTGAATAAATTTTCATACACACAATATTACAATGAGAAAACTTAGCCACATTATCCTCAACATGTCTTCTCCATTTCTTCAACCTCAATCCTCAAGATATCAACTCTACTAAGAGATAAAAGAAGTTTACTAGAACATGCCTCTATAAACTCTATCTCAGAACATATATCAACAAAACTTACATAACTTCTTCTAGACTTATCCTTTTTGATTTTGATGTTAACTACATATGCCAGATACTCAGATGTATCTTCCATAACCTTAGGTGGTTATAATTCTCAACTAGCCATCCATATCAACTTGATCTTTCCATTGTTCTTCTGTCAAATACAACAAAAGACATCGAACATGCTATGTTGACATAATGAAAAACTCAGTCATGAATGTAACATATCATCATCAAACCAACCTTCCAACAATCTCTCCATTCTTCTAACAATCTCCCCCTTTGACATTGATGGCAACATAGATGAAAAATATATAGTTCCAAGAATAACAACAAAAGACTATCCATCAATCTTCAAATCCTTTTCATCAATCATACTCCCCCATTGATATACCTCAATGTGCTCTATACCAAAATTTTCTACTTAGCATAATGTTTTTCTACAATACTTCTCCCCATTTAGCATATGTTTTTCATTCCAAACTTCTCCCACATTGATATCAATGTCAAAGGTTTCTGCAACCAAAATCTCTGCATCAAACTCTGCAATCAACTGATACTTATTTACCTCAAGTGTCAAAAGAAACTATTTACAACAATAGCAATCAAGAGTCCTAGATGACTCTATCCACCACAGATACTCCCCCGTATAGGAAGCATCAACATCAAGTCTAGAAAATTAATGGTGCTCTATTAGCCCAGACTGATGCATTCTTGCATCTTCTACTCTGATGTAGGAAGGGCCATAACCCCAAGCATACCTCACAAATACTCAAAAGTCTCTTTGGGAAGAGGCTTAGTGAATATATCTGCAATCTTCTCTTTTGTGCTTACATACTCCAATCCAATTTCTTTTTCTTCAATTTTTTCTCTCAACATGTGATACTTAATAGAAATGTGTTCATTCTTTGAATGTAACACTAGATTCTTAGACATAATTAGGGTGCTTGTGTTCTTGCAATGTATAACAACAAGTTCACTGATTTCTATCCTTATATCCTTCAACATTTGTTTCACCCAAATTATTTGATTGCAATTATTTGCAGCTGCAACATACTATGCTTCTACTACACTTTGAGATGTACAATCCTGCTTCTTGCTTAACTAAGAAACCAATCTTCCTCCAAGAAAGAAGGTTCTAGCACTGGTGCTCTTTCTATCATCCCTACGACTTGCCCAATCTACATCAGTATAAGCACTTAGAGAAAAGTCATTAGTTCTATCATACCATAATCCAAATTCTAAAGTTCCTTTCAAATATCTAAATATCCTTTTTACTACTGCATAATGTGCTTCTCTGGGATCAACCTAGAATCTTGCAACAATTCCAACTACATTTACTATATCTAGCCTTATGTGAGCAAGATATTGCAATCCTCTGATCATAGATCTATACTTCTTTTTCTCAATAGTAGGTGTCTCATCCTTTGTAGATAACTTGTGTCCAATTACCATAGGTGTTCCAATAGGTTTACATGTTTCGAAACTAAACCTTTCTAGTAAATCCTTTAAGTACTTAGTCGAAGAAATAAAGATTCCTTCTTTATTCAGTACTATCTACAATCCTAGGAAAATTTCATCTCTCCTATCATACTCATTTAAAATTCTTTCTTCATTTCTTCTACAAAATTTTTGCTTTCTCCATCATGACCTCCAATATAATGTCATCAACAAATATTACCAAAATAATCAAACAATTATCAGTTTCTTTCTAATACAATTGCTATTTGCCATACCTTTTCTATATCTGAGCTTTTTCAAATGCTTGTCTAACGTTGCATGCCGGATTATGGGTGCTTGCTTTAATCCATACAATGCTTTCCTTAGTTCGTATACAATATCCTTCTCATCTGTCAAAGGATATCCTTCAAGCTGCTCAATGTATACCTCTTCTTCAAGTTCTCCATTCAAAAATGTTGACTTGACATCCATCTGATATACTTTGAATTTCTTTTGTGTTGCATAGGCTAAAAATAGTTTTATTGCTTCTATTCTAGCCACTAGAGAATAGGTCTCCTCATAATCTATTCCTTGTTGCTATGAGTAACCTTTACATACCAATCTTGCTTTGTTTCTTACAACTTTTCCTTGTTCATTCATCTTGTTCCCGAATACCCATTTGGTTCCTATCATATTCTTGTTTGCTAGTCTATGGACCAATTCCCATGTTCCATTCTTTTATGTCTGATGCAATTCCTCTTTCATGGCTTGTTTCTAGTAATCATCTTTGCATGCTTCATCTACATTTTTTGGTTCAACTTGAGATATCAAGCATAGTTTTTCATTTACTCTGCCTCTTCTCATCACACCTTTGTCTTTGCTTCCAATGATCTGTTCAGATGGGTGATTCTTTATAATGTTCTTTCCTGAAGTAGGAGTATCTATCTCAACTCTTGGTTCTACTGAAGGTTCCAAGCATTGTTCCTACCTTGGTTCTTCATTCTACAAATCATTGCTAGTCTCAAGAGATATCTTATCATTCCTTGACTTAGTAATAACATCATCATCTAAATTGTAATAAACTATTCACTCTTATATTCTAAATTTCTCATCAATTCTTAGATTTGTACTTTTCATAATAGTCTTAGTTCTCTGATTATAACATCTGTAATCCCTGCTTTTCAATGAATAAACAAGAAACACACCTTCATCACTTCTAGCATCAAACTTACCAATATCATCATCTCACTTTATGTAACACTTACTTCCAAATATTCTGAAATACTGAACTATAGGTGAGTGACCAAACCACAGTTCATAAGGTGTCTTATTTATGTATTTATGTCCTTTCTAACTTGTAATCTGTTCATAGTGTAGACTACTATATTCATTGCTTCTCTCCAAAATGTCTTGGATACATCATTCTTTGCTAAAATAGCTCCTCCAGCTTCTATAATAGAGTTGATCCTTCTCTCTACAACACCATTCTATTCAGTGGTTCTTTGGAGCTGATAGCTATCTTTTAATTCTATTTTCTTCACAAAACATGTTAAACTCATTTGAAGTAAATTCTCCTCCTTTATCTAATCTTAAACATTTAATCTTCATACCAGATTCATTCTCAACTCTATTTTTGAATATCTTGAACTTGTCAAATGCCTCAAATTTCTTTTTAATAAATATGACCCATGTCATTCTAGAAAAATGATCAACTAAAGTCATAAAATACCTTTCACCATAAAATCCTCTATTCTTTGTAGGACCACTAAGATTTGTGTGTACAATCTCCAACTTAGCTATAGTGGTAAACTTTTTTTGTTGGGAAAAGAATTTTTGTTATGTTTTTCCAAAACACACTCCTTGCAAATTGTGTTAGTAGGCTTTACAATCTTTGGCAAATCTCTAATAGAAAATATTCTAGTTGTCCTCACAATACTATCAAAGTTCATATGATAGAATCTCTTATGCCATAACCAATTGTCATCTAACTTGACAACCAAGCATAACATTTCAATAGGATTCAACTGAAATACATTACCTCTAGATTTGGTTCCTATTCCAATTACCTTTCCATCTTTATCTATGATCATGCATATCTTTTCTGAGAATTGCAACTAATAACCTTTGTCTACTAGTTGTCCAACACTCAAACAACTGTTCTTTGAACTTTCAAAAAAGTATACATCCTCAGCATTAGTTTTACAATCAAGAGTTATAGATCCAATACCTTTTACTTAGCATGCTACATTGTTTCCAACTCTGACAATTCCTCCATCTTGACTTTTGAAGTCAACAAACTTGTTCATGTCACCAGTCATATGATGTGAACAACCACTATCAATTATCCAATTAGATTTTTTCTCAAGTTGTGATACCAGAGCTACCTTCTCTGGAATTTCTTCTTTAATTGCTACAAATCTAATTTCATCATCACTAGCACTCAATGCTTGCTCATTAGAATCATAATATTCATTTGCATACAAACAATCTCTATCTTTTCTAGGCTTATGATTTTCCTTATACTTTTCCTCCCTTTTAGGACACTTAGATGCATAATGACTATATTCGTCACAAGTCCAACATCTAAAGATTTTCTTATCTCCTTTTTCTCTTCTTACTAGAAGGGCTACTACTTCATCAATCTTTTTGTCTTCTTCAAATTTTCTGTTGCTAGAAAAATCTCCTCTGGCACTTGTGCTCCTTGATGAGTTACGTCAAATACTTAAGGAATTGAAAGCTATCTCTATTCTAGTCAATTCGCCAGACTACCTAAGTTCATTCTCAACTGCCTCAAGTCTTCCAAGTAATGTCTCCTTTGTAAAATCTTTTGTGCATGATATCGACAAATGTATCATTTGAATTGTTGACTTGAATGGTGGTGTTAGAGTCTTTGATATCTTCCATATAACTTCATCATCATCCTTGGTTCCTCCTTCAGATTTAATACCTACAGTAATTTCTGATACCCTGAATATATATGTTCTTACAGATTCATCTTCCATCATCTTGGCATGTTGAAATGCAAAAATCCAATTTTGTAGTCTCAACTTCTTAGAGTGTTCACCACCTTCAAAACTATTTTCCAAAGCTTTCCAAATCAAATGGCAAGTAATTTTACCTGATTGTACTCAATTTCAAGAAGTGCAGTCAATAGTGCTTCTCGAGCTCTCATGTCACATATGAAAAGAACTATTTCCACCTCGGTGCAAATTTCCAAGTCCTTTCCTTCAATGATTGTCTTCACTATTTTTGTCAAGATCCAATATCCTGGACCCATACACAACAAATGTATCTTCATCTTTTCTTTCCATCTATCACAATATGTTCCATCAAACTTCAAACTATCTTTCCTGAACATGTTCACCATTGATCTCCCAAAGATATTAAACTTTTTCTTCAAGGACTTGAAGTTGTGATACCAATTGTTGGAAACAATAGTCCACGAAGATAATTAAGAGGGGGGGGGGAGGGGTGAATCAGTTATCCAACAATTAAAACACTTATCTTCTTCAAACAAATATAACCATTCAACCAAAGTAAATAGAAACCATACAAAGATAGACATAAATAATTACACCAGATATGTTGAGTAACGAAACCCTTGATCAGAGGGAAAACCCTAGTGGGAATGATGCCCATAAGATGATGTACTAATATAGATATTCCTTATTAGAGGATGGATCCTGTTAGAAGTCTATTACAACATTTAGTACAATGAGTCCTTGTTAGGAGACTTTGAATCCCTGTTAGGAGATTCTAACCCTATTAGGAGTTGTAGTACAATGTATGCAAGAAGATCCCACTACCCAAACATGCAATTTCAACTACAAGAAGAGCTCACTGCTCAAACAAATAGTTTACTACTATTTTCTTCTTTCCTTGTTCTTTCCTCTATCCTCTCAACTAGACCAATCACTTTCAGACCTTGTAGACCAAGTCACAAAACTCGGATCCAAATACCAAACCTCAAATCACTCATCAAAACCTTGACAATGAAGTTTCCTTCATTTTTGCATTGTTTTTCTCAACTTCACATTCTACACTCTCTGCTTCTTTTTGAACATTCACAATTTACATATATCCATACCATGATAAAGGAAAACTTATCCTTTCTTTATACCAAGTCCATTAAAGAATTTCTTGAGTTAGCTATTATTTCTTCTCAATTAATTATTATAGAACCACATTAAGAACAAATTACACTTAGCCATAAGACAAATCTTCCACCTTGTAACTTGAATAACTTTATGTACACACAATATTATGACGAGAGTGCTTAGCCACATTATTGTTGATGTGTCTTCTCCATGTCCTCAACCTTGATCCTCAAGATATCAACTCTGCTAAGAGATATAACAAGTTCACCTAAACATGCCTCTATAAACTCTATCTGAGAACATATATCACCAAAACTTACATAACTTCTTCTAGGATTATCCTTTTTTCTTCCTATGTTAACTACATATGGTAGATACTCAAATGTATCTCCCATAGCCTCAGGTGGTTAACATGCTCAACTAGCTATCTGTATCAACTTGATCTTTCTACTATTCTTCTGTCAAATACCACAGAGACATCAAATATGTTATGTTGACATCAATGACAAACTCAGTCATGAAAGTAACATATCATCATCAAACCAATCTTCCAACAATCCCTCCAATCTTCTAATAGATCTTCTCATTGAAATTCTGTTAGGGCCAGTGGTCCTTGAGTAGGAACATCTTCTTCTTCTTCATCATCTTCATTGTCTTCCTCTTGTTCATATTCCTTTGCTCCTTTACCAAATTTTTCTTTAATATTCTTAGCAATTTTGTTCTTCTTTCTTATCACCAATGTTGTCTTTGATTTTTTAACATCATAATTTCCAAAGGCAGTAGCCTTATTAGCTACTTCTTTTGCAAGAAAAGTTGTAATTGTTGTAGATGCCTCATCCACATTAATCTCATATCCTATAGGTCTTAACCATCTTACCCTTGGAACTGCAGCCTATACATATGTGAAATCAGTATCAACTAGAAATAAAACATCATTAAAATGTTTCTCAACTAGTGACATTGGAATCCTATGTCTTTCTTTCATAGACTTCTTAAAGTCCTCAAAGTAACTAGTCATAGTAGATTCAAAATTCTCTCCCCTTAGCTCAATGAATTCCCCACTTAAAATTTCTCCATTGCCAAAAAAAATCTTCAATCCAATAAGGGAAGGTATGAGGCTTCACTCTCCTTGGTTTATCATGTTTATTATGAGCTCCCTATTCTGGTCGTAAAAATTATCACCAACTATAGTTATTATTCCTTGGACTCATAATGCTTCCTGAATTATCAATGTAAACATAAATTAGAGATTGTTATAACTAGAGAAGTTGGGTATCATATCCATGATTATTAAAGCCATAAAAAGAAGCCATTGACTTCACCTATAGAGGAGGAATATATTGAGACCAAAGGTAGAACTATGCCATGACTAAGAAATCAATACAAGAAGGCATTGACTTCACCTTGATAACCTAAATTGGAGACCCATGTCCCTCAAGTGATCATGCATTCTTGCCTGACCATCTTTGTCCTCCTTAATAAGATATCTATTGCAAAAAGTTCCCCAACCAAGTGTTCCATAAAACTAAATGTGCAATGCTGCAATGGCTGCACTTCTTCTTTCTCCCATGAAGAAACATGCCGCATCCAAAAAAATCTTCTTGTCTTGCTTCTCTAGAGCATCATGATTTTGATGCTCTTTGTGATGTCCTTGTGGGGAATCTAGGAATACTTATTCAACATTTTCCACCAATTTTTTTTTAATAATTCAACAAACCATCATAATTGTGAAGACTTGTTCCAATGGATAGCCTTTAGTCCAACAACATTTCTATCACATACCCATTGCAAATGTGACAAAATAATTTGACGAATAAGCCTCACTCCAAAAACATTGTTGTCACATACTCATTGCACTTGTGATGACTCACTCTAGCAGATAGTCATTGGCCCTACAAGAAAACAATCACAATTGTGATGACAAATTAGCAACTTAAGCTATGCTATTTTTGATAGTCTACTGTCACAATTGGGATGGCATGAAGTTGAACTCTTGTCCTTTCCTTCTTTAAATTTGTGATAGTTTTAGGCATCACAATTGTAACAGACAACCTTTCTATTGTAATTTGCAACAAAAAAGTCTAACACCAATTCAACGGGAGCCAATTCATGGTACTATCACTTGGATGATGGGTGGTCATCACAATTCAGGCCCAAATCTAGTAGTGTGAGGAAGAACTTCAAGAAGAAAATATAACATCATTCCCTAGTAAGGATCTCTCTCATGATCTAGTTTTAATTAAAGAAAGGTGTCCCCGAGTCATCTATCACCTTGTTGAAGAATCAATTCTAAGGGTGGACACAACCCTTCTTTATGATGAGGAAGAAGAGATTGTCTGCAAATTCTTGTCATCCTTAGAATTGATGAGTCCTTTCAGAATGACCCAAGTATGGAACTAAAGTCCGAAGAAGGCTTGTTGGTTTGTGAATATCCTTCTCTATGTTATGTGATTGGTTTAAATTTTGGAAACAATGATGATACACTATGGAAAGGATGAAAATAGTAGTGTATATGAAGATGACCTCATTCTCCAAAATAGTTCAGTTGATAAGCATCCAATAGCTGATCCTATACATAAAGAGATGTCATTTTTTTCCTTGAGCTATGAAGCTAAGGTCCATGAGGAGAAGAATGAGGTCTAATAGCTTTTTGACCATAGGAGATAGGTCACTTTTTTGAAGGTAATCATGACTATCTTCCTTCTAGCATTGAGGACCATTATCAAAGAGGTATTTTTGAAAGTCCCATGGAAGATGCAGTAATCTACAATGAAGCGTGGTTATATGGACCTGAGTGGATATACAACCAACACTAACATAAATTCAAGAAGATGATTGTATTTGTGTTTCTTCTATTCATAGGAGCCATGTCAAGAGGAAAAAAACATTTATCAAACAAGGGCTCCTATTTCTCTCAACTAGTCAACGGTTTCACATAAGTACCTTGTATCACTAGTTTTTAAGGTTGGGTTCTTCTCACCTTTGTATATAGTTAATTCCTAGGTGTTTACTTTGGCTTAGTTTAGTTATCTTTCCTTTCTATTTTCCTTTTCGCATATTTTTTCTTTGTGTTGGTGGCCCTACTTCCCCCACCACCCAAATGCATAGCATCTCCCTATGCTACTTTAGACTCTACAACCCAATGGACTAGGCATTGATCTTTTCTATTCGTGATCTTCTGAATAAAGGAACCAAGGTTGTATGTTTTTGTGTGTGTCTTTTTTGAGCTCTTTTGTGAAACCAAATATGCAAGGTCCCTTCTTAGGCATTTGCATGTTTAAATCCCTAGTCAGAGCCAATTATTGCCATACTTTCAGTCCATCCAATTAGCATATTTTTAAGAGTTGTTGCTTTGAATAAAAAATTGAATTCCTAAATTGTTACTTTCTATTTTCTTTGGTTAGGGTTTTATCCTTTTTATCCCATGTTTCTTGTCATCGTTATGTCTTGATTATTTTGTGTTCTTTTTTCATGCTAACTATTAACTTCAAAAAAAATTGTTCCTCCATTGTTAGATGGATCCTTGATCAACAAATCTCCCTATTTCCTTATGAAAGGATACAAGTCCTTTAGCCAAGGAGACATAGTGACACGTGTCTAGTGGGACTAGGAAATTGCACTGGTACTCAAAATTAACTTCGGCCATAGATTGACCTCAAGATCAATGATACTAATTATGTCATTATAGAAAGTTGTAAGGCTTTTAGTTGTAGAGACATAATGACAACATATCATGTGTCCCACTCAGTGTTGGAGGGTTTTAAATGATGGTTTATGCACAGGGATTTTCTATTGCCATGATTTAACCTTGAATGAACCATGGCCACCCATCAATTCATTAGAAGATTAGAAGATCAACATCTCCAAAGGAATTTTGGGATGATTTAGGCAACAATTGACTTGTATTCACATATTCCCTAGAACGAGGACATGTGATATACTTGACGTAACATCTATTACAACATTGACATCCTTAACAAGTGTTACACATCATTCGATAAAAAAGATCGAATGTTCCTAGTCATGTTTTAGGCCTAAATATTGAAGGACAAAAAGTTTTGGAGAAAGTCTCCAAAATAATGACACTTATCCACACTCAAATCCGTTTTGGGCCAAAAATAAAAAGGATCAAAATTGACTTGTAAATGACAGTAGTTGATTTGGATTATACAGGCAATGAGCTCGTGTGATTGTGGTTGTAGATTTTGAGGAAATCAATGATGATCATGAAATAGTTGAAAAGATAAATGTGTGGGCACAAAGAAAATAGAATAATGCCATGTGGGGTGTGGACCCAACTTATTAGGATGTAGTTTCTAGTCAAAGCATGAAGACTCAATTGTGATTGTTAATCTAGATTAATTGTGGCCATCAATTTTCTTAGCAAATGAAGGATAAAGTTAATGGCCTATTCAAAGCATGAAGACCAATATTGATTTTTGATTTGGTAACTAAAAAGGGTACGTCAATGATAGAGTTTTAAACTTAGAGAAATGACTAGATTTATGAAATGGAAAATGTGGCACAAAGGGTTTTGTTGAACCACTAAGGGAAAATGAAGAGTTTTGAGCACATTCTAGAATGACAATGAATTGCAGAAGCCATCGAGAATGCCATAGGTTAATAAGGAATATTAGGCTGTCAAGTCTAGAGTCAGGAATTACCAAAACCATGTAGTCATGCCAAACTATTAGGGTTTTGAGGGTTTCCAACCATTTCTGCTTTCTTTATCTGATGTATTGAATTGTAACTAATGACTATTGATTCATGAGTGATTCAAGTGCTCTATGATTGTAATTGATGAAATGTAATTGGCCTATTTTAAAGGGCCTATAAATGTAACTTTTTGAGAAGTAAATAAGATCAACATAATTTCTATGTGGGCAAACCCCTATAGCTAGGACTACTGTGTGAGACTTTCAATCTACATTTTGATTATGTCATTCATGTTAATCTAGTGTTAGTCCTTTTATGGTGCTTAAAATGCAATTTTTTGTTAATGAAAATTATGGGATTGAAGACAAGTTTTGTTGCATTCTTTTTAGTGGTTATGACTTATCACCATAATTCACAGTATTTTCTCATTTCCTGTGTTCATTTCAAGTTAGTTTCACATACATTTTTATGGTTGTATGAGAATTTTAGGATTTGGTTAATATTAGGTGTTGAGTAGGAAGAAAATGGTTTACGTGGAATCTCACTAACTTAGGCAATCTGGGTATTGTTTAGTTTATCACACTTTCTCTTCTTATGAAGTGTACATCAGTAGCTACTCTTTCATTTTGGCATCTCACCTTCAACATATAGAATAGACTAAATTTTGTGCATTATAAGATCTTAAAATTGACTCATATGCATTCATAGTTGTGGAGGTTGTGAGTCATCAGTTGAAATTTTCCTAGATTGCTTGAAGTGTTGGACAATCTAGTCATACCTCTTCTACTTTCTGGTTAAGAGCATACCCCTAGATATTGTTGATCTACTAAAAAAATATTCATTGCAAATATTTACACACAAGGGATCTGTACTTTCCAATTCAAGGTTCCTTGATAGAACACCTATGTTGACCCATCCTATTGCTAACTGCTTTATCTTTCACTACATTAGGCACATTAAGAGTTAGGGTATAAACCAAAATCCCAATAAGATAAGAATTTTACAGTATATGATGAAGAATTATATCATTTTGTGGTCACCAAATAATGATAAAGATTTGTCGCATCTCTCAGTTGTTGAATAAGTCAAGACTTTGTGATTAAATAGCTCAAGACTCAGAGCTTTAGAATAAAGTTGAAAGCTAAACATTTACGAGGATCAAGAGACAACTTCATAGAGCCTTACATGATCCAAGATTTGCTACTTTAAGAGAAGATTTTCTCAAAATATATTTTATGTAATTAACATGTTTTTCTATGTAAGCTTTAAGAGAGGGAAACTAGGGCAAGATGATTTTGATGTTTTTAGAATTAATGTAATAAGGGGTGAATGTTGGCATATTTTCCATATTACATTGTCTTAATTGACAGTTGTTTACAATCCATAACTATTTGACAATATATTGGTTGGTACCATTGAACTATACAATTGATAAAATGTATAAAAACATTCTCTATTATGCTGAATACACACAAAAAGACTATTATGATTTCTCTCTTTCAATTACTAAAAAAGTTGAATTTCTAACTAATCTGTAATCTTTCCATATATATATATATAGTTCATCAATTTAAATTATGAAAATTAACAACCTTGCATAGAAATCTTTTATGTAATAAAAGTATTAAAATACTTTTTAAATAGCACTGCATATTTATAATAGGAAATTATCATTTTAAAATAGTTATAATGAATAAAAATCATTTGATTCTCACATGATAAATTGAATGCAAATACATATCCTTTTATACAATTACATAATAATTTTCTATGGAATGAGACTACAAAATGGTAGGCTTTTAATATCATGTTTGTATCCATATGATCAACACACAATAGACTTGATTTGGTATGCAAATTTACATAATCTTTTATACAATTACATAATAATTTTCTATAGAACGAGACTACAAAACATTAGACTTTTAGTATTATGTTTGCATCCATATGATCAACACATTATAGACTTGATTTGATATTAGATAAAAACAAAATACATTTTAATAGACAAAAGAAAATTTAAGGATTAGAAGATATATTAATAATGATAATTACGTCGTGTATTCATTGTGGTTTACCTTTTTATTCCATCTACCATTTCCTTGTATATGTGTCGAAGGGTTGAAATCACTATCAAGTATCCACACATTTTGAATATCTAGTTGGAAGGAAAAATGAATTAAATCAATGTTTGGGCAGCTTTTATATTGTAGCAGTAACCACAAAAGACTATAAATGTAATTATTCATCACACGGTTACATGAAATAAAATCTTCTGTGGCAAAATGATTCAATAAAGGGGTAGAAAGTGGTGACAATTTTGCTTCTCGAATGCCAAGCAATCCTTTCTCCACTTCACTTGTGCCTTGAATACAATCTGTATATTCCGCGATTGTTTTGATCTAACAAGTGGGATGTTGAGACTTGTCCATATTTATCCCCGCACATCTTAGTCCAAAGATGCTGACACTTGATTATGTTTCACTACGATGATTTTTATTCATAGTACTTTCTCGAGTATTTCTATTGTTGACTTTGCATCACCAAATCCATACTTTCAGCAACGTAGTTTACAAGAAAACATAGATTACTTGGATTGTCACGAATGCTAAAATTAGCACTTATATCTTACGAATGCTAAAATTAGCACTTATATCTTAAGTTGCAATGTGTGCACTGATAGTAGCATATCCTTTGCACTTTCTTAAATGTGACAAAAAGGGAGATACTTTTTTCTTGTAACCGAATGTTGTGTTATTTGTATAGAAATATATCAAGAAACCATTCTAAATATGAGGCATAATTTTTTCAAAAACTATATAATATAATATATTGAATAAACACACTAAAGTAAACTTATTCATAAAACAATTAAATTGGGTTTACCCGTGTGGAGAGAACTTACATTTGAAAACAATATGCCAAAGTGATCAATTTGACCACATGTCAAAACAATATATGCCAAAGGAATGTTGACCATTGTTAAAACATTAATGTTTGCATCATAAATAACAAATGATCGAAATACAAGAGGTAACCAACCAATCTATTATTTTTGTTTAACTGAGCATCAACTGCTATTGATTTATCTTTTGCTGCCCCGACCTGCAAAACCATAAGGGTCAACACCATGCAATTAGTGTACATTGAATATTTAGTGGATCAATGAATGGGTTGATTCACTAATTGATAAAACCCTTGATGCTTGAATACAATGAGAGGATTCAAATAATTAGACAAATGGTGTAGATCCACATGGAATACAGTATGGGTCATCAATACCATTGTAAAGTAAAAAGGAAAAAGAGAAACAATTAGCTATTCGTTTGCGAAAATAGGCATACCTAGAAAACTACTATGAATGAGGAGGGACTTAGAAAACTTCGAGGAGAAATATTCAACGTGATTCACCTTTAAACCCCATTCTCATCCATAGAATTGGCTCACTATCATAATAGATATAAGAATCAAGATGCACATATTTTTGAATACAAATGAACGCTGAAGTTGGTGCTTTCCACAAACTTTTAGAAAATTTATTATTAAATTGTTTGTATAAAAAATCTAATATAACTTCAACAAAATTAAAAAGAAGCAATAGAAAAACAAAAACTAATGACTAACATTATTTTAAAACTAAAGAAATAATTATATTTTTAAATTTCAGAAATTTACTAAGAAAACTAGATTATTTGGATTGCTAAGAATGCTAAAATTAATGAAAAAGTGATCTCTATGTATGCTCAAACATTTGATTCAAGACCAATTTCAACTATTTGCTCATGAATTTTCATAGCTTCACGCAGTTTAGGAATTCAAAGTAGAGAGGAAATAATTTAAATCTTGTATTATTTAAACTAAATACGAAAATAACTTGTTCTGTGTTTGACATGCATGGTTCCAAATTTATAATATAACATTAAATCTTCTATTGATTATGGCATCAAATCAAGTAGAAATCCCGTAGTCTAGACAATTGGTGGATAACTTGAACTATATAAGTACAAGAGAAATTAATAACGTATATTAATTCAATAAAATTGGCTAATTGAGTTAAGTAGACTTAAGGATCAATTAAAAAGAAAAGAAAAGAAATCTAGTATATATATAGGTACTACTAAATTAAGTTTTGAGTGTATTAATTATTTGAATATTTTTTAATTTCTAATTTAGAGTGTACTACTAAATCTAGTTTTTTATGTTGTCTAAAACCAAACAATGATAGAAACAATTATATTTTCTAGTATACTAGCTATTTGGATGTCGAGTTGATTAAATATTTAGAATTGAGTTGGGCTAGATATATAGATGATATAAAATGCATCACTTGTTGTGTATTTAGTACGATCTAGGAATTACTTGTTGAGTCAATAACAAGCAACCCATTATTTCCTTGTGATCCACTAAAGTTGAGTATTAAACATTATGGGTTACTACTTAACTTATGAAGTTGTTTTAATTATTTATTATTTCAAAGATATGAGACTAAAGTATGAAAGACATACTCCAATCAAGTGAGATAATCAAAGTTCAACCAAATAATTGTCAAAAAAATTCAATTATGCAATGTTAAAACATATTACGACTCAAAATAGTTTTATATGATAAAAAGATCAATCACAAGAAATATAGATCTTAAATATAAAATAAATTTTAGTATCGATGATGTATTCTTTAAGCGCCTAGCGAAGATAAGATTTTTATAATGTAGGGGATGTGGGTATGAGTCTAAGAATATCTAGTTAATGAATACGAGTAAGTCCTAGAATCAATGAATAAATAATACATTGAAATGTTTGATATGTGTTAGTTGTATGGTTTATTTGTGACAAAAAATACTAAAGATACTTGATTTTTTGACAACTTGTTGTTAAACAACTTGGCTTAGACATCTTATTAGATTTTACAATGGTAAAAAATATAGTACCTAATTACTTTTTTAAAAAAAAATTATTTGTTTTTTAGAAGGCCAAACTCTATTTCAAGTTGAGAAGGTTATCAAAAGGTTAACCAATAAAAAAAAAAGACAAACAAACATAATAAAGAATAAGAATTCAATTTTTTTTGAGACAAAAAAATAAAATTAGTAAACCATTGGAAATTAGATTTAGGGCCCATCTTTGGCACCTACAAAATAATCTATGAGTTGGGAATTGTGATGGACTAGTTTTCTATCTTTTGACGCACATAAAATATAGGAAACAACCATCTTTTATCATGGAATCTTCGAGAGTAGATAATGAGGCACCTTTTGAACATATAGAAAACCTCCCTACTAGATTCCCTGGGAGGAGAAGCCTGTTAATATGGAGACAAAGAGTTCAAAACTATTGAAAGAATATGACACAAACCTCAGTACCTAAGTAGAGAGCTAAAAATAGAAACTACCTAGATAATTTGACCTAGGCATGACATTGGAGGAGGAAGAAAACAAATCCTCAAAGGAGTCATTGCTCAAAGCATTGAAAAAGACAATGAGATGACAACAATCAATACCTTTCCACTAGGTGGAAGAAAAGCACAAATAAGACCCATAATGGAAAGAGGATTCCAAATGAACTCTATCAAAGAAACATCTATAACAAAAAGGGATCCAAGCATAGCCAATAATCTATATCAAAGGTCACTCATCCATCTTCAAAATTATCCTTTTGAGAAAAGCCTTGAAAGTTACATCTATTTCAAGGTTTGAACATATGATGTTTGAATACAATCACTAATGTTATGGTCCATCTTGAGAAAGTGACGTGACTTCTTGCCAATAGTATCGTAGGCTTATTTGCATCAAAAATAGAGAGGATGTAAGATGCATATTCTAGAGTGTTGAAAGAGGGCATCATAGGGCAAAGAGAAAGAGTATGAGAACTCCATTCTAGTCCCCTTTAATAAGATGAACTTCATGACTCTTAGAGAAAGACATAAGGATAAATCTCAACCTCACTCTTGATCACCGCATATTAGTGCACTAAGATCCATGTATTTGAAGGGCTAAGACCAAGGGCCACAACCTATTGAATCTAAAGACCAAACCTATTCAGAAAATACAATCAAACACCTAAACCAACACCACCTCTAGAGGAAAGAAAGCACAAGGGAGGTACTTACGACCAATGCCTAGAGGATCACCATGTATGAGATTACATAGTAGGCGTTCAAAGGAAGAGAACCTAACCGCAGCCTTGGGAGTATTTTCATGACTGCAATGCTTGATGACAAAATCAATCCCATGTTCGAAACATCACTTTTTAAGTAATTGTTAACCCTTAACATGTAAGAGTACCTATCATCCTTTTTATTTTCATGCTTCTCTTTATTCAGAGAAATAACACAAACAATAAAATTGATAGTAAAACAAGCCAGAAAATCTGTGTCGGATTTACCTCGGTCAGGAAGCATTGATGAAACAGGCTTCCTTAGATTTTATCCTCGTAGCACAATTTACAATATTCTTCAGCAGCTTCCTCTCGTCACTAGAACACACCCAATAACATGAGGTATGCTCCCAATATTAAGAAATACAAAGGCGATTTAAGAAAAGAATGAGCACTGGACAGTAATTTTCACTTACTCGTTATTAATGACGTGACCCACAATATGAAACACGGTGAAGGGCATTCTTCCACTCCTTAAGCTTTTCTTTACTGTATCTTTCCTTGTCTTCATGCCTTGAAAATGCTTCGGCAAAGACACCTTTACCATGTCGAACATCCTCAGGCTGAACATTATAGAAAACAGGGACAATTTTCGCGCCAGTTCTAAGTATAAAGGAAAGCTCTGCTAAACACCATGAGGATTGCGCATAGTTCTCAGAAATAATTGCAATATGAAGCTTAGCACTTCTCATAGCTGCTTCAAGTGCTGTAGGCAAGAACTCCCCCACTTCCAGCTCTTGTGAATCAAGGAAAACCCTAAACCCCATTTCCATTAAAGTATTATAGAGAGGGTTCGCGAGGGTTTCTTTAGCATCCACGCCACGGTGATTAATAAATACATCATACGCTGGCTTTTTCATTGGCATTATTGATGTCCCGAGCATATGCGGAGATGGTGCAACTTCTTCAAAAACATTTGTAGGTTAACAGCTAGTTACAGGTGTAGATGACAGTGAATTGGTCGTTCGAACAACAAAGAGGGAAGAAAAGAAAGCGAAGCAGTCAAACATGGACTGACAAAGGCGTTGGTATGAGAGTTTACCAGAAGGAGAGGGACAAGATTCATGTTTTTCATGAGAAGCATTTGCTAGCTCATTCTTGGATTGACTCCAAGTGCTCAATTGAGAAGTAGATGCCATGCAATGCTTCGATATTTGACCCCTAGAACAATAAGAATGGAAGGAGGATTTACACATTTTTAGCTAAGCTTTATATCTGTGCGCTCCTGGTAAAAGACAATGTGAACAACTTCATGGAATAAAGACGTAACTAGTATCTTCACCAGCTGTGGCCAACCCATCATTTTGGAGTTTTCAATAATTTTGTATGAAACGGACGATAGTGTGATAGAAACAATAAGATGACCTCGCTTATCAAGTTAAAAATGAGAATAAAACATCTCTCTAATTTGAGAATTATCTGTAATTTAATGGTGTTATTAAACGGTGAATAGATATAAACATTTGTAGCTTTATTGCCAGTTTGGATTTTTGACTAGCCTTCCCTTTTTGACTTCTTTTGAGGTAACTCGTCTTTGTGAGATTCTTAGTTCTAGTTCTTATCCTTTGATAATCATCCTTTCTTTTCTTTTTCTAGTCTTTTTATCTAGTGTAGAAATTTCTTTAAGAGTTGTGCTCCATTTTATTTTCTTGAGGGTCTTCCAAGGAAAATTTGGTCTTCTAAAAGAATTAAAAAAAGGGATACATCTTTATTGGACTTGGGATGCACGGCATAGATAATTGTTTCTTTTCAAGCTAGGCTAAAATTACTCCTTTGTATAATCTCTTTTCTACTATATGCCAATTTTTCTTTAGGCCTCCTTTCATGTTTTTTCTAGTTGCAGAGGTGGTGTTGTAGTTTTGAAAAATTTTCAATGCTCAAGGGGTTTCTTTTGATAGTGAGAATCATTAGTATAGAAACACAAAGGAGCTTGTTGTAGTTCATTAGGAGGTTGACATAAATGAGGATTTCAATTAGGGTTGGTTCTCATCTTACTAGAATTCCTCTCTATAGATTTATCACTCCATTTACATCTTTGTGGTGCATGAACTTTTTCTAGTCAAACTCGTACAAGATAGATTTTTGAAGAACATTTTTTTTTGGCATCTACTCTTTGTTTATATTGTTGGAGGAGTTTTCTTGGTGGCTCTTGTTGTTGGTTTTATTTGTTTTCAAAGATATAGTCTTCTTATGGAAGTTATTAGGTTACTTTCTTTTATTCCCTTTGTAGTTGCATGCCTAGGATTCTCTCTCTCTCTCTCTCTCTCTCTCTCTCTCTCTCTCTCTCTCTCACTTATTGGCTATCCATTATGGATCAATTATGTGTACCATTTTTGGGTTTAATTTAAAGATTTTAATCTACGAATCTATGCATACAGACATATCTATGCATATAGGGGACATGCCCTTTGGCCTTGAGTTACTAAGTTAAGGGTTTCTTCTATCTTTGTGGATGCCTTGTTCAGGGCTTTCTTTGTGTGGTTATGGGGATTGCTCAAAATCCACTTGAAGGTTATGGAAGCCTATTCAAAATCCACTTGGAGATTATGGGATCCTTTCTAGAACCCATGTTTCAAGCTTGGGGAGCCTATGAAAACCCTTTGGATTAGTGGCTTTGGCCTTGTCTAACTACAGATAGTCTTTCTCTTAAATGTATTTTCAACTTATTGTTTGATGGTTTTTAGTCTTTAAAGGGGCTGCAATTTTGTATGTGAACTATCTTTTGTAGCTAGAAATTTCTAGGCTTCAAATCCCATCAAAAAATCACCTATATATAAGGTTCTGAGACCCATTCAAAACTTATTTTTACTCTTAATAAAAATATATTATTATTTCATCTAGATTATTAATGATGCAATACAATATAAATATAGACTAATACACATTACAATTTTAAAAAAAAATCTTAAATACATCTTATATCAAACAAAATAATTTTTTTTTTAGTGAAGGGAATCTAGTATATTGCAATACATTGAAAGACCATGAAGATGATTTATGAGATATACTCATAAAATCCATACATACATGAATTAAAAAATTATACCTTTCTTTTTCTTTTCTTTTTTCAAAACTCTTGTGGATGGGATGCTCCAAACATGTAAGGTCTCCAAATTCTGATGAGGAAACACACAGACAATATATGCTAAAAGTAGGTGAGATGCCATTACAATACAATTTTCTAACTTCATGCCTTCCAAACTCTTTGTAGGCATTTCAAATGTCTTTCAATTTTGTAGAGCAACTTACTTGTCCAGGCCCTCATGAACAAAATTTTGTTAAGCTAATAAGGTCAAATATAATGCTGCAATAACATTCTTTTCTGAGCATTCTTTTTAATTCAAGTATCCTACACATGATTAATTAATTGACAAATTGTTTTGACATCACACACCTATTACCTTTTTTAAATTTAACAAATTCTTTTTAAAATAACTATTAACATGACTATTTAAAAAATTCATTAAAGACAACTAAGTATTTTCACACCATAAGAGATCATACCATTATAAGACCCTCTCCCCCACCATACCCAGACTTTCCTTTTAGCAGAAGGCACCCAATCGGTCTGAAATATCAAACAATTCTTATTGTTTGCTTTTGCATCCTGCAATTAATAGACAATTAGACCTTTGCATAAATGCACAATTATATAGTTCACTACTATATAATTAATGATATCAGATTTTCACAACCTATGATAATGAATTCAGTAAAATATCAGATTTTCACAACCTATGATAATGAATTCTTTTACTGAATTCAATAGTGTAACAGTGATATTGCCATATAATTTCCTAGTAAGGTACATCTTACCACCAGTTCCCCATTTTCCCGTGACAGCGTTATTTTTACTGCTTTCAGTGAGTTCAAATATCACCATTTGAGAAGACAAGCAAATGGGTTTTCTCATTCTCTCATCCACTACCGCATTGGTATTGTTTTCACTGTTGAAGATGGTACCCATTTCTTTCTGTTGGTCGAGGTACTCATGCATAGAAGAACTCAATGGAGAGTAGTACATGTTGCATTCATTTTGGGGTGCAAGGCTCTGGAGTAAATACTCATTAAATCTCAGGGTTTCTCAAGAGTAGTGTCGTTGTAGTAAATAGAAGCACATGACAGCACATTATAGTGGAAGTTATTATTGTAAGCAGCTTGCTTGTTGAGGAAGTGGGCTTCAGTGCTCTCAAGCCTTAACCTCAAATTCCCATTCACAACAATTGTCTGCAAGAGTTGGTTATCTTTATTTATCACATATTAAGAAAGAAATTAAGTTTAGAAAAATAATTTAGTTTTGACATTTTAACACTTTTAACCTAAAAATCAAGCCTTACTGTATGATATTTATGCTAATTGATATTCCAGCTGTTCTTGATCTCGTTGTCTGTCCTTCCTTTCAAGACTGGCAGCAATTGCCGACTACATGAAAATATATCATTCAGATGATGAAACGCAGAATATATGAAAAATGTTGCTGAAAAGAAAACAATTTACAACTTACACTGCTGGTGAAAAGAAATCTGCTTACAAGTTCACCTGTTGATCACTACGTTACTTATAAAGCAAAGGCATACATGTAGAGTTGAAGTGATTGAGTGAATTACTTGTTTCCAAGAATTTCTCTGAAATAGTATTTACAATCACTCTTTGTTAATACTACTATTCATAGAACGTATTCCTCCACTCCTGAAGTTTCTCTGTTGTCGAGCTTCATTTCTTTTCATGCCTGCACAACTAGTCAGAACCAGAGCGCATCTTGCACAACCGCAGCGTATGCAACTGCACTTTAACCAAATCACAGCTCGTTTTGATACAACTAATAATTGTTTAATAATCACACAGTAATGATATCGTTCTATCTCATTTACATTTTTTAATAAATCAAAAAAGATCTTTTATTTAATTAATCCTATGGGACGTTTTCACCAATGAAACGAGACGTCATAAGTTGAGAAAAACATTAAAATTCCTCTTTTTGGTTGAACGAGCCAAATGATGACGAAAATATCTCATTTATGTTGTAAACGACAGAAAACATCTTCGGTCCGAGTAAGAAAAGAAACTTGGATCGATCGACAGGCGTTGTCATGACAAATACGCCAATTTAAGAAATATCAATAAAGATGGCATCAATCCAATCCAGCATTGTTTTTGATATATTAAAATAGCTATGTTGGGTGTCAAATTACAAATATGGCGGCTTTAACGATGTTTAGTCTTGTTTGAAATTTCTGGTAACATTTCCACTGGAATCTGCCCTTTTAAAAATTTAAAAGGGAAATAAATACCTCGTAAGATGCGTGGATGTCTATAGCTGTTTTTTCTCTGTTCTGTCTTCTTTTTAGTTATAATGGAGATGATTTAAATTAATGTTTTCAAGTTTCTCTTTAGCATTAGTGTTTCTTTTGGGAACAGGGGAATGTACAGAAATATTATGGAAAACTATAGTACTTGAATATTTTTGAAATTAATCTAAGGTGAAAATTATAAATTAATTTCTTTTATGCTGGTTGGTGGCATTTTTTCGGATAGTCATTCTTTTTTGCAAAGAAAATTTGATTAAATTTTTTGAGAGTATGACTTTTAAACAGAATGCTTTGCAATGCTAGAGAAGTTTGTTTCATAGCTACATGTAATGGGGATTCTCAACATGCTTTATCTTGCTTTTGCCAACAACCCTCTGCTCATTAGGTCATGAGTATATTTGAAACAAATTAATTGTCTATGTTGAGGTAGAGATTAACTAAGTGATTTGGTGCATAAATCCGCATGACATCAATCACTTTAAATATCAAAGATTTATAGTATTGTACACCAAATGCTTCTAACCTAAAGTGTGTTTGCATCTTCTGTCCATTAAAATTTAGCACTATAAGTTTTCCCTTTCCAGACTGGTTTAATTACTCTTTAAAAAAAATAGCACCTTGGAGCTGTTTATTCATAGGTTTTTTGTAGGACATTAGAAGTCTATGAATTTGACTAGATGCTTGTGCGTATCATTGCATTTTCCTGGTAAGTTCCTCCACATGTTTTCTATGAGATTTTCCCCAACTTTGGTTTATTGCATCGATTGATTTCCACTTCTAATTTGGCTCCTCTATTCCTAATATTGAGGCTTTCTTTTGGGTTTATTTTCAATTTTTTTCCCACCTTCCTATTGGAAACATACAATTGGAACAATTGTTCTTTTTGTCATTGATGTCAAATCCATTAATAAGACATATTGCTACCTAATCTAAATGTCATATCTACCTTTTTGATGAAGAGGATTTGAAAAATTGCTCATAACAAGAACACCTAGAGGAATGGTTGAGTTATGATAAGAAAGCTACAATGGACATTTGATTAGATATATTTTGATAAAGCAAAGTGATTGTTTATAAGAAAGTTAAGCTAAGTTGAGCAATAGAGTAAAAGACTAAGGAATGTTGAATAATGCTAGTGTCAAACAAGTCACAGTAAGTGCCAAGAAAATCTAGTGTTGACTAAGCATCAATATCGACTGAGCAAGATAATTGATGCCAAGCCAAAATATTTACAATGATCGAGTAATTCAACGATGACCAAGTGTCCAAATTTTGAGATTACCGAGTAATAGTACTAAGAATGAATTTGAGGAAATCATGAGATCTAACTGACTCAGTTGATTTTTAGAAAGATGTAAACTATGTTGAAGATAAGATTGATGAGTTGGATCATTAAATTCAAGGCAAGGATTAGGTAAATACCTAATAGATGAATTCCAGAGAAGTTTCTAGAGGATGATCAAGAAGATGGACAGATACAATTAATCGTGGTGAACCCAATCATAAATCCTATGATCTACATTGATCGTGGAAAATGAAAAAGCAAGAATTACCTATTTAAATAGGCATGGAACCAAACTTAGGATGTATGAGAGAGAAGCACAAGGGTGAACACAAGAGTGTGTGAGTGAATGCAAAGCTAAAGGAGATTGCTTACATAGATGATACTGATTTTAATAAGTGAATCTAAGTAGATGGCTCAAGTGTTGTTGAAAGGAGAAGGGTGATTTCTTGAAGGGTTGCTAGACGAATCAAGAGCATAGATGACCATGGGGAACTTCTTAGTGAATCAACACATGGACTGAACATAGATTTGAACTTGCAAAGTGAGTTGTAGTCATATAGATAAAAAACCTACTATTTTCATTCTAATCATTTTAAATAGTCTGTATTGAAATCCTTTTAATAGAGGTTGACCTAACAATCATTTGGAATACTTAACAATCTATGTAAATCATTTAACAAGGTAGCATTCTAAATGGAGTGATCAAAGTACTCTAACAAGGCCACTCCTAATAGGATGATTAAATATTTTAACAAGGTCACATTTAATGGTGCATATTGTAAAACTTTAACAAAGTTGGCTCCTAACAAGGCTCACTTCGAAAGAGTGAAAAAGAGGTGACATGTTGCTAGCGATTTTTCCCAAATTGGGTTTCCACATAAAATCCTAGTGTCAAAACTGTGTTGAATGCTTTATATGGTTTTATATTTGATAATATTTTCATTAAGAAAAACATTTTATGTTTCAGACAATAATTTTATCATTATAGTAGAGACCAAGGAACATTAGGATAAGAAAAATAGTGAGTGTTTATGCTTAATTGTTCAACTGGTACTTATGGACCTTGAGTAACTAATTCACCCTCTGCTCTCAGTTATTCTAAACATTTCCAACAATTGCTATTAGAGCCTAGTGCTTATAGAGAAAAGTTTGAAGGGAGTTAAAGCCAGAGATCATGACTTACAAGAGGGATAAATCAAAGCTAAACAAGGAGAACTTTCCTACATGGAAGACCTTGATGAGGTTGCACATATCTAGTATCAATGATGCTACTATCAACTTTGGGGACAATGAGTATGTGAAGGTAATAAGTACTCCTCTTACAACTGACCAACTAAAGAAAAAATAAGAACACAACCAAGAAATTTTGGAGATTGCCTCATGCCCAAGTTATGCCGATTTTGATGACTTAAAATATTGTAATAGTGCAAAGAAAATGTGGAAAAAATTGAAAACCATATATGGAGGTGATGAAAATGTCTTAAGAGCCAAATAGAAACATGAGAATCATGGAAGGTGAGAATATAATGCAATATTGCACAAGAGTCAAAGAGGTTGTCATGCTATTCATGGTGAAAATGGATAAATCAAAGATGAAACAATAATAAGAAAGGTATTGAGGACTCTACTCCCTATATATGCCATTAGAGTTTCTATAATCCAAGAACTAAGATGCACACTAGGTAACACTTTGATTATAGAAGGTGTAATTGGAAGACTTACTACTTTTGAGATGTGTAACTTTGATAACTATACACCTGCTACTATTGAATCTACCTTCAAGTCTCAATTAGTTCTTAGAAAAAGAAAAGGAAAACATGTGAAGAGTGACACTGACGGTTCTGATGATGGGATTGGTGAACTTGAAGCCCTTATTGTAAAAAACATTGGAAGAGGAAAAGATAAATACAAAGGTAAACTACCTATTACTTGTTTATCATGCAACAAGGTTGGTTATATTGCTGCTAGGTGTCCCAACATAGAAAATAATGATGAAAGGAAGGAAAGAAAATACAAAGGAAGATGAGATGATAGAGACTACAAGAGAAACAAGGATGACAAAGCTAAGACAACTTGTTATATTTCTAAAGAAGAAATTGATAATGAATTTGAGAGTAATGATGATGAAGTTATCTATACTTATATGAAAGAAGACTCTAATGAGGATGCTCGAAAAATACATTAATCTCATATTTAAACAAAAGTGAAAGATGGATAGTTGACAATGGATGCTCCAATTATATGACTGGTGAAAAAGATAAATTTGAAGATATTGGTCCATACAAAGGTCGATGTGTTAAATTTGATAACGATATTCCATGTGTTATAAAAGGTAAAGGAGCTATTCAATTGACTCACAAGATAAAATGTGAGAATGTTTACTGTGTTAAAGGACTTAACTATAATCTGTTGAGCATTTCACAACTAAACAAATCAAGTTATAGAGTTGAATTCCATAATACAAAGGCCAAGATACATGATGTCGATGATAAGCTAATTGGGATTGGTGATCAGACAAGAGGTAACTTGTTCTATCTAGATTTATCAAATGCAAAATTTTTGTTTGCACAATAAGAATATGTTTGGTTATGGCCCAAGAGGTTATGTCATACAAATTTTGACAATTTGGTAAATATCAGTAAGATGAAGAAAGCAAGGGGGTTGCCTAAACTAAAGAAGCCTGACAATGCTATGTGTACATAATGTCAATTAGAAAAAATGACCAAGCTTATTCTTAAGAGGAAAACATATGGGTATGTGTAGGATTATGGTCAACCAAACTATGGCCTTAAGTGATAGTGAAAAAAAAAGCAAATCAGGGTTATGTTAACTTGACATGTAATATTAAAGTAGTTATAGGTTTTATATCAAAAAGTTGTAAGAAAACAATTTGTAGAAAATTGAATGTAATTTCTAAACTACTAGGACTTATTTGGAGAAAAAATAATTTGATTTGTCAAAATTTTGGATTTTAATGCAATACTACAAAAATTTTAGGGCGAAAATAAAAAGTAGGTGTATGCTTGACCACCTTAATTAAAATCAAATGGTAATATTTTTTAGTAAAATTATAGATTAAAAAAAAGTAGACTCATGGCCAGATGTGACACATGCTTTTAGGTATTTTTATTCTAAATAAATAATTAAATATGAATTTTCTACTATAATTTTTTCAAAATAAAAAAATTGAGTTGTGCCTAATCACCTTAACTAATTGAAAAATTTATCATTTTCTATCCTTATACTAGGTGAAGCATAAAATGTGACACAACTTTTTGATTCCAAAAATGTTATACCATTTGAAAGTTATAGCTATTTTTCAATAAGTATGTCAATGAGCACTTTATAGACATTTTCATTAAAAATTAACTAAGAAATACTTATCAAACTCAAAATTTGACAGCAATCATATCGATGGGATCTTGAGAGTGTTATAATTTTTTTTTTTTTCATTTCATTGAATTTTGATGAAAATAATATTATCAGATGGCTACTCAAAGTCTAAATGTTAGTGAAACCTATCTCAAACACTTTTTTTGAGCTGACCAAATAGGTTTGGTAAATACCAAGCCTAATGGAGTACTCATTACTAGATTGGGTACCCAAAAAGTGGTGGTCGAAATTGTTTCAAACATTCATAGCCCAAATTTAGGAGGGAAACCAAAATTTGAGAAGTGTGGCCATTATTATTATTAAACATGTTATTATTATAAATGATTATGATTATGATTATTATTCTTATTATTTATAGTAATGTTATATTATTATTATATATAGTAATATATGATTATTATGATTATTATTATTAAATACAGTATAGTAATGTATATAATTATTATTATGATAATTATTATTAAATATAATATAGTAAAATATATGATAATAATAATAATTATTAAATATTATATAGTAATAAATGTCTTTATTATTATTATTATATAATCTATTAATATATTATTATATTAAAATATATAGTATTATATTATTATTCAATATAATATTATCATGAAATACGTTGAAAGGGGTTTGAATGCATCAAAAGGCGTCATAAGATAACCTACAACCCCTTTCAATGCATTTCATGACAACATATGTCCCTAGGGGTCTTAGGATCCCTAGGGGATTGAATGGGTCGAAAGGGGTTATCATATGTGTCAAAAGGGGCTGTAGGTTATCCGATGACCCCTTTTGATACATTTGAACCAACCAAATAGGTCCCTAGGGGTCCTAGGATCCCTAAGGACATATGTTGTCATGAAATACATTGAAAGGGGTCATAGGTTATCCTAAGAACCCTTTCAATGCATTCAATCAAAATAAATAGGTCCCTAGGTGTCCAAAGACTCCTAGGGATATATGTTGTCATAAAATGCATTGAAAAGGATCATAGGTTATCCTAGGACCCTTTTGAACACATTCAATCAAACTATATAGGTCCCTAGCAACATATGTTGTCATGAAATGCATTGAAAGGGGTCATAGGTTATCTTAGACCCCTTTCTACCCATTTGTTTGAACCAAATAGGTCCTTACGGGTCCTAAGACCCATAGGGACATATGTTGTCATATGTGTCAAAAGGGGTCATAGGTTATCCTATCATCCCTTTCAACCTATTTTATCAAACCAAATAGGTCCCTAGGGGTCCTAGGACCCCTAGGGACATATTTTGTCATGAAATGCATCAAAAGGAGTCATAGGTTATCCTATGACCCCTTTCGACCCATTCAATCAAACCAAATAGGAATATGTTGTCATGAAATGCATCAAAAGGGGTCATAGGTTATCCTATGATCCCTTTTGACCCATTCAATCATACTATATAGGTCCCTAGGAGATGCAAGGAAGGAATGGAAAACTAGGGCCAAAGGCTCACCTAGCTATCCAAACCACCTTGCAAGAGTTAACACAATAGAAGTGAATACAAAGAATAACAACCAAAGGAGGAAGAAGAGTGAAATTCTTTTATTGATTCATCAGATTATCTTCATACATGCCTAGCTATAAGGCCTTCTAGGTTATGGCCAAATACAAATACATTCACATTCAAAGATCTAACAACAAATTCATACTTTCTAGCTCTGCTCTGCAATCCCCTTCAAAAAAATTCCTAACTCCAAGCCCAAAAACTCTATATATACTTGCCAAAACGTCTTATAGACCATTCTTTAACATTACATAAGAGGAAGGCTGACCCAACAACAGTTTGGACACATCCAAGAAAAGATCTTAACATAAATGTCACGATCGAAGTAAATCCTGCAAGTCAGCTCACAAAAATCACATCCAAATGCTGACACTCGGCATAAATAGAAAAACTCAACACATGAAGAGTCACTTGGCATACATTTGGTAACTTAGCACATGAAGAGTCACTTCGCATACATTGGATTACTCAGCACATGAAGGAACACTCAGTCAACACTAGATTGCTACAATAACTTGACATCCATTAGAGCTATAGTAACTTGGCATCCACTAGAGCTACAATATCTTGGCATCCACTAGAGCTACACTAACTTGACATCCATTAAAGCTACAATAACTTGGCATCCACATGCATAATGAAAAAAAATGAGCAGGATAACAAGGAAACCCAGGATGCTCCTACATCAGAAAACAAGGGTTGAAAGAAATGATTCTCCTATATTATTGAGATGTCACAATCTGAGTTGAATCCAACTCAAATTGAGAAATCTATGAAGCAGCTTCAATAGGCCTATTCTTCCACTTCACCAAATATTCATAGTAATCTTTTCCTCCTATGCTCTTGCCAATTCTTTGATCCAATATCTATTCAAATTCTTCAATCTTCTTCTTAGGATAATCTTAAATTCATCATCTAACTCATGATATTTATACAAATTAGCAATATTGAATATAGGAGATATATCCATGTCATTAGGTAATTCAACTTCATAAGAATTACCACTATCAAACTTCTTTAAGATCTCAGAAGGTCCAAATTTTTTCATCTTTAGCTTACTATATGTTCCAACAAGAAATCTTCTTTTCTTTAGATGAACCATCACCTCATCACCAACTTCAAAATTATGATTTCTTCTAGATTTATAAGCATTATCCTTATACTTATGATTACTTTCTTCCAACCTCAACTTCACTTCCTTATGCAAAGATCCATAAAATCAACAAATTCTTGTCCTACAACACTTCTTTCTTATTCACTAGCAACATCTCTCAAATCTGATACTCCTCTAGGCTTCATTCTAATAACAATCTCAAAAGGTGTCTTCCCCATACTCCTATTCACAGAATTATTATATGCAAATTTAGCTTGTGCTAATACCATCCCCCAATTACTTGGCTTTTTCCCAACTAAACATCTGAACAAATTACCCAAGCTTCTATTCACAACCTTTGTTTGTCCATCTAACTGTGGATGGAATGTAGAAATAAACTTCAACTTAGTACCTATATTCTTCCATAAAGTCTTCCAAAAATAACCAACAAACTTACTGTCTCTATCAAAAATAATGCTTCTTGATAATTCATGCAATCTCACAATCTCTTTAAAAAAAAGTTCAGCAACATGCTCTGCATCTGATGTCTTCTTACATGGTATGAAATGAGCCATCTTAGAAAATTTTTCCACTGCAATAAATATAGAATCATACCCCTTCACTATCTTAGGTAATCCAAGAAAAAAATCCATATTGATGTCATTCCAAGGTTTCTTAGAAACAACAATAGGTGTATACAAACCAGTATTTTGACTTACTCCTTTTTCAATTTGACAAAGTCCACAACTCTTTACAAAATTTTGAACATCCTTATACATTTGTGGCCAATAATACTTCTCTTTCAAGCAAACTCCATGTCTTATCAATTCCAAAATCTTTAGCCAATCCACCACTATGCTTTTACTTAATCAGATTCAACCTCATAGAACTTCTAGGAATACAAAATTGAATGTCTTTGAAAAACATATCTTCTTGAATGAAATACTCATCATACTTATGTGATCTATTAGATTTGGTGCTCTACACTCTATCCACACCTCAGAAAAATCAGGATCAGCATCATACAACTCTTTCATTTCATCAAAACCAAGAACTTCAACCTTCATTTTAGTTAACAAAGAACGTCTTCTACACAATGCATCAACAACTTTATTAGTAACTCCACTCTTATGCTTAATAATAGATGTGAAACTCTGTAAGTACTCAACCCACTTCATATGTCTCTAATTTAATTTATGCTAACTTCCCAAGTATTGTAAAGCTTAATGATCAGTATTCAACACAAACTCCTTAGGAAACAAATAATTTCTCCACTTCTTCAAGGATTGAATAATAGCATAAAACTCTTGATCATAAAATAGAATACTTTCTTTTAGCATCATTCAACTTCTCACTAAAGAAAGCAATGGGTTTACCTTATTGACTTAATACAACTCCTATTGCATTACCATTTGCATCACATTCAACTTGAAATACTTTGTTGAAATTAGTCAAAACCAATATAGGTAATTCGACAACCTTTTATTTCAAAGTCTCAAAACTCTTATCAGCTCCATGTGTCCACTTGAATTCCTTTTTATCTCCCCTCATTGTCTCAGTCATATCATTACAAACAACACTGAAATTCTTTATAAACTTTCTATAAAAACTAGCCAAACTATGAAATGATCTTACCTCACCCACATTCTTAGGTGTAGGCCATTCCAAAATTGCTTTAACCTTCTCAAGATCCATCTTTAATCCATCAACTAAAATCACAAATCCCAAATACACAATCTCCTCTCACATAAAAGAATGCTTTTTTAGATTAAGCAACAAATTTTCCTCTTTCAACCTCTGCAATACATATCTAATATGCTCAAGATGTTCTTCCTTAGTCTTACTGAATATTGGAATGTCATCCAAATAAACAATCACAAACTTATCAAAAAATCTTTTTAGAACTTCATTCATCAACCTCATGAAAGTACTAGGTGCATTAGTCAAACCAAAAGACATAACCAACCATTCATACAAACCATCTTTTGTCTTGAAAGAAGTCTTACATTCATCACCTTCTCTAATTCTGATATGATGATGGCCACTCTTTAAATCAATCTTGGTAAAATATTTTTCTCCACTCAAACAATCCATTATGTCATCCATCTTCGAGATAGGAAACCTATATTTCATTGTTATCTTGTTAATAGCTCTAGAATTAGTACACATTCTCCATTCTCCATTATTTTTAGGTGTTAATACAATAGGTACAACACATGAACTCAAGCTCTCTCTGATCAAACCTTTCTACAATAACTCATGCACTTGACTATTAAGTTCTTCATTCTTTGTAGGTGTCAATCTATATGGTGCTTTGTTCAAAAAACTAGCTCCAGGAATAAGATCCATGCAATGACTTATACTTCTCATTGGTGGTAAAAAATCATGAATATCCTTAGCAACAATACCCTTATACTCATTCAACAATTCTATAATTTCTACTGGTGCTTGGTCAATACTATCAACTATCACTTGGTCACCATTGACTGGCACTCAGTTAGCACTATTTTTTGGCACTTGATTACTATTGACACAACTTGGTTTCTTTGGAATTATAGAAAAAAAAATTTGATTTTTTTTAATTTCCTTTTCAAATTTTTTCCCATTAACCATGCCAATTTTTACAGCAGTACAATTAACCTCATCTGGACTTTCAATTAAAGGCAACAATATTTGTTTCTTCCCATTCACCAAAGAGTATATTGATTTAGTCTTCCATCATGCATAGCATATCTATCATATTGCCAAGGTCTACCCAATAGAATATGACAACAATCCATAGGCATAATATCACACAACACTTCATTAAAGTAATGTCCGATCTTGAACTTCACAAGGCATTTACCAATATCTTATGGTCATCTTTGATCCATGAAACATGATAGGGTTTAGAATGCTTCAACCTCTACAACTGCAGTTACAACTTTTTAACTAGCTCTTCTAATGCCAAATTTGTAGAACTTCCATTGTCAATGATCACTTTGCAACATTTTCTAGCCATCTTACATCTTGTCTTGAAAAGACTTCTCCTTATAACAAGTTCCTCATCACTTCCCTTATTACATAAGATTCATCTCACCATTAGATTTTCTCCAACCTCAGTTCCACTTGGTGAACCCTCATCATCACCTTGAATCACAAAATTTATGTTACCTTGCCCACTTTCAAAGGATCTACATTCAAAATATCTATGTCCCTCTTTACCACATCTGAAGCAATTACCATGAAATCCACCTCCAGAATAAGAATTACCTCTTCATCTATAAGAATTAGTACCTCCTTGATAAGAGTTACCACTTTTCCATTCAATCTTTCCTTTCTCATCATTCTTCCACTCATATTCTCCTTTATCCTGCACAAAACTTTCAAATTTTCCACCTTTACCATAAGATCTACATCTACTTCTCTAGAATCTGCCACCTCTACCTCTTTGTCTTTGTTCATGCTTCTTTGCTAAGATCTCCTTAGCTTTCAAAGCATATTTATATGCTCTTCCACACTTTCCAACTTCACAAAACTTATTTCATCTTGTATTCATAATCTTAATCCATTAATGTACCTTGCAATTTTCTCAATATCATCATCCACATGTCTAAATTTGATGTCCAATCTATAGAATTCCTCAGTATACTCTTTCATAGTCATTTCCTTTTGTTTCAAATTTTGTATCTTTCTCAAAAAGCTAACTTGGTAATCAAAAAGAAATAATTTTTTCTTTACCTTGTTCACCATCTTTGGTTAAGTTTCGATCTTCTCCTTTCCTCTCCTTTGTCTATTAGTTTTCAAATATTCCCACCATACTGATGCATGATGTTTCAACCTAGTGACTACAATCTTCACCTTTCTATTATTAGGAGTGTTTTCACATCAAAGAACTTCTCCATATTTGAGATCCAATCCAACACAACATTGGTGTCCAATTTTCCATCATAAGGAACAACTTCTATAGTAGGCTTTGAATTTTCCCTAGACAACACTCACAACAATCTTTCCTCATCTTGATCTTCCTCAAGTTCTAGATTATGGTTTGGTGTTGTTGCTTCATCATCACTTACATCATCAAGATGCACTCCTCTCCTCTGGGTTGTCTTCATGACATCTAATTTGGCTACAATTTGTCTCAATTGATCTAATATAGCATTATTAGCATTATTTCCTCTACTATGAACCATCTTTACAAATCATGTTCCTAGAAGATCATAAACCTTTGCAAGTTATAGGTCAAATCCGTAGATCTACCATCCTACAACCAAATCCAAATTAGGGTTCTACAGAATCCAATCTCCACAAGGATGAACTTCAAGCTATGATACCACCTAACACAAGGAAGGGATGGAAAACTAGGGCCAAAGGCTCACCCAACTATCCAAACTACGCTACAAGAGTTAACACAACAGAAGCAAACACAAAGAACAACAACAAAAGGAGGAAGAAGAGTGAAATGCTTGTGTTGATTCATCAAATTATCTGCATAAATGCCTAGCTATAAGGCCTTCTAGGTTACAACCAAATACAAATACATTCACATTCAAAGATCCAACAACAAATTTGCACTTTCCAGCTCTGCTATGCAATCCCCTTCAAAAACTTGCCTAACTCCAAGCCTAAACACTCTATATATACTTGCTAAAATGGCTTACAAGTCATTCTAAAATATTACATAAGAGGAAGGCCAACCCAATAATGGTTTGAACACATACCAAGAAAAGATCTTAACTTAAATATTGCAATCATAATAAATGTCGCAAGTTGGCTCATAGAACATACGTCCAAAGGTTGACACTTAGCATAAACAAGAAAACTCAATACATGAAGGGTCACTTGACATACAATGGGTAACTTGGAACATGAAGAGTCACTTGGCATACACTAGGTAACTTGACGCAAAAAGGAACACTCTTTCAACACTAGATTGCTATAGTAACTCGACATCCATTAGAGCTATAGTAACTCAACATCCATTAGAACTACAATAACTTGGCATTCACTAGAGCTACAATAACTCAACATCCACTAGAGCTACAATAACTTGAGATCTGCTAGAGCTATAGTAACTCAGCATCCACTTGAGCTATAGTATCTTCGCATCCATTAGAGCTACAATAACTTGGCATCCACATGCAGAATGAACAAAAATAAACAGGATAACAAGGAAACCGCAGATGCTCCTACATCACTAGGGGTGCTAGGATCCCTAGGGACATATGTTGTCATGAAATGTGTCAAAAGGGGTCATAGGTTATCCTAAGACCCCTTTCAACCCATTTGAACGAACCAAATAGGCCCCTAGGGATCCTAGGAACCCTAGGGACATATGTTTTCATGAAATGCATTTAAAGGGGTCATAGGTTATCCTATGACCCCTTTCAACACATTCGATCAAACCAAATAGGACCCCTAAGGACATATGTTGTCATGAAATATATTGAAAGGGGTCATAGGTTATCCTATGACCCCTTTTGATTCATTCAATCAAACCAAATAGGTCCCTAGGGGTCCTAGGACCTCTAGGGACATATGTTGTCATGAAATGCGTCAAAAATGACCTATGACCCCTTTCAACCCATTCAATCAAAACAGAATAGGAACCCTATGGACATATGTTTTCATGGAATCCATCACCCCTTTCGAACCATTCAATCAAACCATATAGGTCCCTAGGGGTCCTAGGACTCCTAGGGACATATGATGTCATGAAATGTGTCGAAAGGGTTCATAGGTTATCTATCCTATGACATGTTTTGAGACATTTGATCAAACCAAATAGGTCCCTAGGGGTCCTAGAACCCCTAAGGACATATGTTGTCATGAAATGCATCGAAAGGGGTAATAGGTTATCCTATAACCCTTTTTGATGTATTCAAACCAACTTGCACTCTGTCCCCACTGACAGGTGATACCTGTAAGAGAAAAGAAAGATTAGAAACCATATATTCTCCAATATCAAATAGAAAAACTAATGAGAAGACAACATAATGTATCGTAGATGTCTCAAGGCCAAATTAAATAGTTGAGAGCATGACATTATCAACCTGTCTAAGCTCCTCCTTAGTGATCAACTAAACATGAATGAAGATCACATACATGTATAAGTTAGTATGGGTTAAAATTGCTCTATTATAAAGATTAACTTTAAATCACATATGTCATTAAAAAATATGTATTCATGTACTGACACAGAAGGATTCCATGCGTCTAAATGCCCCTCCTCTCTCATGTCAGGGTGTGTAGCCCTTGTATGCACATTTGGTGTATCCTCCTCAAATACAAATAGATACTCAGAAAGATCACCTATGGGACCCAAACAAATATTCTTACACAATATGCAAGTATGGGGAACAAAAATATGAGATGAGCTCACCAATGATAAAATCATGCTAGCATCATCAACACAGGGAGGCAACACTGACCTAGCCTAGTAGATCAATAGGTTACTCAATCTATGGATGGCTCTAATAGTTTGAGAGCTAGCCTCTGCAATGATATTAGGATGTTGCACTAGAGGAGGGAGGGAGACATCAATAGGGTGGACAAAAGTGCCAACTTTCTTCTTCTAGGAAAAGGGTCTATTCTAAGGGGTTCCTCCTCCTACACCCATGTTGGTCCTCATGCTCCAATAGTTCACCTTGAGGTATAACACAAATTCAGCATACATTTTTTTAATGAAATAGAATGACACCTCTAAGTTGTTGTGTGGAGGGATGTCAAAAACCATGCACCAATGATTCCAAAAGTTCACATGCATAGCCTCATTTGTGCACCATTTAATTGATAATTTGGGCTTTGTGCATTATACTTGTTTACCAATTTTTGGGTCTACAAAAAGGATAACTATATCATCTTTAGTTATATTTAGGGTTGCAACCTCATCATAGTCCAAATCATCATCAAACATGGCATGCATTTTCTCATGTCAGTGAAAAAAAGCATTTTTTTGATTGGTAAGTGTTTCAATATTATCCACTATGGTGTTTAACATGGATAACATGGGAGCCATAATGGGTATATTTTTATATGTGGTTCACAAAACCCTCAGTTTGGCAGGATTTTTAAATATCAAATCTTCAATTCAAAGAAGGTTTTGAGGGGGGTAGGGAATCATTTGGTGGACATTTTTGAGGGGGTAGGGGATTATTTTGTGGATGATTCTGAGGAGGTACTGGATCATTTGGTGAAGGGTTACGAGGAACATTATTTCCTACCTTAGTATCATCATTTGGGTCAGCCATACCTATTAATTTAAAAAACATAATTTCTATTAAAACAACTTGAATTTCAACAATTTCTATTAAGAAAACCTAATTTTTAACAAATTCTATTTAAAATAACCAATTTATAATAATATTCATTGAAAACATAAAAAAATTACCTTTATCTAATACTCATTTGGAAATTCGATACTTGAATGGAGCTCAATAATAAAACAAAAATAATGCAATGCAAAATAGCTCTCAAGTTTTTAAAAAAAAATCTATGTCACAAGTTTTGGGTATCCAATTTTATATCGAATACTTGATTACTGATCGAATATTCGAAAAGGCTTGGTCCAAACTATTTAGCCTTGGTACTAGGATGGGTGGAAAAAGGTCAGAGCAAATTTTGAAACACTTTTAGATATTTTCAAACTCCACTTTTTTACATCACCACTTTTTGGCATACCATGATCCTACAAATACCCATACACAACTAGTGATATTTTGGAATTGGTTCATATTGATCTATGTGGACCCATCGATGTTCAAAGTTATTTTGAAGATAAGTATTTCATTCTATTTGTTGATGACCACTCTAGGATGATGATTGTGATGTTTTTTAAAGATAAATTTGATGCTTTTTAGTTATTCAAGTGGTATTTAGCCAGATTTGAAAAAGAAATAGGCCTTGAGTTTGAAGGTATTTACCAAGGATCCCTCCTCAGAATGGGATAGCTCAAAGGAGAAACAATCAATAATGGATTGTGCAAGAACACTAATGATGGAAAATAGTGTATCAAAGAAGTATTGGAGAGAAGCTGTTAGTATTACTTTTTATACCCTGAATAGAGTACAAGATAAGAAAGGTAAAAATGCTACACCTTTTAATTTATGGTATGGTTATGCTTCTAATGTAAAATATTTTGAAATATTTGGAAAAAATGCTATATACTTAAGGATAATTGGAATGGAAAACTTGATGCAAAAAGTGATGAAGCTATATTACTAGGATATTCTACCAAGAGTAAAGATTACAAGTATTTAAACTCAAACACTAACAAACTTGTATAAAGTTCAAATGTAAAAATTGATGAGTTTGCAAAAAGAAGTGAAATTTCATGTAATGAATAACATGAAGATTATAGTACATTCATCTATGTAGACAATGGTGCTCTCAACACTAAAAATGAATAAGAAAATCAAGCTGCAATTTCCCAACAAATATGAAATGATGAAGTGCAAATACAAATTGTCAAGGAACAAAGAGTGAGTACCAAGCAAAAGAATGAAGATCTCAAGTCACAGATAGGCAATACTAACCATTAGATAGAAAATACCGAGCGTAAAAAAGTTGGACTCGAACCTAAACAAGAAAGATCAAATGAGCTTGAGATTTTTTTTCAAGAGGAACCTATAGAAGAACAAAGAAAAAAACTACCACTACTGGTAACACTAGATCAAGTGTTATGAAAAGAAAAGACCCAAAGATGACACATGGTTACTTCTGAAATTTGAGCCCAAATCAGTAAATTATTCATTAGAAAATGAAGATTGGGTTTAGGAAATGAATGAGGAAATTTACTAGATTGCAAAGAACAATACTTGGACCTTAGCACCAAGATCTAAAGAAAAACATGTTATTGGAACAATATGGGGTTTCAGGAACAAATTCAATGGAAATGGTGAAGTAACAAGAAACAAGGCAAGATTGGTATGCAAAGATTATGCTCAAGAAGAAGGAGTTGATTATGGAGAAACTTTTTCTCATGTGGAAAGACTTGAAGGAGTCAAAACTCTGGTTGCATATTGAATCTATAAAAATTTCAAGGTATATCAAATGGATGTCAAACCTACATTTTTAAATGATATACTTGAGGAAGAAGTGTACATTGAATAACTTGAACGATTTGTAGATCTAGACAAGAAGAACATGGTATGTAGACTAAAAAAAGCTCTTTATGGATTGAAGCAAGCCCTAAGAGCATGGTATGAAAGATTGCATAACTATTTGGTAAAGATTGGTTTTGAAAGGACAAATGCTAATAATAATCTATATTTTAAGAATGGTAAGAGCAATGAAGTACCTTTATCTAAAATATTTGTTGATGATATTATATTTGGAGGAAGAGAAGAATTATGCAAATCATTTGCTAATGAAATGAAGAAGAAATTTGAAATGTTTATGTTTGGTGAAATCAAATTGTTTGTTAGATTGCAAGTATGTCAAATGAAGTTTGGTATTATTATTACTTAATCCAAATACATCAAGAAGATACTAAAGGATTTTAGTATGGAAGATTCAAGGCCACTGAGCATGCCCATGTCTATAGGATAGAAGCTACCTAATATTCTACTTAAGTGAACCATAGCTTATATAGACCCATGATTGGAAAATTATAGTACGGTGTTTACAAAATACAAGATATTACATTAGATGTTGGTATAGTTGCTAGATTTTCAACAAATCCTAAAGAGAATCACATGATGGAAGTGAAAACCATAATGAGATATCTAAAAGGTACAAAATACTATGAATTGTATTACAAGAAAAGTGATAGATTTGAACTAAAGTTATTCACCGACTCAGATTTGGAAGGAAATGTTGATGATAGAAAAAATACTATTGGAGGTGCATTATTTCTAGGAAAGAGATTGGTGTCATGGATAAGAAAGAAGTAGAATTGTATTTCCTAATCAACAACTAAAGCCAAGTATGTGGCAGATGTAGTGAACTGTTCAAATATCATGTGGATAAAAAAATTACTGACAGGTATGAAAGAAGATATTATAGGTCCAGTGGTTATCAATTGTGATAATACAAGTTCTATCAACATTTCAAAGAATCTAGTGATGCACACTAAGACAAAGCACATTACTATCAAGTATCATTACTAGAGGGAACTAGTTCAAAATGAAGAAGTAAAGCTAGAATATGTGCATAACAAAGAACAAATTGGTGACATATTTACTAAAGCCTTACCTAAAGATGCTCATGAATATCTTACAGGTAAATTAGGGGTTATTCCCCTAAATAAAGCTACTTAATGAGAAAATATGCATTGCATCAAATGTGCTAATCAAAATATCTTACGCATTGATGCAATACAACTCTACTTTGGAAAATGCCTAAGGTAGATAGTTAAGTTCAATATTTCAGTTCAGTCATAGACAAATGACAACAATTAGCTAGACATACAAGTATCTACATAATCCAGATGTATGAAGTGAATGAAGATTATAAAGATAAGTTTCTTTGGAATTTTTGTCAAAGAGAGAGAGATATTGAAGAATCAAGAAATTATAATGGAGACATACTAAGATAATAATACAAAAGAGGCCAAGATAGAATATACAAAAGAAGGTGTATCCAATGGGAGATCTATTATTTTAGAGGGAGAAAATGTCATATAGAGAATCAAAATGATAGTAAACATATTTTGGATTGTATGCCAACAAAGTTGCCAAGATACTAAGTTGTTTCTAGCATTGAGATGTTGCCATCAATACCAAAGAGGGAGATTGTTGGAAAATTATAATTAGAACAATTTTTGTTTTTTCATTGGTGTCAAATCTATTGATAAGACATATTTCTACCTAATTAAAATGTCATATCTATTTGATTGATGAAGAATATTTGAGAAATTGTTCATAACAACAGCACCTAGGGGAAAGGTTGAGTTATCTAAAGAAAGCTACAATGGACATTTCATTATATATAATTTTACATAGTGAAGTGATTGTTTATATCAAGAAAGTTATGCTAAGCCAAAAAATAGAGTAAAAGGCTAAGGAATGCTGAGTGATGCTAGTGTCAACCAAGCCACAGTAAGTGCCAAGAAAATCTAGCGTTGAACAATCATTAGTATTGACTGAGCAAGATAGTCGATGCCAAGCCAAAATATTTAGAGTGACCAAGTAATTTAGTCATGATCGAGTGTCAAAATTTTGAGATTTCTAAGTAACAGAATTGAGAATAAATTTGAGGAAATTGTGAGATCTAACTAAGTTGATTTCTTGGGAGATGTAAACTATGTTGAAGATAAGATTGATGAGTTGGATCATTAAATTCAAGGTGAGGAATAGGTAAAGACCTAATAGAAAGATTCCTGAAAATTTTCTAGAGGATGATTAACAAGATGGATAGATACAATGAATCATATTGAACCTTATCATAAACCCTAAGATCTATTGTGGAAAATAGAAAAATAAGAATTACCTATTTAAATATGTATGGAACCAAACTTAGGATGTATGAGATATAAGTTACCAAAGAAAGGTGGATCAAAGAAGGACAAGGGTGAAACAATAATGTGTGAGTGAATTTGAAGCTAAAGGAGATTATTTATGTAGATGCTACTAATTTTGATAAGTGAATTTAAGTAGATGGCTTGAGTTTTGTTGAATTGAGAAGGATGATTCCTTGAAGGGTTTCCAGGTGAATCAAGAACAAAGATGATAATGGGGATCATATTAGTGAATAAACACATGGACTGAACAAAGATCTGAATTTGCAAAATGAATTGTAGTCATGTACAGATAAAAAACCTACCATTTTCTTTCTAATCATTGTAAATAATTTGTATTGAAATCCTTTTAATAGAATTTGACCAACAGTCATTTGGAAGACTTAATAATTTGTGTAAATCCTTTTAAAAGGTGACATTATAAATGGAATGATCAAAGTTCTCTAACAAGGCCACACCTAATAGGGAGGTTAAATCCTTTAACAAGTTCACATTTAATAGTGTTTATTGTAAAACTTTAATAAGGTTGGCTCCTAATAGGGCTCACTTTGAAAGAGTGAAAAAGTGGTGATATATTGTTGGTATTTTTCCCAAATTAGGTTTCCATGTAAAATCCTTGTGTCAAACCTATGTTGAATGCTTTATATATTTTTATAGTTGATAATTTTTTCATTAAGAAAAACATGTTATGTTTGAAAAATAATTTTATCATTATAGTAGAGATTAAGCAACAACATGATAAGTCGAATAGTGAGTGTTTATGTTTAATTTTTCAAATGGTACTTATAGACCTTGAGTAATTGATTCACCACCCCTCTCAGTTATTCTAAACATTTCTAACACTTTCAAGAAATAAGGATTTGATCTTTAAATTGGGATGTCCTCTACTTGGCATGATCATAATGGTTTGAGTTTTAAACCAAATTGGAATCAATGGCCTCTAAACTCTAACATGACATATTTATTTGTTAATCAAATATAGCTTCTACCTAAAATAATTTAGATTATTATCCAATAGTGAGATACATATAATTTTTTTACATGAAATCTAAAGGGAAAACCTTGTGTATCTTTAAATTTTTTATTTTGTAGAATAACTCACAAAATTACTCAGTATAAGTGCATAATGTGTTACTTTAAATGTCTATGATTTTGTTGCTATCATTCTAGCACTTGTTACATTTGTAGTCAAATTAATTTCAATGTTTAAATCCCTAATGTTGTTGATTCTAAGCATAGATGGTTGCTCTTTAAATAGGATAATTTCATTTACTCCCACTGTTATTGTGTATATCTTGTTGGAAATGTATAGTAGGCTAAGTGACTAAGAGGGGAGGGATGAAACAGGAACCAATAGAACTTTAACTTAATTCACCAATTAATCCTTCATAAGATATTCATATCTAATTGCATGCATGAAAGACTTAAAGCAATAAAACATTCATAACACTTGACACAATATTTGGTAACCAAGAAACCTTCTAGGTAGAAAGTAAAAATGGGGTGGGGATGATACCCACAAGCTTTAATTTTTTAGTATAAAGTTGAGATGTTAAGGCGTACAATTGATCACTTTTGGTGATCTAACCTATTAGGAGCAATAAGGACTATTAGGTCCACCTTGTGAAAGGTTTTACACAATATAATGAAGTATGAAATTGGTTATAAGATTCTGCATAAGATTATTAAGTTCACCTTGGTAGAAAATTTGACTAATGCACTTGTTAGGATGAACTAGTAGTTGATCTCTGCTCGGCAACTCAATTTTGCTAATTGGGATTCCTTTGATGTAAAATGATCCTATTTATATGATGGAAGAGACTCTACTTCTCCTTATACTACTTGTAGAATTTGTCTTCTAACTTGTATTTAGGGTATGTGCAAGATCATGGTCAACCAAACTATGGCCTTAAAAGGTAGTGAAAAACCAAAAAACTGGGGTTATGTTAACTTGACACATAATTTTAAAGTAGTTATGGCCTTTACATCAAAAAGTTGTAAGAAAAGAATCTGTAGGAAATTGAATGTAGTTTCTAAACTACTAGGTCTTATTTGGATAAAAAATTATTTGATTCATCAAAATTTTGGATTTTAATGTAGGGAAAAAATAAAAATAGGTGTATATCTGACCACCTTAAACAAAATCAAATTATAATATTTTTTAATATAAATCTAGATATAGAAAGTAGACTCATGGATGGATGTGACACATATTTTTGAGTATTTTTATTTCCAAATAAATAATTAAATATGAACTTTCTACTATAACTTTTCCAGAATTAAAAAACTCCTGCATCTAACCACCTTAACTAATTGAAAACTTTACAAAATCATATCTTTTTCTTATACTAGGCAAAGCATAGAATGTGACACAACTTTTGGATTTAAAAAATGTTACACCAGTTGAAAGTTATAGCTACTTTTCAATTAGTATGTCAATCAACAATTTACAAACATCTTCATTAAAAAATAACTAATAAATACTTATTGAACTCAGAATTTGACAACAACTATATTGATGGAAACTTGAGTGTTATGAAAAAAAACTTTTTGTTTATTGATTTTCGATGAAACAAATATTGTTAGATGGCTATTCAAAGTTTGAAAGTTAGTGAAACCTATCTCAAATAATTTTTTTGAGTTGAGTAAATAGTTTTTCTACATAGAAAGATTAATTGGCTACCCGTTTTCAAATCGAGTACTCAAAAATTGGAAGCCAATTTTTTTTTTCAAAAATTGATTTTCCAAATTTTAGAGGGAAGTCTTATGACCCCTTTCAACCCATTTAAACAAATGAAAAAGGTCCCTAGGGGTCCTAGGACCCCTAGGGACATATGCTATCATGAAATGCATCGAAAGGGCCATAGGTTATCATATGACCCCTTTTGACCCATTTGAACAAACCAAATAGGTCCATAGGGGTCCTAAGACCCCTAGAGACACATGTTGTCATGAAATGCGTTGAAAGGGGTCATAGGCTATCTTAAAACCCCTTTTGACCCATTTGAAGAAACCAAATGGGTCCATAGCAGTCCTAGGACCCCTAGGAACATATGTTGTCATGAAATGCATTGAAAGGGGTAATGGATTATCCTATGACCCCTTTCAAATCATTCGAACAAATCAAATAGGGCCCTAGGGGTCCTAGGACTCCTAAGGACATATATTGTCATGAAATACATTAAAAGAGGTCATAGGTTATCCTACAACCCCTTTCAACCCATTTGAAGAAATTAAATAGGTCCTTAAGGGTCATAGGACCCCTAGGGACATTTGTTGTCACAAAATACATCGAGAGGTCGTAGATTATCCTATGACCCCTTTTTGCCCATTTGAACAAACCAAATAGGTCATAGGACCCCTAGGGACATATGTTGTCATGAAATGCATTGAAAGGGATCATAAGTTATCCTATGACCCCTTTATGTTGTCATGAATTGCATTGAAAGGGGCAATAGGCTATCCTATGACCACTTTCAAGCCATTTGAACAAAGAAAATAGATCCTAAAGGGTCCTAGGACCCCTAGGGACATATGTTGTCATGACATGCATTAAAAGGGGTCATAAGTTATCTTATGACCCCTTTTGACCCATTTAGACAAACCAAATAGGTCCCTAGGGGTCCTAGGACCCCTCTGGACATATGCTTGTGTCAAAAGGAGTCATAGGTTATCTTATAACCCCTTTTGACCCATTCGAACAAACCAAATAGGTCTCCAAGGGTCTTAAGACCCCTAGGGACATATGTTTGTGTCGACCTATGATCCCTTTCAACCCATTGGAACAAACCAAATAGGTCCCTAGAGGTCCTAGGGCCCCTAGGGGTATATGTTGTCATGAAATGCATCTAAAAGGGTCATAAGTTATCCTATTATCCCTTTTGACCCATTCAAACAAACCAATAGGTCCCTAGGGTTCATAGGACCCCTAGGGACATATGTTGGCATTAAATGCATCAAAAGGGGTCATAGGTTATCCTATGACCCCTTTTGACCCATTCGAACAAACCAAATAGGTCCCCACCTCTAGGGACATATGTTGTCATGAAATGCATTGAAAGGGTTCGACCCATTCGAACAAATCAAATAGGTTCACCATCATTTGTTGTTTCCTTTATTTCACTACATAAGATAATCACTAGAAAATCTAAGAATTTTGGTGGACATCTCATCATACATAACCGTTATGGGCTTAATAAATAATATTTTTGTTCTAAACAAGATCATTCATTGTTCTATATTTTTAAAGGTAACTTTTTCAATTACAGATGGATTATCCTAGCCTATGCGCTCATAATAATAATAATTATATAATATATAACTATATAATAATATATTATATTTCATAGTAATAATAATACATTATTATATTATATAATAATTATAATATATGACTATATATTAGATATGGTACGAATAATAGGCAAGAGCCTACAACACAATGGTAAATTGTGAGCCTCTTATCTTGGAGGTCTTGGATTTGAATCTAATCAAGCTTAACTAATAATCATAATAATTAATCACAACAAATAACAATAATTAACCTTGGATTTGGCCTCTTACCAATTTAATTTAATTTTTTTTAAATACTAATAATAATACTAATAATAATAATTATATATATTATTATGTTATCTTTATTTATAATAATAGTCATATATATTACTACATTATATTTAATAAAATACTAATATATAGTAATATGAAATTTTGTTCACATTGCCCACACTTGCCAAATTTTGACTTCTCTCCAAAATTTGGGTGACTATTTTGTGTACCCAAAAGTAAATTGGGTATCCATTTTGGAATTGGATACCCGATAATATCAAATACTCGATATGGGATTGGGTACCTAAAATACCAGCATACTTTTTCCAAAATATTCTCTGTCCCTGCAGACCCAACAATCATGTTTTTTTGGGGTCATTTTCATAGTTTTGGAGAAAAAAGATTTCTTGGGCCCCATACGATCAAAAAAGTTACTATAATATATGATTAAGTGTCTGATATTGTTATTTGAATGGGGAGCAATAGTTGTCAAAAGGCTAAATGCAAAAGGAAGGTATTGAATGAAGACATTACAACATATAGGGAAAGGGAAAAGGTAAATCACTAAAGGAAGAGACAAGGTATGTTAAATGTGAATCAAGTTGGTGATGTATTGATCAAAGGAGATATCATAGAGTTAGATAATGAATATGTACAATTGGGGAATGAAAATGTACCAATTGATAATGATTATGTGGAGATTGAAAAATTGGAGAATGAAAACTTACCAATTCATAATATAAATGCCATGATTGACCATGTCAAAAATGGAAATCCATAGGAACATTACATATCTCCTAATTATAATCGACATGAAGATCCTAGAACACCAAAATGGATAATTAAAATTGTTGAAATGATTATTACCAATTTGGAAGGAAAAAATTTACAAAGAACCATTTGGTTATGGGCTTCAAGACTAAATAAGATGTTTTTTGGAAACAAGATAGTGGTGGAGCAATGTCAACTTTTTATGCACTTATTAAATATGCAAAAGATGAGACCTATGCTTTCCAAATTGAAGATTCATGTCAATAAAAAATTGGAAAGAAATGTCATTATTATAAAAATTCTTTTCAGTGCTCTCAATAGCATTGGAAAAATAGTAGGGAGAAGGATAAGAGAGTTACTCAAATGGATATTACAACCTGTTTGGTAAATCATCATTTGAGAAAGGGTAGATATATGAGACAAAATTGTATTGACTTGAATCTAAATCATACTACTTTGAGAAGAGGAATTAATAGACAAGAGATAATTTATGATCCTCTTCAAAATGAAACATGGGCTTTTGGTGTGAGACTTCCATGTTTTGATAAAAAGCTATCTGATGATGTGAAGCAAGAAATCACATAGTTTTGGCACTCTAGCTCAAGAGTATCACCCAATACTAAAGATGTGTTGAAGTTGAGAATTGACATTAGAGACCGCACACCACATCCTAAACATTATTTGGAGCTAAGTCAAACTATGTTGCTTAAAGAATTTAGAGAGAGTCATCCAAGATTGCATATATCACAAAGAGCTTTTGAATCTTTGAAGCCATTTTACTGTGTGCCACTTAAAATTCAAAATACATGTTTTTGGAAATATCATGTAGAGTTTTATATGCACCATGAACTATTATGCTCCATCCATTCTACTTTGCATAGTAAAGAAATGTTGGAGAATTGTGGTGCTAATGGGATTCCAAAATTCATCAAGAGACTTGCTAGATCAATTTCTATGTCATAGAGTTGATGGTTGTTTATTTTATAGAAATTCTTGTTTAAATAAGAAGTGTTTAGAATGTGATGGATTATCCAAGTTTGACACATGTTTTCATGAGGGGTGCAGACAAGATCTTGAGAGGACAATAGTAAAAAAAAATGGTATATGAAATGATGAAATACACATTGAAGAGTGGAGGCAAGGGATCTAGATGTGAATTGGTTGCAAAAGAAATTAGTGTGGCTAGTTTTATTTTAGATTTCAAGAAAAATATTTTCTACAAGTATGAAAGCCATAGTCATAGGTCTTAGTGGTTGGATTAACAATTTAGAATGTGTAAGGAGACTTTTCCCAATGGCACTATTATATTAGTGTTGAATTTGTAGAGAACTACACATTACAACCCCAAAATGAGACACAATCTTAGTATTACAACTCTATTCATATTGGTATTTTTTTCCACACAACATATAGACATGCCACTGATAGTGTGGAAGATAATCAAAAGATTCTTAGATAGTACAATTTTGATATGAATGGTGATAGATCTCACTCTCATAAATTTGTGCAACATTGTTTCAACAATTATTTTGATTTCTTATAGGAGCATGAAATTGCTATGAATAGACATATCATTTGGTTAGATAGTTGCAAAAGTCAATTTAAGAATGCTCGCATGTTTTATTGGTTCTATAGGATGCACATAGAGAGTGGGGTGCCTCACATTTGGAGTTTTTTTGAGTTTGGCCATGGAAAAGAGGAACATGATGGAGCATGGGCATGTGTGAAGAGAGCTTTAGTTAAGGAGCAACTAAAGATTCTAGGAGTAGAGCTTCTTGATGCTCATAGTATTGTTGATTGGTTTAGTTCATCATTATCATAGGGGGGACTCTTGATTCAATAGTAACCAAATTCTTTTGGATGGTTGAGGAAGGGTCCATAGGTAATAGATCGGATTGTGCTATTGTTAGAGACTCATAAAAAATGCATTCATTCTAGAGATCTAATTCTAGTACATGGACCATTTGGACATGACAACTAGCTTGGTTTTATCCTAGTTGTTTTCAGTGTGATTGGGATCACTATGAGTTGGGTGAGTGGGTGGACACATGGGCTCCACATTCTCTGACTCCATTTTCTATCATACCCTCTATCATAAATGATGACATTGGAAGTTCACTTGATCATAACCATCTATTAGATCTTCTTCTTCTAGGACATGTCTTTACACTAGTTGCACCACAAGGGAATGATGAGAAATTAGGTTATTGGTTAGCATGTTGTATAAGAAGTAAAAAAAAACTTTCACAAGCAATCATGGATGATGATAGATTCACATATCCTACTAGTTTTGTTGTTGTTGTTTGAACATGGTTGTGGACATACATGCTTAGAAGGAATGGAATTTCCACATTCAAAGACTATCAGAAGCACAAAATAATTCTCATATATTCACATCTTATTATAGAAACAAATGTGAAGTTATTGAAGCATCAAGGAAGACCAAAAGTAAAATAACTATTTACTATTACTAATGTTGATCATGAAGCCCTATTGAAGACCCTAAAATAGAGAGAGGACCCTAAAAAAATACTCAACTAGGTATATTTACTTCCTATGTTCTTTTGTTCATAATAATTCAGTGAACTGATGATTATCTTGTTTAATATTTATGATATTGAAATGTAGGTACATCATGAAGTGTAGCCATGGAGAAGATAAAAAACTAAATAAGGAGCACAATGAAGAAAAATCTATTCTATTTTTGACACTACAATTTTTGACAATATGATTTTTGATAGTACTATTTTTGACACTATGACTTTTTATAGGTATGTATTGATGTAATAATGATGAAACACTTGAGATATACGAAACATATATGTTTTTACTTATTGTAATTTATGTGGAGGGACCTAAAAAATGATGATTTTAATACATACAAACACAAAATTTTCACTATTCCCAATGCCAATAACTTGAGGGAGGTAAAAAATATTTTTACTTAATAATAACCTTAGTGATACCCTTTTTCTAGCCATGGAGAGCCTCCATCATTTGCAACCACCCCGTACTAAGGAGTCTCCAAGGTGATCTAAGTGTGTTTGGAGGTTGATCTTCTAAGTGTTGTAACTCAAAGCTCGTGGGGGCTATCAGTAAACTATTGAATGCTATAGGATGTTCATGTCAAGGACTATAATAACCTATCACATTTTTGAGAGATCAAATTCTTTTTAGATTTAACACAACAATCTCGCTTGATGCCAAAACTCATGGTGTACCTCAGTTCATAGGTGCATTACTGCATTGCTTTGAAACTGTTGATCTTGACATTGAATCACCATCACCATTAGCTCTAGATGGGTGGGTTAACCCTAGTGACACCCTTTTTCTAGCCATGAAGATCCTCCAGCATTTGCGTCCACCTCATACGAAAGAGTGTCCGAGTTTCTCTAAGTGTGTTTGGAGGTTGATCTTCCAAGGGTCGTAACTCAAAGCTCAGGGGGGCTATCACTAAAATGTTGAATTCTATAGGGTGGTCATGTAGTAGCCTAAAATAACCTATCTCATTTCCAGGAAATAACATTCTATTTGGATTTGACATAATGATCTCGCTAGATGCCAAAACTTGGAGTGTGCCTCAATTCATAGGTGCATCGCTACATAGATTTGAAACTATTGAATAATCAACACCATTAGCTTCAAATGGGAATGTAAAACCTAGTGACACCACTATTCTAGCCATGGAGAGCCTCCATCATTCGTGGTCACGTCGTACTTAAGAGTCTCCAAGGTGCTTTAAGTGCATTTGAATGTCAATCTTCCAAGGGTCACAACTTGGAGCTCGTAGGGGCTATTGGTGAAACATCAAATTCTATAGGATGAACATGTTGGTGCCTAAAATAACCTATCACATTTCCAAGAGATCACATTTCATTTGGATTTGGAACAACAATCTTGCTCAATGCCAAAACTCGTAGTGTGCTTTAGTTCATAGGTGCATCACTACGTAACTTTAAAAGTGCTGATCTTGGCATCAAATTGTTAATATCATTTTGTCTATATGGGTAGGTCAACCCTAGTAACACCCATTTTTTTGGCCGTGGAGAGCATCCAACATTGGCAGCCACCCCATATTGAAGAGTCTCCAAGGTGCTCTAGGTGTGTTTGGAGGTCAATCTTCTAAGGGTCATAACTTGAAGCTCATGGGAGATATCAGTTAAACCTCAAATACTACAAGATATTCATGCTAAGGCCTACAATAACCTATCTCATTTTTGAGAGATACATTATATTGGATTTGACACAACAATCTTGCTCGATGCCAAAACTCGTAGTGTGCCTTAGTTCATAGGTGCATCACTGCATAACTTTAAAACTGCTAATCTCGGCATCAAATCGTGAGCACATTAGCTTTAGATGGGTGGGTGAACCCTAGAAACACTCTTCCTCCAACTTTAGAGAGCCTCCAATGTTCACAACCACCCTGTACTGAAGAGTCTCCAAGCTGCTTTAAGTGCATTTCAAGGTTGATCTTCTAAGGGTCATAACTTAGAGCTCATGGGGGCTATTGGTGAAATGTTGAATGCTACAAGATGGTCATGCTAAGACCTACAATAACCTATCTCATTTTTGATAGATCATATTATGTTTGGATTTAACACAACAATCTTACTCGATGCCAAAACTTACAGTGTCCTTAGTTCATTGGTGCATCACTGTGTAACTTTGAAACCATTGATCTTGCCATCAAATCATCAGTGTCATTAGTTCTTGATGGATAGGTTAACCCTAGTGACACCCTTGTTCTAGCCATGGAGAGCCTCCATCAATTGTGGCCACCCTATACCAAAGAGTCTCCAAGGTGCTCTAAGTACATTTGGGCAGGTGAACCATAGTGAAAGTTATTGCAGAGACCATTTCAAATTAAACATATATGATATGATTTCAAATTAAAAATTGCATCAAAATTTGATAATAAAGGTTGTTCTAATGTTCTTCACAAATTATTGCATTTGAATTGAACATAACAAACATGATCAAAATGAATGATATTCCATAAACATGAACAATACACATGATCCTTGATAAATTGAACAATACTATACTAAATTAATATGTATATCATTGTGCACATAAGTGACAAGAATATATATCAAAATATATGTATCCATAGACAAAACACATAAATATATACCAAATTTATAGTATCCAAAGACAAATTACACAAATATATATCAAAATACATAGATCCTTATACAAAATGTGGCTGATCATGCCATTAGAATGGGTATAATTTCAATGTTTTTGTATACAATGTGGCATATATCATCTCAAAATGTCTCATGACATATCCTATGACTACTATACTATCCTATGCTACTAGTGGACAATCAAAATGCAACCTCTTTATTGCACTAGTTGGATCATATGCCTTTTACATAAACAAAAAAGGAAAACTCAAAGTTACACTAGTAAATTTATATGATTCTATGCATCTAACATTGAATTACTCAAGTGCATAATGATCCATTTTTTAATGAAGATTTATCTGTTATTAAAATTTTATCATAAATACCTCTCTCATCAACTTCCTACATTGTTCAAAAGTCCTCTCATATGTCCTTAGTAATGCTTGAACCTTGTTGATTGTGGCTTGTATATATGTTCAAGTATATTTGTTAGATGAATCTACAACTTAAACTATAAAATTATAATTCATAGCATATCAAATTTATAACATATAATCAAGAATTAAAACTATAACTTACCTATATTGACTCCTCCTTTGGATATAATGGATGCATGAGCAAAGATACAAAACTCTAACTTCTGACCTCCTATGCAGTAGGTGTTTCCTATGAGATACAAAAGACTAGTTGTTTATATCACAAAAATCAATTTTGAACTTTTTTATAGAAATAAGGAAAATAAAAAATGAATGATACTTATACATATGATGGGGCTCTCACTAGGAATGGAAATGTTAGAGGGTCTATGACACCAGATATGCCTAGACTCATGACTAGTAGCTATGCCTTGTACACTAAATAATATAATTAAATTTAATTACCACAAACATTTTACAAGAACGCATTGATATTTTATCACTTTAAAAGAACCTAATTACATTTCCCTTGTCAATGGGTTGTGCCTCACACCCTGCACTCAACCCCCCACTGACAAGTGATACCTACAATAGAAAATAAAGAATAGAAACCATATATGCTACAATATTAAATAGAAAAATAATGTGAACACAACATAATGTACCATAGATGTGTCAAGGCCAAATGAAATAACCAAGGGCATGACATTATCAACTTGTTTTAGCTCCTCCTTAATCATCAACTAAACATGAATGAAGATCACATACATGTATAAATTAGTATGGGTTAAATTTACTTAATTATAAAGATTAACTTTAAATTTTATATGTTGTAACAAAAAATACATACACATACTGACATAGAAGGATTCCATTCCTATGGATGCCCCTCCTCTCTCATGTTAGGGTGTGTAGCCTCTCTACATGTGTCTGGTGTATCCTCCTTCTCAAATACAAATTGATACTTAGAAAGATCACCTATGGGACCTAGACAAATATTTTTATGTGTTGTGTAAGTATGGGGCACATAGACATGTGATGAGCTTGCTAATGATGAACTTTCACCATCATCATCAACATGGGGATGCAACACTAACCTAGCCTAGGATATCAATAGGCTACTCAATCTATGGATGACTCTAATATTTTGAGAGCTATCCTCTTTAATAATATTAGGACACTACACTGGAGGAGGGCGGAGATATCAATAGGGGGGACAAAAGTGCTAGCTTTCTTCTATTGGGAAAAGGGGCTATTCAGAGGAGCTCCGCCTCCTACACCCATGTTTGGCCTCATGCTCCATAGTTCACCTTGAGGTGTAACACAAATTCAACATACAATTTTTTAATGAATTAGAATGACACCTCTAAATTTCTATGTGGAGGGTTGTCAAAAAAAATCCACCAATGATCCCAAAAGTTTACATGCATAGCCTCATGTGTGCATCATTTAATTGATAATTTGGTCTTTGTGCAATCTACTGGTTTACTAGTTTTTGGGTCCACAAAAAGCCTAACTATATCATCTTTAGTTATATTTAGTGTCACAACCTTATCACAGTCCAACCCATCATCAAACATGACATGCATTTTCTCACACTAGTGAAGAGCAACATTATGTTCATTGGTAGGTGTTTCAACATTATCCACTATGGTGTTCAACATGGATAACATGGGAGCTAATGCAAGTATATTATTATATGTGGTTTGCAAAACCCTCAGTTTGACAAGATTTCCAAATATCAAATCTTCAATTCAAGGAGGGTTTTGAGGGGTAGAGGATCGTTTGGTGGAGGGTTATGAGCAACATTGTTTCCTCGCTCAGTATCATCATTTAGGTCAGTCGTACCTATTAATTTGCAAAACATAATTTCTATTTAAAAATCTAAAGTTCAACAATTTCTATTAAAAAACCCTAATTTATTAAAAAATTCTATTTAAAATAACTAATATATATTAATATTCATTGAAATCATAAAATATAACAAAAATAAACTTACCTGTATGTGATAACCATTCTAAAAACTGATACCTGAAATGGAGCACAACCAAACAAACCCAAAAACACAATGCAAAAATTGCTCTCAGGTATTTTCTTTAAAAATCTATGTCATAGGTTTTAGGAATCTGATATGATATTTGGTACTCAATAACCAATCGAACACCTGAAAAATTTTGGCTCAAAATTTTTAGCCTTGGTATCATGTTGGTTGGAAAAAGGTCATTGTAGATTTTGAAATACTTTTATACATTTTCAAATTCCACTTTTTTCACATCATCACATTTTGGCACACCATGATCTTGTACATACTCTTCATACGTATACTTCTTCATTACACTCTTACATTTGGAATAGACATGATATATTACATATATACTAATCCAAATAATTACCTTCTAGAGTCACCTACAATACCATATTCAACAATCTTCACCAAGTTGGATCACTGCTAACACTTAGGTTCTGAAGACCACTCAAGTGATATTCTTACACTCGGTAACATAGTGAACTTCAAAAGCTCTGGCACTCAGTTAACACTAGTGCTTCTTCCACATTGATAACTTGGGAGTAGGCATGAAATTAGTAACACTGATGACTCAATGAACACTATATAACTCAATTGAAAGTGAAGGACTTGGTTGACACTGCAACTTGATCAACCCTACCTTCCTTCTACTTGGTTAACATAGCTAGCTTGGTAGACACAATCGCTTGGTTAACTCTACCTTCTCCTTATTTTACACTATGAAGCTTTGTAGACTTTTTGAAGCTTGGCTTATAGTACTTTTTTCTTGGTTTACATTGTGAAGCTCAATAAACTATGTGAAGCTTGGTTTACACTACTTTATGATTGGTTTACACTATGAATTTTGATAGACTCTGTGAAGTTGTGTTCACACTACTTTCTACTTGGTCTACACTATGAAGCTTGGTAGTAATGTAGCCAACCAAATGATTAAGTATTTAGTCACTAATTGACAAATGATTTGACCATAAGGTCAATAATCTCCCTCTTTGGCATTAGTAACAAAAGAAAACACTTATCATACAAAAATTTTGAATGCTTAAAAAATATAAATCAAAACTCTCCCTATAAATGTGCTTGGGTCTATAACTCAATTTTGACTACAATGCTGATACTTGGTTCACACTAACTCTATTTTTTATTTTTCAAAATGTTTTTTGTAGCTTTGATGTCCATATATTTCCCCCCTTATATATATATTCCTCCTTTGTATATGACAATAACTATTTCCCCTTTTTTTGACACAAATGCCAAAAAAATGCATATTTACAAGGTAACACCAAAATGTGAAAGGAAATCATGATGTACTTTTAAAATTATAGAAATGGTTTTGTCGCAATCTTTTTCAAAAATTTAGAGGTATGCAAAGCTATCTGTACTTCAGCTATTCCATCATATGATCAATAATAGAGAAGTTGTTTTCATGGATTAATGTCTTTGCATGAGCAATATGTTTCTACATTACATCCATGTTAGGAATTATCAAACTATTTATATCTACTAGTGTAGCCCATATTTTGGCTTCTTCTTTTAATAATTCTATCGCAAGTCTATCAGAAACCTAATCTTGATGAGATCTGCAGAGTTAGTGCTTGGGTCAAGTGACAACTGGTGTGCACTTGCCTTTAGATGAGTATCTATCCTAGACAACTTATCCTTAATTTCCTCAGTGAAATTTATAGTGTCACTTAACTTTACAAATAAGGAAACAACATTATTCGTGAAACTTTTAAAGGTAAGAAGAATAATGTACAATTCCACTTGATCAATGAAAACCTTTTGTTCCACCTTCTCCAAAATTTATTATCAAATTTTCTTTCTTCTTTCTAGAGTAATTTTTCTTGTCCACTTATATCTTCTTTAAACTTATGAGCTATGTAAACATGTTGGTCCAATATAGGTTTCTTTTCATCAATTTGAATACTAACTACATCAACAAATATACCTTTTATATCTTCTAGCACTTGATAACTTAAAATTTTCAAAATATGCATCCATGATGCACTCAAAATTGTCTCCCATATTAGCTATAAATTCATTGATTTGATATACAACAAGTATATCCTTCTTCCATACTATAGTGCCTTTGGAAGGAAAGAATTTCTGAACATAAAAGAATAAGTATGTCAAGAGTGTGCCAAACTTACATGGATTTTTCTTGGATCCTCAGATGCTCTCCATATTATTTCTTAGCTAGCTCAATTTCAACTTGGCAAGGTCAAAAGATAGATTTTTTTTGACCACTTTGTGTGCTATATCTATAGTTTCACATGGAACACTATTAAGTTGGCTAGAACTATAAATTTTATCCACAATTACATGTATTTTCAACTTAATCTCCATGTCTATGACACCATTAAGATTCATTCCTCTTCCATCCCACTCAATAAGAATCTTCTTTACTAGGTCAACCTAGCCTAGGGTTTTAGTTATCTTTTCTTTACTTGTCATAAGAAACCTGATAAACCTATGAATCATTTTCTTTATTATCTGAACGAGTTGATTGAGCCAAAATTACATGTCATGAACATGAATTAGGATAAACCTAATCCAATTTCTTTGAAAATCCCTTGGCATATGTTGAATGTGGGTTAAACCCTTTTCTTCTATTTCTTTATTCTTAGGTTTCAAGTTTCCATCCACACATAATGCCACATATGCTTGATTCAATTCTAGAGTTCCCAATTCTTGAATTGAACAGTGGTAAAGTGACCTAATGTCACGAATTAAAATAACTTGGAGGAATTTGTGAATGCACTCCAACTGGGTCCAATTTCTCTATGATCATAGGAAAATTTTTGAATGCCAAGGTTTCACACTCAATGTCTCTAACTAATATCTTAGAACCTTTCTTGACTTTGCTTCTTAGATGGATAATTCATGATATGTTTTTCTAAATTTCTGAGGGGCTCAAGAATGCTCTTCTCTATTCTCCCTAATTTACAGTAAAAATAAAACCTTTGGTTATTCCTTTTATCCAAATCTTATCTTTTAAGTCACCATTAATGTATCATATTATAGAAAACTCAGTGGCAACCTAGTCAACTCGGCAGGCATAAGATGCTCGGTTAAGTCATTAACTTGGTAGATAACTTTTATCTTCAACTTGACAAGATTAGTTAGATCTCAAAACTTGGTATAATCCATTTATATTTAGTTAGAACTTTGAACTCACCATCTACATCCAAGCTTGGTTAGGTCATGTAATCTAACCTTACTTGGTAAGGTCTTGTAATCCAACCTTTCTTGGTAAGGTCTTGCAACCCAACCTTGTTTGGTAAGGTCTTGGACATTACTTCAACTATCATCCAACTTAGTGATCCCAATGCATCTAAAATGCTTATTTGGATCTTCTTTCTTGCTGACTACAATTGATATGAGATGTTTCCTTTGAATCATAGTTCCAATGATCTCCATGGATAACTAGTTTGAAATGGTTGAGTCACCCAACTCATTAACTTGGATGTCAATACTTTCATGACTTTGATTTTCATTTTTTGGATATTTCTTTACCCATTGTTGCCTTAGTTGACTTTTGATATTGTTAGCCTTTTCTTTCATCTCATCTTCAACTACAACTCAGTTCATATAGTTTTTTGATAGATGAACAAGTTCTTTATATACAAAACATCTCCTTCTAGGGTCTCTCTTTCTCATGTGAGTTTTTATGTGCAATTTTGTCCAATGTGCCCATACTAACCACTGAAGTAACATCTACACCATGTGTTATAATCCCAACCAAACATAGCTTTCACAATTTTTTCTATTGGGTTCCATTTCTTGGTTTTGCATTTTGAGGATTTGCACCCTTGTTTATTGCAGTTGAAACACTTTCCTTCAAACTTAGTTTTCTTTTTGCATTCACTTTCTCTATGTCCATGCTTTTTATTAACTATAACACTTTTGACTAAATATTGATTTTACATTACTCCAACACTTGTTTGATGTATGCTCTATGTTTCAAAAATGATTACAAGTAGGCCTATTTATTTTTGACCTCCTTGCTGAGATGATTCACCTTCATATGTATATCCTAATCCATCTTTTCCTTTGGGTCCAAATTGAGTTTTCTTGTCTAGCCGATTCATGTTTTCTTGAGATTTCATCATCCTCTCATTCATTTTCCTTTGTGTGATGAGATCATTCTATAATCTTTCATTCTATGTCCTTAAGTTGATAAGCTCTTGATTTTTAAAATTGATTTGATTTATCAAATCTATTTTTTAAAGAGATAGATGATTAATTTGTCCTTTTCTTCTATCTTTTTAGTTAGTAATCTTTTCTCTTCTTTAGCTATGTCCTTTTGTTCCATGTTTTCACACATTCTAATTGACTAGATTTCTTGCTCTCTTTTGATTTTTCTATCTTCGTCATGAAGAGTAAGATTCTTTTTAAGTAGATCTTTGATTCCTACACTAGCTTCATCTAAAATTTTGTCTTGGCAAATTTCTTCAATTATTTCTTCTTTGTAGAGATTTTCATTAAATTTTGTTTCTAGTTCCTTCCTCCTTTTCAAGGATTGAGAGAGTTTCTCCTTCATTTTCTTGAACTGTCACATGGCCAATTGCAGATCCAACATTTAATTTTCAACAACTTTTTCTAGCCTATATACTTCCATTACCTTTGATATTTTCTCAAGCTTCTAAACTTTTGATGTGAGAATAAATTCTCTAATATCAATTATTGTAAATTTATAGTAGGCTAGATGACTAAGAGGGGAGGGGTGGATTAGGAATCAATAGAACTTTAACTTAATTTACCAATTAATCCTTCATAAGCTCTTTAGATCTAATTGCATGCATGAAAGACTGAAAGCAATATAACATTCATAAAACTTGATATACTATTTTGTAATCTAGAAACCTTCCAAATAGAAAGTAAAACTAGGTTGGGGATGATACTCACATGCTTTATTACTATAGTATAAAGTTGGTCTGTTAAGGCTTACTATTGATCACTTCTAATGATCTGCACTGTTAGGATCAATAAGGACTATTAGGTTCACCTTGTGAAAGGTCTTACACAATAAAATGAAGTATGCACAGTTAGGAGATTTTGCATAAGACTACTAAGTCCACCCTGTTAGAGGATTTGACTGATGCACCTATTAAGATGAACCAGTAGTTGATCTCTTTTTTGCAACTCAATTCTACTAATTGAGATTCCTTTGATGCAAAATAATCACCTTTATGTGATGGATGAGACTTCATTTCTCCTTATACTTCATGTAGTCTTTGTCTTCTAATTTGCATTCATACTTATGTTTCTTCATTACACTCTTTCATTTGGATTTGACAAGATATATTACATATATAACAATCCAAATAATTACTTCTAGAGTTAGCTGTAATACCATATTCAACAATCTTTACCAATTCGGCTCATTGCTGACACTCAAGTTTTGAAGAGCACTCGGGTGATATTCTGACACTCAGCAACATAGTGAACTTGACAAGCTTTGGCACTCAGTTGACATTGGTTCTTAGACCAAATTGATCGCTCTAGAAAAGGCATGAACTCAGTTAGTGTTGATGACTTGACAAACATTGTAGAACTTAGTTGGCACTGAAGGACTAGGTTGACACTATAGCTTGGTTAATGCTACCTTCCTTCTTGGTTGACATGGCTAGCTTGGTAGACATAGTAGCTTGGTTAACACTACTTTCTACTTGGTTTAAACTATGAAGCTTGATAGACTCTATGAAGCTCAACTTACACTACTTCCTACTTGCTTTACACTGTGAAGCTTAGTAGACTCTATTAAGCTTAGTTTACACTACTTTCTACTTGGTTTACACTATGAAGCTCAGTAGAATCTTTGAAGGTTCATTTAGACTACTTTCTTCTTGGTTTACACTATGAAGCTCGATAGACTCTATGAAGCTTAGTTTACACTACTTTCTTCTTGGTTTGAACTTTGAAGCTTGGTAGCAATGAAACCAACCAAATGATTAAGTGTTTAGTCACTAACTAACAAATGATTTGACCATAAGGTCAACATATCTATCATAGGTAGTGCCCAAATTTTTGAGTCTATGTAATGCATTCCTCATTTATTTTTGATAGACAGATAGAATAGATTATTGCCTGATTTAATCAAAGAGGTTGCAACATAATGTGACTCTGCTAACTCTTTTCCCCAGGCAAGTACTCTAGTTTCATCAGCTTATTTTTTGGGAACCCTCCTTTTATTCTTGACACATATCTCCTCCATAAAATTCCTATTTTCATTGGATTTGGTCAAATAATTTTTTTGGAGTCACTCAATGAAAGGGATCTATGAATAAGACCAAGTTACTAGGAAATATTCCCCCTCGCCTTTTCACTCATTATAGTCCCCTAATTTTTGTGTAATCTTCTCTTCTTTGGTAGCTTTAGGAGAGGTTTAGATTCACTCTACTTACAACACTCTTAGTCTATTTCCCTATCAAAGTTGCAACTTCTTCTATTGTAGAAGAATCGCTAAATTCTTAATATTTATACTATTTAAATTGACAATTTCCATTTTCTAAAAAATTGATATAGTTGAGATAATCAATGGGCTTCAAGATAAATTTCTAAATAATTTTGTTAAGTAATTTTTATCTAATTTATCTTGAGAAATCAGTGGCTTTTATTTAGACATTGGATCTTACATGGAATTGATTATGAATGTGCGCAAAAGTTGAGATGAGTCTGTGTAAAATTTGAGTTAATAATATAAATAGTTTTTTTCAGCTCTAGCCTTTTACCAAAATTAAAAATAAAAATATTGAAATGTATGTAAAAGATAATGTAGACAATCATACCAAATGGACCATGCACTATGATTTATCATAATTAGTACCCCAATTTTACAACAAACAAAAAGAAAGCTTGGCCTTTTCTATCTCCACTTATTGTGGAGGTTGAAAGCATTAGTGTCTTCCTTCCCCTTGTTTTTACACAATTAACTATAAAACACCCAATCTAGGCCATTTGGGCTTTGATCTTGTATCCTTAAATCTTATAATTGTTTCAAAAGCTCTAGAATATTGAATACAAGTTTGTATTTTCACACAAGGAGGGTCTAAGAAGTTGTCTATAAATAATGTATGCTTTTAGTATGAAATTTTTATTAGTCCTTGGAAATTTCTTATAGGAATGAAGACCAAGTTGATTGTGAAGGTATGAACATTTTTTTTAATATTATTCTTGCATTATTTTTAATGATCTATTTATATAAGCTCTTGTGATGAAAACCTATAGATGAGATAAGTTTGATGATAGAATGAAAATGAGTAAGTTTTTGGGATCCATTATCCTACTATTACAAACATATTTTTTGTTACTTCTCTATCATTATAAATTATGTGATCCAAGTTTCATATCAAAGGGAATATTCCTCTTCATATATTACTCGTTTGGAATTTTTACATAGATGCTCAATATTGCATTTTTCTCTCCTCTTTTATTTCTTCACCTAATTTTTTGTAGGAGCATAAAAGTTGAGTTATAAATTAGGGTATTGGATCACTAGAGGTGCAAGGTTATAGTACTAGTCTACAATTTCTACTGAGTTCACTCGAGCACCCAAGGAAAGTTTGTGTAAGATGAGTGTTAACTAAGCTCACTCGGTTAATGAAGGAAATGTTGGATTGAACTAGTGTTAGCAAAGATCACTCAGTTACCAAAGGAACTTTATGTATATGCAGTGTTGGCCGAGTTCCCTTGGTTAACATAGGAAAATCATTCTGAGTTAGTGTCTACCAAGCAGGGTCGGCTAACAAAGGATTTTCTTATTTTGACATATTAAGTTCAATTGATTTGTTTGTTTGTCCTAGCAAACTAAAATGAATATTAATTATTTGAAGTTGTATTCTAGCTTACTTAACAATATGAAAGATATAAGTATAAGATCAAGTTAAGGATTTAGAATGTGTGAATGCATGGAAGATAATTGAATGATGCTAAGAGGAAGTGAATTAGAAGGATAAAAAAAAATCCTTGGGGAGTTGAAAAGATAAATTTGATCAAGTATACAAGCTAGGATTGAGATCTATAATTAGCAATTCAATTGCATATGAAATCAAGTCATCTCATTGTTACTTTCTAACCATTGTAGAAGTGATCTAAATCTCTTAATAGAGTTGGCTTAACATCTATTTGTAAATCCTCTAACAAGGTGAAATTTCTATTGAATTTTCCAAAGACCTCTAACAAGGCCACTCCTAACAAGGTGTTTAAATAATCTAATAGAGTCACACCTAACAATGTGTTTTGTAACCTCTAATAGGGTTGGATCCTAACAGGGCTCACTTCAGAAGAGTGAAAATTAGTAACTAGTTACAATTGGTGGTTTCTCCCAAATTGGGTTTCCACATTAAATCTTGGTATCAAATGTGTTCATACTATTTCTCTTATGTTTTTGCAACTAAGTTGAAATAATATTAATCATAGTTAACATCTTAAGATTTTCATGTTAAGTATTTACCGAGCATCAATATAATTTAGTTTTCAAAGTTTATTTTGAGCTAACATCTAAGGGATATGGGATTTATTTTGTAGTAACTAATTCAACCCTACCCTCTTAGTTACTCCTCTTATATTTCTAACAATTGGTATCAGAGTGTTTGGTGCTTGTAGAGAAGGTTTCAAGGACCTGAGCTAAAGATTAGGATGTCTTACAGAAGAGAAAATCCCAAATTGAACTGAACAACTTTGTAGCATGGCAATGAATTATGAGGCTTCACCTAGAAACTATCAATGAATTAGGTTGTAAGGATCTTAATATTGAATAAAAAATTCCTACTAGAACATTATCAATTGAAGACATTTCTGAAAAAATAAATTATAACATCATGATGATTGATAGTGAATCTACTCCTAATTATGATGAATTTGATGAAGTAAAAGAGTATACTACATCCCATGCAATGTGGATCAAACTAAAAGATATCTATGGAGGAGATGATAGTGTAAGAAGAGCCAAAGCATAAAGTCTCAAAGGATGATTTGATTAGATGAAAATGAGAGAAGATAAAAACATTGCAAAATATGTTGAAAGTATCAAAGCAAGTGTAAGGACAATCAAAGCATTTGGAAGAGACATTGATGAAAAGTAGTTGTAAGCAAGGTACTCAAAACCCTTCTTCCTATCTATGCAATTAGAGTGTTTTCTATTGAAGAGATGAGATGTGATCCAAATAGCAATATAACTTTGGATGCTCTAGTTGGAAGATTGACAACTTTTGAGTTGGATGACTATGATAACTATGTTCTTAGTTCCAAAGGTATTGAGTTTTCATTTGAAGCCAAGCTCTCTCTCAAGAAAAGGAGTAATAAATCAAAGGCCAAATAATTGGGAAGTGAAGAATAAATAGAAGAAAGTAATGATAGTGATCTTGAAGCTATTGAATCCCTACTTGCAAAGAAATATACTAAAGGTAGAGGAAAGTACAATGGTAAGATTCCTCTAATCTATTTTTCTTGTGAAGAAGTTGCTCACATTGTTTATAGGTGCCCAAATAGAGAAAACAAGGGTGAAACAAAAAAAAAAAAGTACAAAGGCAAGAAGGAATTCAAAAACTACAAGGACTACAAGGACAAAGGTAAGAAATCTTATTTTATGGATAAGGAATCTGATAACAGTGAGGATGAAATGGTATATATTGTTGTAAAAGGTGAATCTGATGATGAAAGAAGTGAAATGACACTTATCTCTCATGTTAGAAAAAAATGATACATGGATTATTGACAGTGGCTACTCACATCATATGACTAGAGACAAAAAAAAGTTTGAACACATGGAATATTATGATGGTGGTAGTGTGAGATTTGGAAACAATGAACCTTGTTACATAAAAGAAAAAGGATGTATCTCTTTGAGCAATGAACTTATATGTGATAATGCTTATTGGGTAGAAGGACTAAAGGATAATCTATTGAGTGTAGAATAGTTGAAAAAAATTGGATTCAAGGTAGAACTTATGAATGGGAAGGTCAAACTATTGGATGGAAAAGAAAATCTAGATGGATCTGGCAAATAAAGTAAAAGTAATCTATTCTATTTAGATCTTAATGAAAGTTCATGTTTTATTGCTCAAGTAGAAGAAAGTTGGTTATGACACAAATGATTATGTCATGTGAAATTTGATAATATGATTAAAATAAGTAAGAAGAAAAGAGTAAGAGGTGTTCCAAACTTGAGGAAACCTAATATAAGCCTATGCAAAAATTGCCAAATTAGTACAATGGGAAAGACTAGTTTCAAAAGCAAGAACTATCATTATGAAGAAGTATTAGAGCTTGTGCATATAGACTTATGTGGACCTATTGGAATAGAGTTACAGTGTAGATAAATTTTTCATTCTTTTTGTTGATGATTATTATAGAATGATGACTATAATGTATATAATTTCTTTTTGAAGCTTTTCAAAAATTCAAGTGGTATCTGGCAAGAGTAGAAAAAGAAATTGGAAAGAAGTTGAAAGTTTGAGATCAAAATAGAGGTGGTGAATTCATCTCCAATGAATTCAATGAATTTTGCATTGAAAAAGGAATTAAAAGACAAGTATCAGCCCCTAGTACACCTCAATAGAATGACATAGATGAAAGAAGAAATAGATCCATCATAGATTGTGGAAGAATATTGATGATAGAAAAGAATATTGCAATCAAATATTGAAAGGAAGCAATTAGCACTATAGTTCATACATTGAATAGAGTACAACTGAAAAAAGACTCAAATCAAACTCTTTATGAACTATGGTATGGCTAAAAACCTAACATAAGTTACTTGAAAGTATTTGACAACAAATATTATATCTTGAAAGAATCTAGCAAAGGAAAATTTGATGTCAAAGGTGATGAAGACATATTCCTAGGATACTCCTGCAGAAGTAAAGAATACAAGTGATTGAATTTGTCTACTCATAAATTCATAGAAAGTGCACATGTAAGGATTGATGAGTTTGAAAAAAAGAGCAAAGAAGAAAGCAACAAAGAGCCTGAGGATTACAAAATATTTGTCTACTATGAACCTGATACCCTACCAAATCTATTTGAAAGAAAGAAGGCTTCACCTCCTAAGTCCTCAAAACATCCAACAACTATTGAGTTGTAGACAATGCAATCTAAGTCATAGTTTGAAGGACCCAAGTCATAGTCAGAGGCTAACAAGCTAGAGAAAACTAAGTCTAATGAACTTGAGTCACAAATAGTGGAACCTAAGCTTGATATTGAAGTTCAAGATGAAATCAATGAAATTCATTCCAAATCCAAAGAACTTATGTTAGCAAGATATGTCAAAAGGCATCATGCACATAATCAAATCATTAGAGACAAATTAGATGGAACAATGATAAGTATCGATGTAAATAAGTATTTAATTATTACACTTTACTTAAGTTTACTTAGGTTTGTGCATTATTTTATTATTTCTTAGGTGAGACACCTAGGAGTTTGCATACTCTTATGAGTTGTCATGTTGACAACAGTGGAGTAAGAAACTTTCATTCAACAAATTGTGTCTACAACACTGGAGTTTTCATAATTAATTGAGTTGCCATGTAGACAACATAGTTATTTGCACTCTTAATTTAGCACATGGTGTCTACAACATTATTTTGTATGCTACACCTTTGTAGGCTTATCCTCTCATCATCACGCTTACTCCTACGCTTAATGGAGGATAACCCATATTTGGTGGACATGTGCCTAGTTGTATGAATTATCATGTTTCTAATTCCTATGCATTCTAGAAGCATCCTAGAGACCTTTATATATAGGAACTCCTAGTGTACTTACACATTGAATTGAACACATATCAAAATTCTGATCATACTCTTTTTGGTCTATTCTTGTGCTTATACTTGAGTTCTTTGATCTTGGGTGAATTTTTTCGTAAGGAAAATTCTTACATGGTATCAAAGCTTGGAGAATTTCCCTTCACATAGCCATTTGATACCATTGTTGCTTCAACTCCTTGATCGAAATCCAAAGTGTCATAGTCATTGGGAGCATCTAGAGCTAGAATGGACCTCACCATTGTGTCTAGAATGTTGATTCAGTGAAAATTGGCTATAAATACACATACCTTAGGCCAAAGTTGATTTTGAGGCAATTTTTTTTGCAAATCGGCACTCAAAGGCCCGATTTGTAGGCTCGGGTATATATCTTTAGATCTGCAATTTAATTTAATTCAGATCTATTAAATTATTCTTCTCTACAATTATTTTCAAATTCTACAAATTATTAGAATTTTTTTTTAGGCCAGGTTGGCCTGTAAAGAATTTTTTTTGTATAGGCACCAAGTAGTGACACCCTGACCCTACACCTTGGGTAGAATATTATTCGGTGGTAGTCTACCCAATTCTAGTAGTATTTAATTTACAAATTCCAGCTTCAAATTCCACATTTGGACCTTCAATTTATTGACAACATGCAATCCAAGCACTTAATCCACCATGGCCACACAACCTCCACTAGTGGCTTGTTTGATTTCATTTGGTGGCCCTCACAATTTAAACAATGTTGAGGGCTTTTAATTGATCAATGTGGGACCACTCACCGGCCGCATTTATTCTTTTTTGGCAATGGGCTTACTTTCCCAGTACAATATTTGTTTCATGGCCCCCACAGTCTTCCCGACCTAACATGATCGATTTTTGAGCACTGAATCCAAAAATATTCCATTCATTAGTCCTCTCACCTATAGGCACTATTGTATTTCCCTACCACAACCCATTTTCAAACCTCACTGATAGATATGACTCTCTTCAAGAATTGCACCCATCCTCCTGGCCATGCACAAGTTTTGACACAGATGTCACCAGCAACAAAGTTGTGCCACATGTCTGACATGTAGAGCCACATTAGTTGCAACCATTCTTGTCCATGTCATACCTCTATGACATGTGTTAGACCAAACATTGTCTTCATCACTCCATAGTTGTCTAGACACATCAAGACATTTGTACCCATGAGATCCTCCATGTAAGTAGCTAACAAGTACTATCTATACATTCTATACATTTTCCATGTTAGTGTACAACCCTGCCACATCACCAAAAGGGCTAATTTTTTGCTTACATCAACATTTCATAGTGTTAATTTGATAGATGTTTGACTATCATTCCCAAGCATTTTTGAACTACTGTAATGGTCATTTGACTATCAAATTTAAGCTCATAATTTTCTATCTAGATCCCTCTCTAGATGTAGTTTTGATTTGATAGTTCAACTTTGAGAGGCCATAACTTAGTCATCTGGAATCCAAATTAGGTGTAATTTTTTTAATTTTGGGTAGAATATCTTAAAATTTTCAGTGGTAATGTTCTTTTCTAGTTTTGGTGCAAGGATTTTTCAAAAGTTATAACTTTTGGTGAATGTACCTGTCCAATCCTACATTTTCCAACTTGAAATGCTCTGTACGAGCTCATCTAGACACATTTTCAAATTTTATTTTTTTGAAAGTGTGTTATTTTTTGTCTACTTTCCAGATCTACAATCAGATTATAGGGTTGTGTGGACAAAAATCTCACTTTTAGACTCAGGGCCTTTTTTGCATTGTATTTCTTTGATTACTTTTCAAAATTGTTTTACATCTAAGCTACATAGTGCTTAGTGATAGATTTGAGCCTCAAAAGGTAGTTGTAAACAACAAAATTAGAAGTCCACTTTGTACATTTTAACAAGAGGCCCTATTGTACATGCACTACATATAAAGTGCTAAAAGCATCTTTGTCTTCTTTTTTTTTTTGCGGGGGGGGGGGGCGTGGGCAGGGGAGGGGGAGGGGGTTCTTTTTATTGAGTGAAAGGAGCAGTGTGTATTATGTTTTTGTGTCTCTCTTTTGTGCTCTTTTACTTTTCTACATCATGGGTTCACCTAAAGGTCAACATCTAGCTTCACATAATTATTCTACATGGAAAGATATTGTATGGAGTAGATTAATAGAAAAAAGTCTAAGTCTTTATGTTGATGGTTCAATTGCAAAACCCACTAATTCCATAGCACTCAGTGATTGGAAAATTAAAGACCAAAAAGCTTTAGGAATTACCAGAACTTGTGTACATAGAGATCTTTTCTTCCACATTTCCATTTTCAAGGAAGCCAAGCCTACCTGGGACAAACTTGGATCATTGTATGGTAAGGTGGATGACAAAAAAAGATACCAGCTTGAGGATGACCTACTTCTCTTGGATCCAAAGAACTTTGACATAATTCAAGATTATATCAACAAAGCCAATGAGTTTAGAGCACTACTTAAAGATTGTGGTAATCCCATGAAGGATGATAAGTTGATTCATCACATCCTAAATAGGTTACCTTCAGAGTATCCTTCCTTTTTTTTGAGTTATAACACTCATAGATTGACCTTGGGAAGTGCTTTCCAAATGCCTACAATTGATGTATTTGTAGAAATATTGATTTTTGAACAGTCCCACTTGATAGATATGGGACTTCTCACATCATCAAAGACCAAAGAATTGGTGGCTAATAATGAAAAACCAATCAAGTCAAGGAAGAAAAAGTTCAAGCAACAACAAGAAAAAGTAGTGGAAAAAAAAATCACAATCTAAGACACAACAATCCTCCTCATAGCAAGGAAATTCTTCTTCCATCGAGAAGGGAAGTAATTAAAAGAGGAATAAACTTTTTTGTGCATATTGTAAGAAACTAAATCATGATGAGCATCAATTCAAGACTAAGAGAATCGATGAGTTGGAAAACCTACTCAAGAAGAACAAAATTCATGTGCCAAATGCTTCCAAGGATTCAACTCCAACCACTTCAAAGGAAAATAGAAAAGCACTTATGATTGGTTCAAGTTCTTCATCGAAATGGATTCTTGACTCAGGTACCTCATATCATATGGGTTCTTCAAAGGGAGATTTTTCTTCATTCAAGCAATCATAGGTACTGCACATCTTTACTGGAGATGATACTAAAATGAAAGTTGAAGGAAAAAGACATGTGGAGATGGAAAATGGGAAACTCAATGATGTTCTCTATGTTCCAAATCTTAGCTCTCATCTCCTCTCAATTTACCAAATCACTCACCTTGGAGATGGCAACAAAGTTGAGTTCCTTCTAGATTCAGTAATGGTGTGAAGTCCCAAAGATGATTCATTGGTTGTAGTGAGGAAAGACAATCATGAAAAGAGGCTTTATTCCTTCTCCCACTTTGTGCCTAAGTTTCCTTTAGATGCCTTTTTAACTCAATCTTATTCACAAATCAAATTATGTCATGAGCGGTTTGGACATCTTGCCTTCTGCTCTCTTCAACAACTTTACTCAAAAAACATGGTCAAAGGTCTACCTAACATCAACTTTTGTAAGGGTGAATTTTCATCATGTTGAATGGCTATGCATCTCAAGGAGAAGTATGATAAAGGGAAGTCTTCAAGACCACCAAGTGTTCTTAAGTTGGTTCACATGGTTTTAGCAAGTCCTTTTGTAGTGCCATTAGTTAGCCAAGGCTGCTACATCCTTACTTTCATTGATGACTTTTCACGCTACACATGGGTCTAATTTCTTCATCACAAGAATGAAGTGGTTGATAAGCTTCAAGCCTTCAAAATATATTTTGAACAACAATCAAGGAAAGCCATCAAGGTTCTTTGGATGGACAATGAAAGTAGATATGTGAATAGAATACTTAAAGACATTTCCAAACTTGAAGGAATTGATCTTCAAAATTCACCAGCATTCAGTTTGCACAAGATAGATGTTACAAGATTGAGGCTATGAACTCTTAAGTCCATGGAAAGTTGCATAATACAAGCCAAGTCTCTTTATCCTACACTTGAATTTGAAGGTATAAGCAGTGCCAATCACATACCTAACATGACTCCTCATTATGCCGTAGATGGTAACAATCCTTTTGAGGCATGGTGTGGTAGAAAAAGAGTTGTGAAACACTTTAGAGTCTTTGGTTGTCCAGCATGGACAAACATATCTTCTAGGGGATGTAGGGCACCACCACCTAGGTCTTGTATTTTCATCAGATATGAATACAATGTTAAGGTAAACAAACTTATGGATCTTGAGACTCAGGAGATCTTTGTGGAGAAGGATGTACACTTTGAAGAAAGTTCATGAAGCTTATCCTCTAATCCTCTCTGCACTTCATACACTGTGGAAACTAATAGTGACACCAATGATAGTGATTTAATAGACTTAGATTTGTGGGATCCTATTGATAAATTTAGAGAGAGGTCACATCATTAGCACATTTCACATGCATGTATTGCCAGAGTGATGGGTCTAGCATAGTAGGGTACACCTTGTCTTCCAGTTCTAGCAATAAGGGATGACTACATAGCAAATATTTGCAATTTTTTTGTGCAGTCATACATAGCAGACTTGGGAGACATCATTGATGATGTACATATTCTATTTGATGATGATTATCCTTCTTCAGTTATTGCATGGGCTCACTCTGACCCTTATGTACATTATCTACATGATCGATCTTCATAGGTTGATATGGTTGTGGATCCTTATGTAAAATAGTTGTAGGAGGTCTCTTTATTATTTAAGGAGATGGTTCTTTGGGATAGGTTCTACATCTATCCTTGTCAAATTTGTACTCATTTTTTTTAGCAGTCTTGAAAGGTGCAACCATCAACATTGACATAGGGATAGTTGAATAGGTTTCAGAGGCATCATTAATCATTGGGATTCTTTCTACACACAAGGGAAGCATTTGATATGTACATGTGCTATTATTTCTTCCAAAGGGGAGGAACATTATATAACACTCATGGACTAGCTTCTTCCTTGGAGCAACAATCACTGGTCAGCACTCTTCATTAGTGGGGGGGGACTACCTTGTCTCTCTTCCTCTTCTTTCTTATGGGAGAGACTTTTTCCTCTTATGAGGTTTTGTTCTTCTCATATTTCTCTATTGTATATACTTGATGTATGTCATAATGGGGGGGTCTTGATTACTTCATCCATCCATGCATCTTGTCTTTTCATCTCTCTTTTTGGGGGAGGGTTTTTCTCATGAGGTTTTCCCTCTTTCTTCAATTTATGAGAGATTGTATTTCATTATGTACATGGGTACCTAACATGGCCTAGTAGTTGGGACCCATTATGCATTTCATTCTAGCTTTTGTAAGCTTAATGCATTTCCCTAAGTTGCACTTTAAGAGGGATATTGGTGTAAATAAGTATTTACTTATTACACTTTACTTAAGTCTACTTAGGTTAATGCATTATTTTATTATTTCTTAGGTGAGACACATTGGATTTTGTGTACTCTTATGAGTTGTGATGTTGACAACACTAGAGTAAGAACCTCAATTTAGCACATGGTGTCTACAACACTAGAGTTTTCATAATTAACTAAGTTATCATGTAGAAAACACAATTATTTGCACTCCTAATTTAGTACATGGTGTTTACAACATTATTTTTTGTGCTACACCTTTGTAGGCTTATCCTCTCATTATCACACTTACTCTTGTGCTTAATGGAGAATAACCCATATCTGGTGGACATGTGCTTAGTTGTATGAATTATCATGTTGTTGATTCCTATACATTCTAGAAACATTCTAGAGGCCTTTATATAGGCACTCCTAGTGTACTTACACATTGAATCAAATACATATCGATATTCTAATCATACTCTTTTTGGTCTATGGTTGTGCTTGTGCTTAAGTTCTTTGATCTTGGGTCAATTTTTCCCTAAGGAAAATTCTTACAATAAGAAACAAATTGAAAGGTACATGTTTACTTGTTGAATTTGAGCCTAGAAATGTTAAAGATGCCTTGCATAATGAAAGTTGGATTGAAACAATGAGTGAAGAAATAGAGCAAATAGAGAAGAAGAAAACTTGGACTCTTGTTCCTAAATGCAAGGATAAAAATGTAATTGGCACAAAGTGGGTATTCAAGAATAAGCTAAATGAAGATGGAAAAGTTTCCAAAAAAAAGCAAGGTTGGTATGTAAAGTCTATTCTCAAGAAGAAAGTATTGATTATGGTGAAACTTTTGCACCTATTCCAAGATTAGAAGGTGTTAAAACTTTACTAGTATATGAATCTCACAAAGGATTTAAAGTTTATCAAATAGATGTAAAATCTACATTCTTGAATGGAATTCTTGATGAGAAAATTGATATTGAACAACTTGAAGGTTTTGTAGATCCTATCAAAAAGGACATGGTCTACAAATTACACAAGAAATTATATGGTCTCAAGTAAGCTCCCAGAGCTTGGTATGAAAGATTTCATAGCTACTTGATATAGATCGGTTTTCAAAGAACAAATGATAATAGTAGTCCGTATATCAAAGAAGGACCAAAAAAAAGGATTGTATTGGTAGAAATATTTATTGATGATACTTTATTCATAAGAAATGATCACTTGTACAAGGCACTTTTAGAAGAAATGAGTAAATAATTTGAGATGTCTATGTTTGGAGAGATAAAATTGTTTGTTGGATTGTAGATCCAATAGAAGAAAAATGACATCTACATTACTCAATCTAAATATATCAATGAAATACTAAAGAAGTTTGGAATGGAATATTCAAGACTATTTGGAACCCTTATGTCTACAAGACATAAACTTTCCAAAAATGATGATTCCAAAGAGGTAGATCAAACAACATATAGATCAATGATTGGAAAATTGTAGTATGTAGTGCATACAAGGCTTGCTATTGAATTAGCAGTCGATATGATGGAAAAATTCTCAACAAATCCCAAACAAAATCACATGATGGAAATCAAGAGAATCATGAGATACTTGAAAGGTACTAAAAAATATGGTTTATGGTACAAAATAGGAGGCGGTTTGGATTTAGAAGTATTCATAGACGTGGATTGGGTAGGAAGTATTGATGATAGAAAGAGAACTAGTGGTGGAGCATTCTTTCTTGGTATAAGACTACTATCTTGGATAAGAAAGAAACAAAATTGTATCTCTCAATCCACAGTAGAGGTAGAATATGTGGTAGAAATAGTCAATTATTCTAATATTGTTTGGCTCAAAAAATTATTGGTAGGTATGAAGATAGAGATCAAGGATCTAGTAGTCATATACTATGATAACACTAGTAGAATCAATATATCAAAGAATCGAATAATGCATACCAAAATAAAACACATTTCTATAAAATATCATTTCTTCAGAGAATTGGTGCAAGTTAAAGAAGTAAAATTGGAATATGTGAATACAAAAGAACAAATGGAAGACATATTCACCAAACCATTACCTAAGGATGCTTTTTTCTATCAAAGATGTAAGCTAGGTGTCATTCTTCTATTTGAAGCTCACTAAATAAAGGTTAGTGATGCACCAACCAAAGCATATTGTAGATCAATTAGTTGGTGCAATGTTGAAAAGGGCATATTGCAAATGAATCAGTACTTGAGGTACATTGATATTCAGTGAACATTGTCTTTGGTGTGAGATGTCAAAGAGGGAGAAGTTTGTTGTCATATCTCATAGAATTTTTTTGGAAAAGTTTGCTATTATAATTTTTTTGTAAAGAGATGTCAATGAGGGAGAATGAACTTGGTAGAGTTTACTATCAAAATAAGTTTTTTGATAGAGGGAGAAACTGAAGGTAGATAGAGTTCACATTGATAGAAGGAGTTCTCATGGACAAGAATTAGAATTAAACAAAGGATACTTCCTTACTTTATGCTTGCTCTAAAAATTTCATTGCTTTATGACATGTTGTGTTGCCATCAATTCCAAAGAGGGAGATTATTAGAAAAATTGATTAATTGTGTATTATCTTTGATGTTACACAAAATGTTATATCATTACCAGTATGTGTATACCAAGCTCACTTGGGCATTGAAGATAGTTTTTTGTGTCTACTGAGCACTCTAGAGTTTACCTAGTTTAGAAGACAATTTCTACAAATTTCACTTGAGTGCCAAAGGAAAGTTTGCAAAAGATAAGTGTTAACCGAGCTCACTTTGTTAATTAAGGAATAATTGGATGGAACAAGTGTTAACCAAGCTCACTCGATTACCAAAGGAACTTTGTGTATATGAAATGTTGACCAAGTTCACTTGGTTAATATAGAAAAATCATTCTAAGTTAGTGTCTACCGAGTGGGGTTGGCTAACAAAAGATTTTCTTATTTTGGCATATTAAGTTCAATTGATTTGTTTGTTGGTTCTAGCTGACTGAGAAGATGAATATTAATTATTCAATGTTGTATTTTAGTCGACTTGACAATATGAAATATATAAGGTCAAGTTGAGGATTTAGAATATGTGAATACATGGAAGATAATTGAATGGTGCTAAGAGGAAGAAAATTAGAAGGATAAGCATAATATCCTTGTGGAGCTGAAAAGATATATTCAATCAAGAAGGATGAAGTATACAAGCCAAAATTGAGATCTGTAATCAGCAATTCAGTTGCATCTGAAATCAAGTCATCTCATTGTTACTCTCTAAAAATTGTAGCAGTGATCTAAATCTCTTAACAAAGTTGGCTTAACAAGTATTTGTAAATCCTCTAACAAGGTGGTATTTCTATTGAATTTTCCAAAGACCTCTAACAAGCCCACTCCTAATAGGGTGATTAAATCCTCTAATAGGGTCACACCTAACAATGTGTTTTATAACCTTTAATAGGGTTGGCTCCTAATAGGGCTCACTTCAGAAGAGTGAAAATCAATAACTATGATGGAGACACAACCCAAGCACAGAATGGGCACAACAGGAAATGGGAAATTGTATTAACTATGAAAATAAGCTAGTACATTTAGTACAGAGAAAATAGGCTTCAAAACATGCCCTAAGGGCTTACACTAGCATAAATTTGAAGATAATTTCTCCTTTTAGTACCTCCTCTCAAACTCCACTCCGAATTGCCTTTTACAATGCCAGAAATGTCCTTAAATAGACCCCAAAGGGTTAAGGACTAGGAATACATTCTAGAAAGTGCTAGTTGGCATCCACCAACCAAATAGAAGGCTCCAAAAGCTACGTTAGAAGTCGATGAAAATCTAGAAGAATCCAGAAATGGTAACCAAACTTCTGGGAGGCATAACTTTTGAATCATAGCTCTGATTGATGAACCGTTTACATTTTTGGAAAGCTCTAGAAGTTTTCTATAGCCCTATGGACCATCTTTGTTCATCCCTCATTTTTTGGCCCTTTTTTGAGGTCATTTAATGCCCATAACCTAACTTTGAAGCATTCTTAGGAGGTCTCCAAAACCCAAAAAACTGTGATAACTTTCAAACCATGGGACATTTTGACCTGATTCTTTTTCTAGAATGCCCTAAATTACAATTACATTAATTTGGCCAATTTACACCTCCTAGTTCACCAAAATGATGGCTCAATTACATATTCCTATTTTTTTGACATTTACACGTATCCCAAGGTGTTCAAATACTCTATCCTAGAACATTGATAGTGGAACTGTGAGAGTCAAAACCTTTATTTGACCCAAATGGGTATCCAAAAATGAAAACACATGAAACAGAAACTAAGTATAAGTACATTTTTTTGGGTGACACATGATTACCCTTATACCCTCTGGATGCTCCTGCATCAGACACCCAAGGTAGATTGAAAAGTGACCCTGTCACTTTATGAATGGTAGAGAAAATCCCAAATGGGAAACTTCAGCTGCTAAAATCCAAGTTGAGTCCTCTATCGGCCATCCTTTCCACTTGACCAAATACTCTTCATACTGCTTATTTTTGGTACTCCTACCCACATGATGATCTAGAATGTCTTCTATCTCCTCGTTCTTAGAAGCAGGAATTGGAAATGGCTCTAACACCAGCTCCTCATCTGCACCATCATCATGATACTCTATTAAGTCTACAATGGTGAAAATAGGAGAAATGTGAATACCATCTGGCAGCTCCACCTCATATGCATTTCCTAAGTCATGTTTCTTCATAATTTTGTAGGGGCCAAATTTCTTCATTTTCAGCTTGTTGTAAGTACCGGCTGTAAATCTTTCTTTTCTTAAGTGTAACATGACTAGATCCCCTTCTTGGAATTCCTTATGTCTTCTCCTTTGATTAGCACTAGTTTTATACTCTTGATTCATCTTGGTAATGTGTGCTTGAACCTCCTTATGTAGATGCTTGAATGTTCAACAAATTCCTTAGCTTCAGCACTTGTCCTCTCCCCTTGTTCTATCTTCCTCAATTCTAGTGTAGTCCTTGGGCTACTTCCATATACAATTAGGAATGATGATTTAACTGTACTCCTATTTACAGAGTTATTGTAAGCAAACTCTGCTTGTGTTAAAATCAAATCCCATCCCTTGGGCTTATCCCTAACTAAACATCTCAACAAATTGCCCAGACTTCTGTTTACCACTTCTTTTTGGCCGTCGATCTGTGGGTGATACGTGGAACTAAATTTCAAGTCTGTTCTCAACTTCTTCCACAATGTTCTCCAGAAATACCCCACAAATTTAGTATCTCTATCAAAAACTATACTCCTTGGAAGATCATGTAGTCTTACCACCTCTCTGAAAAACAAGTCTGCAATATGGACAACATCATGAGTTTTATGGCATGGAATGAAATGTGCCATTTTGGAGAACCGATCAACCACCACAAACACTGAGTCATTACCCCTTTGTGTCCTTGGCAATCCAAGAAAAAAATCCATACTTATGTCCTCCCATGGCTTTGATGGAATAGGCAATGGCTGATATAGTCTAGTATTGTGGCTAAATCCCTTGGCAACTTGACAAACCTGGCAACTCTGTACAAACTTTTTCACATCCTGTAAAATCTGAGGCCAAAAATAATGTTCTCTAAGAATGGCAATGGTCTTATCTTGACCAAAATGTCCTGCCATCCCTCCACTGTGTTTCTCCTTAATCAAATTTTTCCTCATGGAACTCCTTGGAATGCACAATTGGCTGCCCTTGAATAACATACCATCCTGAATCAGATAGTCTAACCACTTAGTTCTATCTATAGCAATAGGCTCTTTACAAGCTTTCCATGCTTCAGCAAAATCAGGATCTTCAGGGTATAGATTCTTGAGTTCATCAAACCCAACTACTTCAACCTGCATTACTGTAAGAAACAACTGTCTCCTACTTAGTGCATCTGCAACCCTGTTAGATTTTTCACTTCTATGCTTCAACACAAATGTATAGCTCTACAAGAACTCTACCCACTTCATATGCCTCTGATTCAATTTACCTTGGCTATTTAGGTACTGTAATGCCTGGTGATCAGTATACAAAACAAATTATTTTGGTAATAAATAATACCTCCATTTCTTTAAGGCCTGAACTATTGCATAGAACTCTTGATCATAAACATAATACTTCTTCTTTGCATCATTCAATTTTTCACTAAAATATGCAATAGGCTTACCTTTTTGGCTTAATCCAGCCCCAATAGCACTACCACTAGCATCATAGTCCACCTAGAACACCTTTCTAAAATCTGAAAGTGCAAACACAAGTTGTTCTATCACCTTCTTCTTCAGTAATTCAAAACTTTTCGTAGCTGTTGCAGTCCATTTGAACTCTTTTCTATCCCCTCTTATTGTGTCAGTCGGGGATGCACATATGCCACTGAAATTCTTTATGAACTTCCTATAAAAACTAACCAGACCATGAAATGATCTTACCTCAGTAGAAAACCTTGGTGTAGGCCATTCCAAGATGGCTTTTACCTTCTTTGGATCCATTTTGAGACCTTCAAGTGATATAACAAACCCCAAGTAGACTAATTGCCTTTTTGCAAAGATACACTTCTTCAGATTAATTAACAGTTTCTCTTCCCTTAACCTTTCAAGGACACTACAAATATGCAATAAATTTTCTTCCAAAGTCTTGCTAAAAATTAAAATATCATCCAAATAGACAATAACAAATTTTTCCAAGAACTTCTTAAGTACCTCATTCATAAGCAACATGGAGGTGCTTGGGGCATTCGTCAATCCAAAGGGCATGACTAACAACTCATAAAGACCCTCCTTGGTTTTGAAGGTTGTTTTCCACTCATCTCCTTCTCAAATTTGTATTTAGTGATAACCACTCTTGAGATCTATCTTTTTGAACTACTGAGATCCACTCAAGCAGTCCATAAGATCATCCATTCTTTGCAAAGGAAATCGATACTTGATGGTTATCCTATTTATAGCTCGAGAGTCTGTACACATCCTCCACTCACCATCATTCTTTGGTGCTAGTACTGCAAGTAATGCACATGGACTCAGACTCTACTGAATCAAGCCCTTCCTCAATAGCTCTTGAACCTGTCTGTTTAGCTCCTCAGTTTCAGTAGGGTTCATCTTGTGAGCAGCCTTGTTAGGCAAACTAGCTCCTAGGATTAAATCTATTTGATGACTGATTTGCCTTACTGGTGGCAATCCTTCTGGAACATTATCACAGATGATATCTCCAAACTCACCTAGTAAATCTGAAACTTCAAGTGGTATTTCACTACTACCTTCTTTATCTCTCCTAGGAATCAAAGCATAGCACATACACTGATGTTTCATGCCATCTAAAAACTTCCTTCCATCAACAAGACAAATCCTAGCACTGGTACATACCTTTTCGCCTTCCTTTTTCATGGGCTTCAGTTTGTGGCAAACTCCATCCTTTATTAGAGAGTTTATTTTTGCATGTCCATCATGTACTGCATGTCTATCAAACTTCCATGGTCTACCTAGCAATAGGTGGAAAACATCCATTGGAATAACATCACAGAGAACTTCATCATGGTAACTCCCAATTTTGAATTTCACTAAACATTGTTCACTTACCAGGACCTTATGATCATCTTTCACCCAAGAAATTCGATAGGGCTAGGGATGTCTCTCCCTCTTGAGCTTCAGCTTAGAGACCATCTCCTCTAATACCAAGTTATCAGTGCTACCACCATCAATGATGACATCACAACATTTCTCTTCACATTTTCACCTAGTACAGAATAAACTCCTCCTTTGTCCTAGTTCAATCTTGCCACTTAGTAAGACCCTTTCATTTACTAAAGTCTCTCCTCTTTCTGCATCTTTTGAATGTGATGATTGTGCATCCTCATCCACATGAGCAACCCTAGCTTGACCCTCAGCCCTCCTATCTGCCCTTCCTTGTCATTGAGGGCATTCAAAGGCATGATGACCTTCTTCATTGCAATGGAAATAGGTACCACGGAAGCCTCCTCTTCCATTTCCATTTCCTCTACCTCTTTCTCTCTAATTTCCAAAGTCTTGATCATGGGAGTGGTTGAAACCTTCGTTCCTCTGGTTCCAGCTAGTACCCACATCTTCATTCTTCTTTTGGGTTTCATTGCGGCCTCCAGATGACCTACCACTACCCCTTCCTCCTTGACCACACCCTCTTTGTCTCCCTTCAAACCTCTTATTTAGCTTCTCTTCAACTCGTAGGGAAAACTGGTATGCCTCTTCAACGCTGGTCATTCTTACTAGACTTAATTCCTCCTGGATGTTAGGTCGCAACCCACTGATATAACGAGCAATCTTCTCCTTATTTGCTTCTGCATGTCCTGCTCTAATAAAAAGTTGATAAAAATCCTCTATATAATCTTGGACTAATCTTCCTACTTGCTTTAGTCCATGCATCTTCTTAAACAATTCAAGCTCATCGTCGACAGGAATGAACTACTTCTTCAATTTGTCCACTATGTGATCCCACCTTGTGATCTTCTCCTTTCTTCTTCTATTTCTTTCCAATTGAACCTCTTTCCACTAGATTTTGGCATGGAATTTCAGTTTGGCCTTTTCAAAATTAACCCTATCTGGGTCCCTAATATCCTCATACTCAAAGTATTCTTCTAGTTCATTGATCCAATCGATCAACTCATCTGGTTTCAAATTTCCTGAAAATACACCCACATCAATTGTAGGTCTTTTTCCAAACTTAGTAATGGCCCTAAAAAGCCTTTCCTCTGCCTAATTCAAAACTTCCCCATCAAATTCCCCTTCTGGTCCAATTTCTTCTTCATTGTCATCCTCACTGTCGTCACCTATAGCAACATTTGTTCCTCTACGAAGCTCCTCCTAAAATGCTTGTACTTGCCTTCGAGGGCTCTAAGTTCCTCAGGATTAATAGCTCTGGCCCTTCCACCACGCTCTCTTCATGGAGGCATCTTCTTAACTCAAACCCACAACCACATAGTCCTGGTGCAAACTGCCTCACAGTCAGTGCTCTGTCTACACACTTAGGAAAACCAGCTCTGATACCACTTGATGGAGACACAACCCAAGCACAGAATGGGCATAATAGGAAAAGGGAAATTGTATTAACTATGAAAATAAGATAGTACATTTAGTACAGAGAAAATAGGCTTCAAAACATTCCCTAAGGGCTTACAATAGCATAAATCTAGAGATAATTTCTCCTATTAGCACCTCCTCTCAAACTCCACTTCGAACTGCCTTTTACAATGCCAAAAATGTCCTTAAATAGACCCCAAAGGGTTAAGGACTAGGAATGCATTCTAGAAAGTGCTAGTTGGCATCCACTGACCAAATAGAAGGCTCCAAAAGCTGCATTAGAAGTTGACGCAAATCTAGAAGAATCTAGAAATGGTAACTGAACTTTTGGGAGGCATAACTTTTGAACCGTAGCTCTGATTGACGTTCATCGTTTACATTTTTGGAAAGCTCTCAAAGTGTTCAATAGCCCTATGGACCAGATTTGTTTTTCCCTCATTTTTTGGCCCTTTTTTGAGGTCATTTAATTCCCCTAACCTAACTTTGAAGCATTCTTAGGAGGTCTCCAAAACTTGAAAAATTGCGATAACTTTCAAACCGTGGGACCTTTTGACCTGATTCTTTTTCTGGAATGCTCTAAATTACAATTACATTCATCTGGCCAATTTACACCTCCTATTTCACCAAAATGATTGCTCAATTGCATACTCCTATTTTTTCAACATTTACACATATCCCAAGGTGTTCAAATACTCTATCCTAGAACACTAATAGTGGAACTGTGAGAGTTGGAACCTTTATTTGACCCAAATGGGTATCCAGAAATGAAAACACATGAAACAAAAACTAAGTCTAAGTACATTTTTTTTGGGTGACACATGATTGCCCTTATACCTCTGGATGCTCCTGCATCAAACTAGTTATAATTGGTGTTTTTTTCCAAATTGGGTTTCCACATTAAATCTCAATGTTAAATGTGTTCATACTATTTCTGTTATGTGTTTTCAACTAAGTTAAAATAATATTAATCATAGTTAAAATCTTAAGATTTGCATGTTAAGTATTTGTCGAGCATTTTTAATATTTACCAAGTTACAAAATTTCTATGTGTTTGTTGAGCATCAGTAGAATTTAATTTTTAGAGTTTATTTTGTACTGGAATCTATGGGATCTGGGATTTACCTATTAAGCCAATGCCAAATACCACTCTTTCTTCTCAAACTACTTCATCTCAATATTTACCTTCCTTTGGTCAACCCATGCTTGAGCCTTTGGATGATGTTATTTATAGTTATAAAATACAAATGAATAAACATGATGATTCTATTAATAATTTAAATTCTATTAATCTTGATATGAAAGATACTCTTGATGATGATTCTAATACACATGTTAGTGAAAATATATGATTTATATGTACTGAACAATTTTTCCTAGTGAAGAGAAAAGTGACTTTCCCAAAAGTCCTTGCGAAGAGTAATGTGTTTGGAAACCTGAAGAGACCTTTAGTTGTGATATGAAAAGTCTTTCAATTTTTTATATATAATATGTGCATGCATGTGTGCATTGATGGGCATCTACATTTGTATGAGAGAGGTTGCTATGTGCTATTGCATTTGTCACAATCCTTAGATAATGATTATGAAATTAAAATATTATAATATTTAATAAATAATAATAATATATCAAGACTATAATCCAACCCAAATATAAATACAATAAATGTATTATAAGAGAACATTATTGTCATTAAGATAAAATGTGATATAATGTTAAGACAATCTATATTATTATGACATAAAATTAAAATATTATTAGCCATAATTGTCATATGAATTAATATTATTTTTATTAAATAAATCATACATTTGTTATCATCTAAAAACTCTAAATAAATATAATATTAAATAATAACACTCTTCAAGTATTAGTCAATATTAATATATTAATTGATATTTAATAATATTAATCTACATTAAGAATTATGTTATTTCTAATAATATTAATAATCAAATATATATATCCTTATCTAGATATAAATTATTATAATGGCTACAATGATGAAAGATTTGATTAACAAAAAAATATTATTAAAACATCACTATCTATAACCAAGCAACCAATGTTTATATGCATGGGTTGCTCCTAGGGTAAACTTTAAGCAACCCTCGTCCATAAAAAGATATAAACATTTTGGAAAATCTTACATTATATTTTAGAATAAAATATTTTTTATTATTTAATTGGTGAATCTTATATTATTTAAATACTTTTAAAACTCAATTTAAAAAAATGTGGAAATTTTAAATATTTTTAAGAAATAAATTATTAGTCAAAATTATCTAAAATTACCCAATTGGAAAATATTAGCCACTAAAAAATACTGTGGATGTACCATTTAAATAGGATGTACTATAATAATGGGTTGGCATGTAATCTTAACAGAGGAAGAGGACCAAAAACAAAGGTATGTAATCAATCCCCTCACAACCACATTGGAGTGAGACTATTGAGAGAGCAACTATAGAAAACTTAGTGAAACCTTATAACTATCACTTGAATCAAGACAAGGCCAATGTCAATTAGGGAGAAAGACTAAGAATGAATAATATAGGGATCAATTCAGAATAATTACTATTATAGTCTAAAAATGATAAATGAAAATCTAGGATAGGGGAATACACAAGTGAAAAAATATTTTATCCAATGCTCGAATTATAATTAATACCCAAATCTTTGGCTTAAAACTCAAAATTATAATACAAATAAGATCACAATCTATGATAAATAATAGCAAGACATTATTGTGAGAACTACCTAGATTGGCCTAATATTATTTGCATCTCAAGGGCCCCAACTTGGACTATTCTATGGGCTATGGGTTTCCCTAATATTCTATTGTAGTAAGGGGTTAAACCTTAGGGGAATATTGTTACTTACCATCAACTAACTATTTTTGGAAATGGAATGACAAGAAAGTTACTAAGAGGGAGCAGGGTGGTGAATTAGGAACTAATAAAACCTCTCTTACTTAGATTACTTCTTTATATTATCTAATCTACTTCCATGCATGAACATAAAAGTAATAAAGAAATCAACACCATAACACTTTGACACAAGATATGGTAACCTAGAAACCCTCCAAGTAGAAGGTAAAATTGGGGTGGAGATAACACCAACAAGCTTCACTACTGTAGTAATAAAGTTGGCCTATTAGGGCTTACAATTGATCACTTCTAGTGATCTACTCTATTAGTAGTATGAAGGACTATGAGGTCCACCTTGCAAAAGGATTTTAGAATACAATGAAGTATCTACTCTATTAAGAGACTTAGCATAAGACTACCTGTTAAGATGAAAAAAAAAAAGATAATCTCTGCAATGCAACTTGATTTTCTGAATAAGATCCTTCAAATAATCTGATCAACTAACTATGATGGATGTGTCTCTACTTTTCTCTTTATACCACCTTGTAGCTTGATTACATATTCTTCTCTATATTCACTTCTTGTCTCCAAGATAAACATATATCTTCTTATTTTATATAATTACACTTCTTCCTTCTCACCTAGACAAATGAATTTGTCTTTCTTATATAACCTCCAAGAAAAAACTTTATATCAAGTTGGATTCCACAATATATATCTTCCTAAGAACCAAAGATACCTTTAGGTCATCTTAAGTTGTATGCTCAAGAAATACAATACATTTGATCTTATGGTGTCACTCATAAATTATAGAGAGTTTGATAAATGTTGAACCTTATTTAACACTAGATGCTTGGGTAACATTGTGCAGCTCAAGTGATATAGCTAGCTCGATTAACATAGAGATATTGGTTTACTCTATGAACTTGATTCACACAAGAAGTTTGTTTCCATTAAACAACTCAATTTATAATGTGAGCTCAATTAGCACAGTAAACCTTCATCTACTTGGGCTACACTAAAATCTATTCCCTAATGAAAAGCTTAGTTTTAGTATTAATTGACCTTCTTGGATAGCTTAATTGATTTTTTATCGATTAACAATATGTATTTTCATAGGGCCTCCTTTGGCATTAGTGAAAAAATACTTATCATGAGTGGTTCTATTTGAGATTAAAAAAACAAAATTCTTATACAAAATTTTTCTTTTCAAACTTCCCCTTTTCATGTGCATGGTTATGTAACTCAGTTTGAATTGGAATGTTGTTGCTTGGTTACAACTTCTCTAAATCTGAATTTTAAAATTTTATTTTGTTTGACCGAATCATCTAATTTGAATCATTCCTCTATATATTTCCTCATATACATACTATGTTTGTTGGAATTACAAGGGGAAAGAGTAAACTTATTGGGGGGGTGGGCGGGAGGGGGGAGGTGAATCAGTAGTTTAAACTTGGACCCATAAACCTTTCACCATTAATTCATCACATGCATTAATAAGTAAGCTGAAATAACATGTAAATCATATGCATCTAAAACACATATCCATGTAAGCATTCACACACATAACACCAGATATGATTACCCAGAAACCCTCCAAGTAAGAAGGTAAAACTAGGGTGGGGATGACACCCACAAATATTCACTATTTTAGTAATAAAGTGTATCCAATAAAGGTTACAATGATTTGACCATGAATCATGATCTACCCTACGAAAGGTCTATGCTATTAAAGGCAGACAAAGATAGTTAGGTCTCAACTTGTTAGAGGATTTGAACACCCTATTAGAAGTGTGTTTGGTTAGAGGACTTCAACTTACAACTAAGTAAGCATCTTATTAAAGAATTTCATACAACCTGTTAGGACTACTCTTTTAATAGATTTAACTGAAGTCACCTATTAAAATGTATCACCATAGATCCTATGGTTGGCACTTGCTTGCTTGATAACATATAACCTCTACACAATATCTTATTGATCCTTCATGATCAAATGTCTCAATGTTGTATCCTTTGCTCTATCCTCTATTGTTCTCTGACTAATTCTACAATTCACTCTTTCATCATAACTTATAAATCACCTTGAATGCTATGCATACAAACTATCTTGTTTGTTCCTTTAATTCATTCCACATTCACTCTCCTCTATCATAAAGAGTTTAGGGTTCAATCCTCCTTAAGAAGAATTAGGTGACCTAGGGTTAGGTATGAATCTATGGTAGAGATTCATCCATTTTTCTGCTTAAACCTTCCCTTTGTCTAATCGGTTTCATGTAATTGCATAGGGAATCCAAATATAATCTTAAGTTAGCTCAAAAATGGTTTAGATAGTTGTTAGTGCCATTACAAAAAAATATGTCAAAACTATTTCACTCAGCATATGAAGTCTCTGATGCTCAACATGCACTAAATTTAAACTATGACTCGACACTTGCATTACTTGGCATCTACTATTTACTCATCTTGTGAATCACTCAGCATGGTCTATCCGCTCAACACTTGAGTAACTTAGCACATGAGTGACTTGCTGCTCATTACCACTCAACATGACCTAATATTTACATGTTGTGCTCAACATGTATTACTAGTTCTACATGAACTAAGTAAATGGCTTAAGTGTGTTGACACTCACTTGTCAAAATGAATCTAAGATAAACAATCTCCCCCTTTGAAATGAATGTCAAAAATACTTGAATATACAATATTATCCTTAATTTCTTGAGCATAACATATCCATGACTGGAATTATATACAAGACTTCAAAATTTCAAAATTGTGCACTAACTTGTATACCTCAAAATTTAATAACTCCCCATGAGTTAATGTGTCTAATTGTTTTCCAAAATTTGTTCTCCCCTTGACTTCAATATGCTATATATGATACTTTTTCATCAGATGTGCTCTATCTTAGTTGATATGTATATCTATTTTCTTGTTTCCCTCAAAAATGTATATCATCACAATGATATAGCTCTGCTACTATGCTCCCCCTTTCTTATTTCTCCTACATTTTTTCATACTCCCCCATATTATATCTCCCCCTTTTTGATACTTATGTCAAATGGGTTATACAATTATAGTGTGTTTGTCCAAAAGGGATTTATGCTCATCTGTTATGATGTTGAGGGATGCATCCTAGTTATCACATGCAAAATCCAATGATTTAATTTGGATTGCAAGGTCAATAGGAAGGTGCACTAGACCATCTAAAGTAGAATGATTGAGGTCATTCTTCAATAAAGTCTTGGCATGGCCTAGCTCCTTATGTAGTATCTCCATGTGTGGGGTGAGAGATGCCTATATGCATATCAATGTGGCTCTTATGCTAGCCTCATCTATTGTCAATACAGCTAATTGACTTCGTGTCCAAAGTAGTGTCCTAAAGTGCTTCTCACTCTGGCCAGGATTTGTGGGTAGGCTAGCACCTGATGTAGTAATTCTATGTTCTAGACTCAGAATGAGTGAAGAGTGTAGGATCATGTATTTTTGTGTACAAAGAGAATATATTCTTAAGTACCTTCTTCACATCCTCAACCATTTTTGCTAATGCAACTTGTTGTAGTGCTATCTCGCTAGATATTTTCTTATTTACATTTCCTTGAAACTTCTTTTCAAACCATTCTAAGAGTTTTGCATTTGTATCAAGGTCTTCATTGGTGAGCTTTTTCACTATATCTTTTAGGTTTTCTATTAGTGGCTTGGTCTCTTTAGGAGTTGGTAGGTAAATGCATCTAAAAATATGTCCTTGATATCTTGCAATGTTTGCTTCTGTCTGTGTTCTCTCCTAAGCATTTCTTGATGATTTTTCCTTTCTAAGGCTTGTTGCAAAATGCCTATTTGTTCCAATGTCATAGTATCATAGTCATACTTTGGAATAAAAATATCTTCATCAAGGCTTATGTCTCTATAACGGATTACCTTTTCTACCTTTGATTATCTTGGGCTTGGCACTAAAGTCTACAATGGGTAGCATCTGTGCTTGGCCTTTGAAGTGTTTGTGTAGAAGGAGTGGCACATGCTAGTAAGGCTACTAGTGCTTGGATGGCCACTCATTCCTTCATCTTTGGTTCTATCTCTTTAGGCTTGCCCTAATCTATCACCATGACTTGTCTTACACCTTGTTCATGTGCTATAGGTATAGATGAATCTAATTGTCCTATTTCATTATTTTGTCTTTTAGTGGTGTCTTTCTCTTCTAGTTTCTTCTCAAAGGTATCAATTTGAACACTTGTATCAACTTTGGTGGATGTGTCTACTATTTTTTGGATTAAAGGTTGTACATTAGTAATTGAAGAGATGATAGAAGGTGGTTCTTGTGGATTCACCTTCTCCCTTGTAACATTAGTTACTATCTTTTGAAGTTCTTCTACACTAACAAAAACATGATTGCCACAAAGTTAGCTTGGAGTGTATACTAATATAGTATTTTCTTCAATTCTTCTATAGTAAGTGGATTGGTGTTCTGAACTAATTCACCAGGAACATCCTCTATAGCTATTGTCTTAGTGGTTGTATTGTGGGGAGGGCTAACACTTGGTATTTGTGTGTCTTGCACACTTTGTTCATCTGGTTGTTGCTCAATTGTTGCCTTATCATCATCTTGGTTTTCTATTACTCCTCCAACTATATTATATTTGTCATCATCTTCCTTATCATCATTTTCTTTGTTATCATCTTTATCATCATCCTTACCCTCTAAAGGGTTAGCTTCTCCTTTTTCCACATTGGTCAACCCATAATGAGTTTCCATATTTGTGTTGACTTCTTTACCATAGCTTTAATGTTATTTGGAAGAATGTTGAATGCTCTGTATTTAGGTGTAAACTTCAGTGCATATTTCTTGAAAAACTTAGCAATTTGTCCCTTTGTCAACTTTGGCATTACTTGTGCTAATGTTGTTTCCCTGATTTGTCTTTCCACATTTAGACAATGATGCCATTTTTGCTCAACAATATCATATAAACCTTTTGGCATTAGGTTGGAAAATTCTAGTGGAGTGTTCTTGAACTTTGACATCATGGCATACAATGCCTCTTCCACTTAGTTTTTCTCTTCTTTCTCCAATTTATCAAAATCAATATGATTAAAAGAAGATAAATCAACATTACTCTTGACATTTTCACATTAGTTCTCAAGATCAGAGAGACGATTATGACTTACCACCTTGAATTGGCTATTATCATCTAATTGTATCTTCTCTTCATCAAAATCTAGTTGAGCCACATATTTTCTTCTTGGTTTCCTATTTTCTAGGCTTCCTTATTCTATTTTCTTTGTCTATTCCTTGGCCTTTTGAATATTTGCATGTGTGCTAGCTCTAGTGGTAGGTCTAGTGGGCTTTGGCTAACTAGGTTTTACAATTTTCTTTGCCTTTGCCACTAGTTGTGCCTTTGCATTCCTTTTCTTTGACTTGGCAGTAGTAGGTGCTTCCTTGGCTTCTTCTCCCTTGAAACCTATAGTCTCCTCCTCTTCTTTATCTTCTCCTCCCATGTATTGAGTCAAAGCTAGAGGTTCTTGTGCTTGTGTTTGTTTTTCCTCTTCATCCTCTTCTTCTTCTTCCTCTTTCTCCTTGGTAGCATCTACAAAATTTACTTTTAACTTCTTTACCAACTTTTCATGTTTCTTGATTTCAAAGGTAGTTTTCCATGGAAAACTTTTATTTCACCATCTAATAATTTCCAAAAACTTTAGCAATCTTGTCTACTTCCTTTGCTAGTAGAGCTATGATGGCTATTGAGGCTTCATCAACATTTATCTCATACTCTAAGGGTCTCAACCATCTTACCCTTGGTGTGGCAACTTGTAAAAATGTGAAGTTAGCATCAACAAGAAAACATACATCATTATAATTTTTCTCCACTAAGGAAACTAGTATCCTCATGCTTTCCTTCATTGAATTCTTGAAATCTTCAAAGTAACTTGTCATTATAGATTCAAAGTTTTCTCCTAGCTACTCAATATACTCATTAATCTGCAATGCAATTGATCTATTTGTCTTCCATCCTATAGTACAGAAAGAGGGAAATGTATTATGTACATAAAATAATATACAAACTAGTATAGAACCAAACTTGCATTGAGCACTCTTGGTTTCCTAATTGCTCCAAGGTTCTCCATCAGTTATTGTAATTGGAGTTGTACTAGATCATATGTATGATCTTTCTTTATAATTTTGTAACCAACATCCATAGCTATATAAGGTACACTATTCAATTTTTTAGATTGATAGAATTTGTGTGAGATTACACTTACAAAATTTTTTAATAATGGATCAACAATTGTATCTATTGTCACGCCTCTCTTATTCTATTTTTCTTTAGTGTTCTTTTCAATGACTTCCTTGGAATCACTCTTGAGTGTCTTTAGCCAATCTAGGGTTGGGTAGCCAGTAACCCTATGGATTATTCTCTTAGATATTTTTATAGGTCCTCCCTCTAGTCATAAAGAACCATCATGAATTCAACTTAGCAAAATTCAAATCTACTCTATTTTGAATACATTAGGAAAATCTAGGACTCGTGTTAAACCCTTTCTTTCTATGATTTTTTATTCCTCCTTCAAAACACCATTTTTACACAACTTGTTGTATGCATCCCTTGTCTCCATGTCTCCAAGTCTTCCTATCTTGAAATTGTAGCATTTCCTCACATCTTGCACCATTATCACATTTTGCGGGATCATAGATAATGCGCTAGATGGGTCTTGTTTATAGGTGATGTCAACGATGGCTTTAAACACATGATATTTAACTCCATTACTAACAAGATGAAAATTTGAAACCTCCTTTCCTTCAACATTTTTTGAACTAGATGCTATCTTGTCAAACTATGGTTTATGAAAATTAAAACTGCATAGCTCAACTCTTGATAAATACCTTGTGAAATCTGATGAACTAGCTTGAAATCATTGCTCAAATCTTTTGTAATCACTTTGAATGGGTTTCTAAATTTCCTTCTAATCTTCTCTCTCTTTATCAAATTTGAAATGATGAAGAATGAGCAAAATTTGATCATATACCCTTTGAAAACCTTGCATTTAATGATGGGTGCTTACACAACTATAAGCTTGGCATCAACCAATTTTGGGTTCACTCAACATCCATTGATATTTCCATCACTTGGTAGATACTATGAGTTTAACATCAACTACCCAGTCTAACAACTTGACATCAACTAACATTCCATTCAACATACATAAGAAATTTTTTATATTCAGCAACAACATGAAAAACTTAAAGATTTGTCTTGAATTTCTAATAACATCTTGCATCTTTATTCATGCTAATGTATTCTTTTTAGTACTATCTCCTTTTGGAATTGATGATATAACCTTTAAATATTAGTCCCACATACCTCTTATTTTCCTAATTTGATGAGGTGTGATCACTTGACCCATTGGGTGAAGTGATCCCTACTCCATTTGATGTGCTGCAAACATCTTTCTTCTTCCATGTCTTGTTCATCTCATTTTTTAGGTGTTCAACATCTACCTTTCCCTTACCCTTATCAAATTCACAACTTGGTGCCTTTGACCTAGTTGGATAGTATTTACTGATGTGACCAGTCTTCAAACAACTAAAACATGTAATTTGACTTAACCATCTTTTGTAATTGCCACTAAAGTGTGTCCTAATACAATTGTCAGTAATATGTCCATATTCTTGACAATAATAATAGCTATATCTTGTATTATTATCCCAATTGTAAGAGTTTCCATTATTTCTTATCTTTGTTGGCTTGTTTGCTAACCACGCGGATTTGGATCTGCATTCAAAAGCTCCATGTCCATACTTCTGAAAATTGTAGCAATATCCTTCAAAACTTTGTGAATGCATGGTCCTAGTTCTAAATTCATATGTCTGATGACCTTGCTTGTTGCACTTATGACCATGAGTCATGTTCTTAGGCTTGGCATTTTGACTTGTATTCTTTCTCCTACACATATTAGTAGTATGTCCTTTATTACCACAATTATAACAAGTAGGTTTGGATTTCTTACCTTTGATGTTCCTTCCTTTTACAAATTTGGATGATTCTCCTTCTTCAGTGCTTGTGTAGCCTAGTCCTGATATATCATTTTTGGATCTAGGGTATCTTAATAGTTTCTCAAAGTATTTGATGGCTTCATTTGGTTTGTTGAAACTTTCAGAAAATTGTTTTTCTCTCTTTAGGTCATTTTGTAGTTTTTCATTCTACAACTTTAATGTACTTATCTCAATGTCCTTGACATTCAACTCATAGTTGGCATTCATCATTTGACTTAGAGTATCTAATTTCATGTTGGAAATCTTGGCTAACACTATTGACTTCTCTTCAAATTTGTTGGTCTAAATTCTTTTGTCTTCTTCAATTATGGCTTTATCTTCCATACCTTTCTTCTTTTGTTCAGACACCTCACATAGCAATATAGCTTGTGCTTGTTTCTCTAGCTTTAGATTTCTGATTTCCCTAGCTTGGATTCTATTCTTTTTCATTAGATCTACAACTAAAACATCAAATTCATTGGAGTCACCATCTACAAATATCTTGGTAGTGTCTATCTCTTTGTATTAAGTGTCATTCTCCACAATAGCAATCTCTTTCCTTCTCTTCAAGGAACTCTTTAAAGCTTCTCTTCCTTCATTCATTTGATGTAATATGAGATGTATTTAAATCTCATGGTTCTCAATAGTTTTCCCCAACTTGTAGACTTCCATTTCAAGATCTTTTCCTCAAAGTTGCAAAGCTTCTCTTTTAGATAACTAGGCTCTGATACAAATTGTTGGTATTACAAGGGTAAATAGTAAACTTTTGAGTTCCGGGGGGGGGAATCAGTAATTTAAACTTGGACCCATAATACCTTCACCATTCATTCATTACATGCATTAATAAGTAAGCTGAAATAACATGTAAAGCATATGCATCTAAAACACATAACTATGTAGGCATTCAAACACATGACACTTTATATGATTACCCAAAAACTCTCCAAGTGAGAAGGTAAAAATGGGGTGTTGATGACACCCACAAATCTTCACTACTACAGTAATAAAGTGTATCCAATAAAGGTTACAATGATTTGACCATGAATCATGATCTACCATATGAAATGTCTTCCCTATTAAAGGCTTACAAAGATTGTTAGGGCTCACCTTGTTAGAGGATTTCAACATCATATTAGAAGTGTTCCTAGTTAGAGGACTTCAACTTAGAACTAAGTAAGCACCATATTAAAGGATTTCATACAACTTGTTAGGAATACTCTATTAAGATATTTAACTAAAATCACCTATTAAAATGTCTCAACATAGATCTTGTAGTTGGCACTTGCTTGCTTGATAACATATCACCTACACACAATATCTTATTGATCCTTCATGATCTGATGTCTCAATGTTGTATCCTTTTCTCTATCCTCTGTTCTTCTCTAACTGATTTTGCAATTCACTCTTTTATCATAATTTCTTAGTTAGCTTGAATACTTTGCATAGAAACTATCTTGTTTTCTCCTTCAATTCCTTCCACATTCACTCTCCTCTATCATAAAGAGTTTAGGGCTTCATCCTCCTTAAGAAGACTTAGGTGGCTTAGGGTTAGGTATGAATCTATGACTAAGATTCATCCATTTTTCTGCTTAAACCTTCCCTTTTTCTGATTGGTTGCATGTAATTACATAGGAAATCCAATTATAGATTCATCCTTATCCCTATAATATCAAAATATAGTCTTGAGTCAGCTCAAAAAAGGTTTATATTGTTGTTTGTGCCATTACAAAAAAATATTCCAAAATTGTTTCACTTGGCTAATGAAGTCTTTGATACTCAGCATGCACTATTATTTATACTATGACTTAACACTTGCATTACTCGGCATGCACTATTTATTCATCTCTTGAATCACTCGGCATGGTCTATCTGCTCGACACTTGAATGACTTGGCACATGAATGACTCAACACTCATTACCACTCAGCGTGGTCTAATATTTACATGTATTACTAGTTTGACATGAACTAAATAAATGGCTTAAGTGTGTTGACACTCACTTATCAAAAGTAATCTGAGATCAACAATGTTTCTCATTTTTTTGTTACAAATGCCAAAAATATATACTAATAAACTAATAACAAACTATGTGAGGAAATTATTATGTAATTTATAAAATTCTTTTTTTAATTTTTAATTTTTTTTAGAGTGGTAAATGTCTTGACCTAGAGCTATGAACTAGCAAGGCCACAAATGGGAGACCTCATCCCCATTAGATTTGAACCTTGATGGCAAGGATAACAACTCAATGACTTAACCATCACAACATGCCACTATTGGCAATATGTAATTTCAAAATTAAAGACAGTTTTATCCCAATTCTAATTTAATAAATTCAAGGTGTGTAATTTAATTTGGAGTTCAGCTGATAACTCCATCACAAGAACTAAAACAAAGAAGTTGGTATCATGTACAAGTGTCTTTGCATCTGCTATATGCTTTTGCCTCACATCCATAGGAGGAAGTATCAGACTCTAGATGTCTATATTAGTTTATCTTATTCTGTCTTCCTCATCAAAAATTAGACCTTTACAAAATAATTTGAGCTGGTACTTGGGTCAAGTGCTAACTGACTAGCACTGCTCTTAAAATCCTTATCAATTTTTGTCAATTTGTCTTTTATTTTCTTTATGAAAATTGATGTATCACATAATTTTGTGAATAACAAGATAATCTTATTTACAACTTCTTCAAGTGTTCCAATTAGACTGGAAAGTTCTACTTGGTTAAAGGATTTGACTGATGCAATTGTTAGGATGAATCAACAAGATGATATCTACAATACAACTTGATTTTCTAAATAAGATCCTTTCAACAATCTAATCACCTGATTGTGATGGATGAGTCTCTACTTTTCTCTTTATACTACTTTTTATCTTGATTACATATTCTTCTCCATATTCACTTCTTGTCTCCAAGATAAACATATATCTTCTTCTTTTATGCAATTACACTTCTTCCTTCTTACCAAGAAAAATGAATTTGTATTTATTATATAACCTCTAGGAAATAAATTTATATCAAGTCAGCCCCCACAATATATATCTTCCTAAAAACCAAATATACCTTTAGGTTGGCTTAAGCACTAATGCTCAAGAAATGCAATGCATTTGATCTTCTGCTCTCATTCAAGCAATATAGAGAGCTCAGGAAATACTGAACCTTGGTTAGGACTAGATGCCTAGGGAACACTATGAAGCTTAGGTGATATAGCTAGCTTGGTCAACAAAAAGGGCTCTATTAACTCTATGAAATTGGTTTGCATACGAAGGTTGTTTCCATTGAAAATATTGAACATCTCAATTTATACTATGAGCTCAATTAGCACAGTAAACCTTCATCTACTCATGCTACACTAAAATCTATTCCATGATGGAAAGCTCATTTGTAGTATTAACGAACATTGTTGGATAGCTTAAGTGATTTGTTACTAATTGATAATATGTCTTTCCATAGGGTCAACAATATTTATGACATGTAATCACCCTCCTCCATTGTCTTCAAGTTCAAATTACTCACTTAGAGTTGTTAGGGTACATGTAAAGTTAAAATATAATCATTATACATGAATAGCCCCCCTTATATATACATATATATTTAGTAGCTACCTAACTCTGAAAGCTAGCCCACAATATTAGTCATACCTACAACCTGTTCAAGTGCCACAGCAAAAACTGTGCATGTGTGAATAAGTCTTACCTTAGAAAAATGCTAGGAAGGGGGTTAAGGATGACCTAGACAAGACCTTCCTAAAGTTTTTTATTGGAAGATCATGAATAGTGGTATTGTGAGGTTTTTTACTAGAGCATTAATCTAGTCATCCAATTCTAGAGAATCAATATGCCTATATTATTATTGAAGCATGAACTACAACTAACATTTTTCTTGTCCAACTCAACTAGTAGGGAGCCATATAATTGTAGGGCCCTCCTACCTATAGTTAGTGGGTGAAATGTTCAACTATCGTTAATGATCCCATTAGAATAGTAAGGCTAGTGTGTATGTCTAGAGATATAAAGTAGACTAGTTAACTCACCCATGTTATGTAGAGAATATAATGTTGACTATATACATAATATTATCTAGAAAAAGGTTCTCCCTCATTATTTCAATAGGATTAAGAAGCTATCCCCATATAACTATAGGGCTATCTATGGGTGAATCTCTCTCTCTCTATGTGTGTGTGTGTGTGTGTGTGTGTGTGTGTGTGTGTGTGTGTGTGTATTGAAACATACACAATGAGATAAACATATGAACCATTGACGAGGAGTATTGATTGGTAATCATAAATCTTTTAGTAGTTCTAATGGAAGATCACTAAAATGAGAGTCTTTAGTATGGTAAGAAGAAGACAATTTAATAAGACATGGTGACCACATGGGATCAAGAACCATCCAAGGTGAATTTATCAACTAGATACAAGTACAAACTTAATACCTTCTCATTATTACATTTACAATATGAATATTATCTATTTCTTCCATAAATATGCAGTGTGTGCAATTAGAATAAACATAGATATTTATAAATTGATATGTGAATCAACATCAATATGAACAATTATTTATTTGATATGTAAACTAACAAAACCATGAATAAATAATGTGATAAAAAAATCTTTCTCATGAGAGGAATATATACTTAATTATAAATATATGAATAACTTAAAAAACATATTCAAATGATCACTATAAATAATGTTTCTATGAAGCTTCTATCCTATTAACTAGATCCAAGTATAGACTCAATATCTTCTCATTATTAAGTTTATAGTATGAGTATGATATGTTTTTCACATAAATATGTAGAATTTGGACTTATAATAGATAAAGATATTTATAAACTGATATGTGAACTTAAAAAAACATGAATAAACAATTTCTCTCATGAGAGGAATGTATAATATATTATAAATATATGAGTAAATTGAAACATATATTAAAATGATCATTGTAAATCCTTCTTTTTAAATCTTCTATCCTTCCTTTTTTTTTAATCATTGTATGATTAGTATGTATTAAGGATTTTATTTCTAGTCATCATATGATTAGTACATGTTTAAGACTTTGAAGTTGTCAAGTTGTTTCATTTGGCATTTTAAAAATCTAATTAAAAAAATCTATTTTAGTGGGTTAGGTCATTTCCCACTATGAGGAGAGTTTTTCATAGAAAATTCTTAGGTTTTTCTTCTGATTGTTTTATAATTTTGATTTGCTCCTTATTTTTGGTTCAATGGTATGTGTGCATCTGAAACCATGGTGATTCAAAATATAAAAATTCCAATTGAAAGAAATTGTTCTCTTTGTTTCATGCATTCACATGAATGTTGGTATGTAGTTGCTATTCAATATTGATATCAATAATTTGTGTGTGTTACGTTAGACTTCAAAGAGACAAGAATTCTTGAATATTGGAGAATAGTCTATGCTTTCAGCATTGGTTCTCTTCATTGCAAGTTGACTTTATATTTTATTTCTCTTGGTTATAGGACATATCAAGAAGTAATTATATGGTGAGACATCTAGGAATTTAATTATTTATAGTCATGAGACTAAATTTAATTTTGATTAATTATAATTTAACTTTAGAGGGAGGTTATGTGAGAAAGGGAGATGTCTAGATTATTTACAATATTATTTTGTAAAATTGGAATCAACTATCTTAGTTTGATGATAAAAATTTCCCCTACTAAGAGGGAGCCATTCTTATACATATTACCATAATGGGTTCTTCTTTGAGAGGGATAAATTTGAGGTAAAATCCCTTGTTAATGAGTTCTTTGTGAGAGAAGTTTGAGGCAAAATCCCTTTTTCTACCATCTATGAGTAGGTACAGTGGACCACCCTCTACAATTGGGCATGGTGGAAACACATTATTATTTGGAAGAAATTTGAGGTGAAATCCCTCACTCCACTCTCTACAAGTAAGTATAGTGGACCACGCTCTACAAGTAGACATGTCTAAGATGACATTCCTTATTCCACTCTCTACAAGTAGGTAAGATGGACCACCCTCTACAAGTAAGCATGGTGGAAATCATGTATGACTCCATTAATTTAATTTTATGAGTTTATGAAGTAATTATGGTGAAGTATGTTATGTTGAGATAACATATTTTAATGAAAAATCTATATAAAAAGAATTGATTATAACATCCTTCATTCTATCAATGTGTGTTTTTGATAATAAATGTCTCTCTCTTTCTAAGAGGGCATGTTGAAGATTATAATTGCGGTAGAGATATTTATCTCTAATTTTTCTATTGAGAAAATACCTATATTATGTCAATAATTAGAGAAGATATTTATGATAGCATCTGAGATAATGTTATATGAAGAGACATGTCATGCAAAGAATCATGTCTTTGGAAATATGAAGAATCTTATAATTTGTAAAAATGAAGAAACCTTCAATCATGATGTGAAGAGTTTTTCAAGTACTAATATATGTCTGATTACCTCATATTCAATTGTATCAAGTGAAAACATTGGTTCAAACATTTTATTATCATTAAATATATATATTTTATGGTGTGGTTGGGTGTTTCCCTTGAAGTGGAATATTTTTCTTGTTATAATATATAGTCCACTAATATAACTGAGAAGGGAGGGGGGGGGGGGGGGGGGGGGGGGGCGGGGTGAATTAGTTATACAACAATTATCAACCTTAAATACTCTTAATCATATGAGTAATATAAACTGAAACCAAAACAAGATACTCATACATAATAACACTAGATATGTTAACTAGGGAAACCCTTGATCAAAGGGAAAACTCCCGCGGGGATAATACCCACAAGATGATGTACTAATATAAACATCCCTTGTTATAGAATGGACCCTTCTAGGAATCTATAAATACATTCAATACTTTTGAGTCCTTGTTAGTAGACTTTGAATGTCTATTAGGAGTTGTGCTAACCCTATTAAGAGTTGTGGAAGACAACTAGACCCACTACCCAAAAAACATCAAGGGCAAGACCAATGAACCCACTATCCAAATGATCTCTATATTATTCCTTGTAGAATAATAGAACTGAATTGTACTTCCTTCCTCTATCTCTATCCTATCAATCAGACTTCTGTTCGTTTAGATCTTGTAACCGGATCACAAATCTTGCATCAAATAATTCCTTGGATTTCTTACACACATTTAGTAAGTACTCTACTTCTATCAGTACTTCACACTTTAACAATGATATCAACACTCATCATCCTTTTACAATCAAGGAAAACATCTTTCCTTTATACCATATCTTCATAATAATTCCTTGAGTTGGCCTTGAGCTTTCCCAATTACTTAAAATAAGATAATTAATTAATTGTAATTACAATAGCACTATTAGTTCATAGTCTATACAAGAATTCACATGTGTGATACTAATTCTTGTGCACTTACTAGCATCATCAGTTGACTATCCTCTATCAATGCCTGACTGAACATCTCTTTACTGAATCTTAGATGTAAGATAGCATACAAACACCAAGAGCTTCTTTCCCAATACTTTTCCTTTGAACTACTCTGTATAAATTAGGTACAACCTTTTTACATCTTCAACTCAGACTCTACACACTTAATCATGTCATCATGATACTATGCCAAACATGTCCATAACTACACATCTCCAGACAATCATGCCATTTTCCATACCATCAAGATCTCCATCTACTTCTCTTCTAGTCTTTAAAAAAACAATGCTATGTTGACATTGTAGACACCTAAAAACCTTTAGAAAATAAAGTATTTTTATTTTTTAAAAAATTCTTGATGACATCATCATTTATTAATTAATTAATTATTTAATTAATTTATTTATTTTTATGCCATTAAATCCCTTTATCTTAATTAAAAATATTTAATTAAGGAATCCCTCCCAAAAATGTTTAAATCTTATTTAAACATTATTTTTTCATTTATTAATTATTTATTTAATAAATTGACCAAAAAACCCAAAATAAATAAAAAAATTATTTTTTGCCCAAAACTTGGCCAATTTCCTTAAGACCACTAACCTCTTCCAAAATATTCTAACCCTTCTTTAATTTTGATTAAAGGCTAATCCCATCATTTCCTACCCCTAATCCCAACTCAAAATATTTAATTAAGATTAAATATTAATCCTCATGTTTATTAAAAAAGTTTTAATAAATATCTCCTCAACCCAAACCCTTGAAATAAATAAAACTTTATTTATTTCCTAAAAATCTAATTTATCCTCATCCTAAGAAGTTCTAGACTCTTCTAGAAAGTCTTCATCCTCATCCTAGGAAATTCTAGACTATTCTAGAAAGTCTTTATCCTCATCCAAAGTCTAGACTCTTCCAAAAGATGTCTTTAAACCTAATCCTAATCCCCTCCTAACCTTGTCACATTCTCTAAACATGGGTTAAGACTTACTAACCCAAGCCAAAGTTAACAAATATCTCCTCCTTCACCCACCCTCATTAAATGCCATCCACTTGCCTATCCCTAAGCTAATCCTAAACCATCCTAATCCATCTTCTAATCATTTGCACAAGCCTAAGCAAGCTTAAAACCTTCCTAATCAAGCCCAAGTCGAAATTTCTCTCATCTCCCTCAAAATATCTCACCCATAAAACTTTATGAAGCCCACTAGGCCATAAATGACTCTTCCAAGCCCTTTTATTGCTCTTACAAGCTGTTATGAGGGTCTTTATGAAGATTTTATCCCTTGAGCCTCCTTTGTTGACTCATACTTCCCCTTTCCTCCATCCTCTCACCCTGTGACATGTGTCACTCCCTGATTGGATGTAAGGAAGCACAATCCATGTGCTCTCCTCTCATGCAATCTGAGCCCTCCATGAGCTTTTTCCCATCCTTATATCTTAGCCCTCAATCCCTCAAGCCTCTTGCCTATAAATTGGATCCTTCCCCTTTGGAAAATAACACAATCCATGAAGTAAATTCATAATGCCATTTTAAGAAGCCATTTTACATCAAAACCATACACTCACACCCAAATTCCAACTCCATTTGAAGCCCTTTTTGAAGCATAAAGCTTGAGCATACATCCTATCTATTTAGACAAAGCTACTCAAAAAGAGAGCTTCTCATTGAAGAGAGCCCATTAATGGCTCATATTCTCAATTGAGAGCTCATCTTAGTCTATCTTGAGGTTTATGAGTTTTGTTTAGTTTGTAGAAGCTTTATTTAAATTTGGTTTCTATTATCATACTAACATTGCTCATATACAAACATCAATGAAAAACACAATCATGAATGAAACATATCAATACTATCCAATGCTGAGGATACTCCCACAATGTAATGTCATTAGCATTCATGGTGATAATATTCCCCTTTGGCATTGATGGAAACATAGATGAAAAAACCATCTTAGTTCCAAGAATACCGAGTAATATTTTGCCACTACCTTTGTTCTTATCTCTCCCCCTTTTCTTAGGAGTTCTTCTCATGCGTACTCTCCCCCATTCCTTAGGAGATGTTTCTCATGCATATTCTCCCCCATTAACATCAATTTGAAAGGTCTCAATCTCAATGTTACATACCAATTTTTAATTAGCTACTCCAAGTCACTAACCAACTCGAGGGTCCAAAGACACTATTCAATAGAAAATACCAAATATCAAGAGTCCTTAATGATTTAGTACATACCACATACTCCCCCTTAGGAGAAGCATCAACATTTAGTCTATTCAAATAATAGTACTCTTTACCACTAGACTGATGTAATCTTTGCATCACCTACTCAAAAGTAGGTAGGAGGATAACCACAATCATACATCTTAAGTACTCAAATGTATCTCTAGGAAAAGGCTTCATAAAGATATCTACAATCTGATTAATAGTACTTACATACTCCAATATGATCTCCTTTCCTTTTTCTTTCTCTCTTAGCACATGATACTTAATAGATATATGTTAGTCTTAGAATACAATACATGATTTTTAGACATACTCATTGTGCTTGTGTTATCATAGTAAATGATAACATTTTTTCAATCTCAATTATGATATCCTAAAACATTTTGCTTCGTCCACGTAACTTGATTACATTTATTTTCTGCTATAACATACTCTACCTTAATAGTGCTCTATTAAATACAATCTTGCTTCTTTCTTAACCAAGAAACCAATCTTCCTCTAAGAAAGAATGTTCCACCACTAGTGTTATTTCTATCATTCATACTACCTACCCAATCATCATTAGTATATGCACAAAGTGTGAAATCACTTGATCTATCATACCAAACTTCTTAATTAGAGGTCCCTTTTAGATATCTAAATATTCTTTTCACTGCTGCAAAATGATATCCCTTAGGATCAACTTGAAATCTAGCTATAATCCCAACTACATTTTCTATATCTAGTCTACTATGAGTTAGATACTACAATCATCCAATCATTGATCTATACTCCTACTTTACTATAGGTGTCTCATCTTTATTGGATAACTTATGACTAGTTATCATGGGTGTACCAATAGGTTTACAACTTTCCAAACCAAACCTTTTTAACAAATCTTCTAGGTACTTAACTTGTGAAATGAATATACCATCATTATTTTATACAATCTATAATCCTAGGAAAAACTTAATTTCTCCTATCATTCTCATTTCAAATTAATTTTTCATCTCCTCAAAAAATTTATCACTAGCTTCATCATTACCTCAAAAAATGATGCCATCAACAATTATTAAAATAATAAACAAACCATCTTCAATTTCTTTTAAATACAAGTTACTATCTACTGTACCTTTATCAAATCCAAGCTTTTCCAAGTAATTGTCAAACCTTATATACTAGGTTCTCGGTGCTTTCTTTAGACCATAAAGAGATTTCTTCAATTCATATACCATGTTTTAGTCTTCTAATAAAAGAAAACCTTGAGGCTACTCAATATACACCTCTTCTCCTAGTTCTCCATTTAGAAAGGCTGATTTAACACCCATTTGATAAACCTTGAATTTCATGTTCTCTTCATAAGCTAGTAACATTCTTACTAATTCCATTCTGGATACTGTTGCATATGTTTCCTCCTAATCAATTCCTTCTTTCTATGAATAACCTTTACAAACAAGCCTGGCCTTGTTTCTCACAACTTCTCCTTGTTCATTCATCTTTTTCTAGAAAACCCATTGTGTTCCTATCACAATCTTGTCTTTTGGTCTAGGAACTAACTCCCATGTATCATTCTTTACTATTTAATCCAATTCTTCCTTTATTGCTAGGATCTAATGATTATCTTTGACTACTTCATCTGTGTACATGGGTTAAACTTGAGATATCAAACATATATCCTCATTTACTTTGTTCCTTGTCATTACTCCTTTGTCCTTATTGCTAATTATCTTCTCAAGAGGGTGATTCCTTGTTAGATTCATCTTAGGAGTTGAGATCTAAAGTCTTCTCTCTTCTCTATGTTTAGATCTATCCTCTCCTCTTTGTTCAACAATTTGCACATCATTTTGCAAGTGATTGTTAGTCTTGAAGAAAACTTCAGCAGTCTGTCTAACAATTCTAGAGTTATCCTCTTCCTCATCTAAATTATAATCTACCATCTTTTCTTTAGTTCCAAACTTTTCATTAATCCTTAAATTTGTGCACTCAACTATTGTATTAGTTCTATAGTTAAAGCTTCACTAAGCCTTAATTTTCAATGAATAGCCAAGAAACATACCTTCATCTCTTCTTAGATCAAACTTACCAATGCCATCATCTCTCTCAATATAACATTTACTCCCAAATATCCTAAAATATTTGACTGATGGTGAATGTCTAAATCATAGTTCATAATGTGTCTTGTCCATACCTTTTATAATATGTACATTTTTCAGAGTATATATTGTATCACCTATTATCTAGTAGTGCAAATTGAATACTAATCTATTAAAAGCATTCTCAATACTAAAAATGGTAAACACTTATGATAGTACAAATATGGTTATCACCACCAAAGGAAGCAAACCAAGAATGGTAGGCTCCTTACGGAATAACCCATGGTGAATTAGATTTGTCCCTAATAAGTAGATATGTGTGTTCATGATTGTGCTCAAGTTTCAGGTAGATGGATGGTGTGCATAAAAGATGGTTTCAACAATGGAGTCATGGAGGCATTTCAACATTATAATGGTATTTTGGTAGTATTCAAGCTCTCAAAAAAGCATTATAACATTGCATGAAAGGTGGATGACTTTTGTGAAGGGAGAAGGTTCCATTTATAGGCCAAGTGGTAGAGATATGAATGGTCAAGATGCAAGGATGCTAATATGGTGAGCGAGGGTCAAGATGCACTCAAAAGGGAGCACATGGATTGTGCTTGTTTAGCACAAATAGGAAGGTGACACTTGTCACAAGGAGGATGAGTGTGAGAGGATAGGATATGGGTTGGTCAAAGGAGTAATGAGGGAGGTTGAGTATGTTATAGAGATATAAGATTCATTAAGGGAGGTGCAAGAGGTTTAAGAGTCATTAACAAGGATGTAAGAGGTGTGGTTGATTTTGTTGACTTTGGATTGGGTTAGCAAGTCTTAACCCTTGCTTAAAGTTGTGCACATGTTTAGGAGGGGTATTAGGATTAGCTTAGCAAGGGGGTTAGGGGGTAAATGGTTTAGCTTTGATGGGATGGGTGGGTTAGGTGGCTAAGTGAGGTTAGTATAGGTGAATGGGTTGGACTAGGGATTAGGATAGGCTTTAGGGAGTATTTTAGGATTTTAGATATTTTATTAAATGATTTATTTAATAAAATGGGGGTATAGAATTAAGTTGAATAAATTTGATGATTTATTCAATTTAATAGAGGAATAGGGATTTAATTTATAAATTATTTTTGGGTGATCATTTGGTTTTATCAATTGGACTATAGTTAATTAAATAAATAAATTAACTAGGGGATGACAATTGATTAATTAAATAGTAAATATTCAATCAGTAATGTCCTAGGAGATGACTAAATATGATTACCTATTGATGTAATCATATTTAGGTGTCTACATTTTGCCCCTATTTGACATAGTGTTGAAACAAAACTATTTCAAAGAAGTTCAAATATAAATGATGCGAAGAATACTTTTTGAAGCAACATGGTTGCCCCAATCTCAATTAGAAGAGGAGAGAATGGACTAGGTGATGCCCCCTCAGGAAGGAGGTGTGGAAAGAACATGAGGCATGATAGCTTCTTGGAAAATTTTGCAATAAGGCTATGGGGGATAGGAGGACATGGAAGAGGGAAAAATAGGTAAAAAAGAGAATAAAAGGAGGAAAAAGAAGGGTGGTGCACAATAGGGGGTTGGTGGAGGACCTATAGAGGTAACTAGGGTATCGAGGGGACCTATAAGTGGCTAGAAGAGGGCTAAAAGGGGTCATTTTCTTTTAGATCGATGAGGAGATATAGTTGCTAGGAGCTCTGAGTTGGATTCTACGATGGCAGCTATTGGATGGCCAGAGTATTAATCTAATGTGGTGCAATGAGTGTGAGTATTATAGATGCTTGATCACTCGATAGGTCAAAAATCTCCTTGTCATTTTTATTTTTGTGTTAGTTATAGCATTCCCACGAAAGCAAAAACTCAATCTTGTGGACATAGGTCTAGCAGGAATGCATACACGATTGGCGAGATCTTGATCCTACAAAAATGGTGAGGGCAAGGGAAAAAATTAGTTGGGGAGAAGGCTTTTGTAGGATTTCAAATTTGGGGCAAGAATTTGATGTGGGTATGAGGGTAGCCAAGAGAAAGGAGGTCAACCAGAGAGAGAAGGAGAGGAGGGTAGAGCCAGTGAGAGGTGGAGAGGAGAGAGTGAAGGAGAGGAGACCATACGGGGAGGGGGAGCAAGGGCCATAGAGGCCAGTAGGGTGTGATGGAGGAGGGTCAGCTATAGGGGGAGGGGATGATGCATGGACAACTTGTTACGCCTCACTATAGCAAATGCATGATATGACTAGCTAGCTACTCTATGACACATAATAGGAGTGAGATCAGCTTAGGATAGAGTGAGACTAGCTATGATAGGAGTGAGATGTGGCATAGGGCCAGACAAATAGGGCAGGGATTGAGGTGGGGAGGCTACAAATGGAGTTGGGATGAATGCAGGGGACGTTGGATGTGGTGAGTCTAGAGAGGTAGGCTACACAAGCAAGGATATATTTCATACAACAAGAGTGAGATAGATTGGTGGTGGAGCTGGTGACCCTAAGAGCATAGGCTACAGTGGGTGGAGGGATGGATGAGTTGAGGAGACTATAGGCCAAGGTGGAGGATCTAAGGGAGAGGGCAAGATTCTATCAGGGAAAGTACCATGCAACGGTGCTAGCAGATCAGATAGAGTATTATAGATGGCCTACAAAGTTAGGGATAGTTGGGACCCATATAGGTACGCAAGGAGGGGGGAGAGTGGATGGAGCACTGGGGGTTCTTTGAGGATGTGTGAATCTTATCACACAGAGCATAGCCATAGGACAGGGCAAAGCCAGAGGCGAGACATGGGGGTTAGTGGGAGGAGGGATGAGGCAAATATCTTGGGCATAGGAGGGGGATGGATGAGGTCACCACCTCCACCACCAGTAGCACTAGGGCTAGAGAGAGCTACTTATGAGTCTCATGATGAGGAGGTAGTAAAGGAGGAGGATTAGTGATATGCAGGTTTCTTGATATATTATGTTTTTGATCTACCAGGTGATGGATTTTTGTGGGTGCAAACTCAATGTATTGATATGATTTATTTGTATGATATGGACACTATATATTTGGACTATGATGGATTGTATTATTCCATTTTTCATTGATTCTTTGCAGAGGATATATATATATATATATATATATATATACATAGAGTGGATCATTCTTTGGGGCGGGATATGTGTTTATGGACTTATATGGGCATGAGTATGGTAATGATGTGTGTTTAGATGTAGTTGAGAGACTGATATGTTTGATATGTAGGATGTGATTTTTGATGATGTTGTTGACGGTTTGTGATGCATGATATGCTATGTAATGAGAGATATGATTTTGCTGACAGTTTATGATGTAGGATGTGATTGTCTATGATAGTGTAAATATGATACGATATATTTATGATGATAGTGTAGATATGATGTGATGTTATTTTTTCTATGATATTGTAGATGTGATGTGATCATTGATGATGTGATTTGCCTTATGATATTTCAGATGTGATGTGATATGTTTTGATGTGATCCTTGATGATGTGATTTCCTTTTATAGTATTTGGTATGCTATTATATGATGATGAGAACTTTTATATAGTACTCAGATGAGCACAAACTAAAAGATAAGTGACAAATGTAAAATGAATCACCAACTAAAGGATAAATAGGAGATTGATGATGTTTAAAATGTTTAAAATGAACACAATGTAAAGGATAAACATGAGATTTATGATATGGGAACAAAAATTAAAACAAAATTAAAGATGAATTATAATTTTTTGAAATGAATCACAAATGAATGATGAATTACAAGTCTAAAATGAATCACAAACTAATGATGAACTGTCACACTAAAATGAATCATAAACTAATGATGAACCATCACACTAAAATAAATCAAAAACTAATGATGAATTGTCACACTAAAATGAATCATAAACTAATGATGAACTATTACACTAAGATGAATCACAAACTAATGATGAACTATCACACTAAAATGAATCACAAACTAATGATGAACTATCACACTAAAAAAAAGAGAACAAGAAATTCATGACATACTAAAATGGACACAAGCTAAAAGATACATCTAAGACTTATGATAAGCATGTGAGGATAACATATGTGAAAAGATAGAATTCTTAGGATATAAGAGAGACCCGAGGTATGATAAAAGGATACAAGCTATGATAATACAACATGCTAGATTCTAGGAGATATAGGACAAACTATGATGGTGGAATAGGATAACCAATACTTGAATTATGATAGTGATCTATGATATAAAAAGTAATTGTAAAACATAGGAGATACTAACTCTAAGGAGAATGATGTTGGAACATGAGTGACCAAAAAACTCATAGTTAGGAGGATAGTAGAGTTTAGAGCTAGGATAGTGACTTATGATAGGGATCACATCATGATAGTGGTGAAATTGTAGCCTAAGGGATGAGAAGTTGTGAGATTAGGATAATAAAAACAAGTGTCAATGTTTGATGATTTGAATCCAAAGATTCTAATAGTGGAAAAAGATGAAGTTAGAGAGAGATAGGTGATATAAAGGAAGAGGATACCATGGTTGATGGAGGAACAAGAAAATAAATGTGGGGTGTATGGGAAGCTTGAGCGTAGGGTACTTCATGAGGAAGTACCACCATGTATTGTGAGCACATTATTTGATATATGAATAGTAGGGATCTACCAAGGTTACTAAGAACATCAAGGCCTTTTCCCCAATATTACATAGGACTGACTCAAACAAGCATGCAAGGACTACCCCAACATCCACATGTGTCTCATAAAGATCAATGTGGGAATGATGTTGGGTGATCCACAAGAAAATGATATCACCCAGTGCATCATGTTATCAGAAACAAAAACATGGTTGAAATATGCAAGCGTGATATCTGACTGATTCTCAAGAAGAAAAACACCGTGATCAAAACCATGCCTTTAAGTTGCCCCAATCAAAACACACCATGATATGAAATGATAATGGCAACCTTGAGGAGGGAACAACTAAAATCATGTGGAAGTGATCAAACAAAATATACAAAAACCAAAGATTTGAAAGGAAAGAAAAAAGGTGTGAAAAAGTAACCTTTTGTTAAAGAGATCAAACTGATGGGCTACTGATGAGCTGGAAAACAAGGAAGAGATACTTGCAAAGGACTTTAAGATGAGGATGTGTAGGATACTGCCAAAAGGGACAATGGCATCTTTCTACAGGTTATGGGCTAGGGACACAAGTTGTCACAATAAGACCTAAATAAGACATACAAGGATGACTATACAATGACTAGAAACTCAAGAACATATGATAAAACATGGTAGTAGGTATGTATAAGATTGGGGAAGGGTCAGGATGAGGAGACAAAATTGTTATAATACAAGTAATTTTATAGGGGTGTGATATGTAAAGTACAATTTTTTACAAGGATTATGATACTGTTGTATTTACAAGATTATGATACACAAAGTACTACTTGCTGAGTAGGATACATATGGTAAAATACAAGGATGAAAAACACCTAATAAGATGCATGTGGTGGAGTAAAATGGTAGATTACATTAGGTATGATACATGGGATGCTATAATATAGGGGTTAGGTTGGATGTTGCAAAGTGCAAAGTGTTGGAGGGTTTGGGTGATGATAGTATAACAGGAAGCTCTGCAAATAAGATTTTGGCATTGGGTTTGTATGAGATGGGGAGATATGATACCATTTTTTAGGTAAGCATGAATTTTTTGGTACCATGGGGATTGGGGACCAACCAAGATGCATACCCACATTGACAATATTTCCATGAGAGAACCAATAGTAGCCACTACATCTGCTACTTTATTTTGTAGTCTAGGTATCTGTATGAATTGGAGTTGAGTAAAGTGTTCCTTTAATTGATCAACCAACTCCTTCTAAGGTAGTAGCTTGTCATCCTTGGTCTGATATTCATTCAATGCTTGTTTGATGAGAAGATGAGAATCACTATATATTTTAGCTCCATCATATTCATTCAATGATGATCTTGAACCCTAAAAAAAGGGCTTCATACTCTGAGATGTTATTGGTACACTAAAACTATAGTTTGAAAGATTTAGGAATGTAATCTCCTTGAGGTGTGACCAAGAGTATGCCCATGCTTGAGCCATGAGATGTGTAGGAGGCATCAAAGTATAGCTTCCAAGATGGTTGTTCTTCTATCAAATAGAGGTGTTCATCTGGGAACTCCATAATGAGGGGGTGGTTTGCAACCAAGGATGCATCTGCCAAGTGATTTGCAATAGCCTAGCCTTTGATGACTTTTCTGTCAATATATTGCATATCAAAATCACTGAGAAGCATAACCCATTTTGCCAAGCATCCTATGAGTACTATGTGAGATAACATATATTTCAATGTGAGATAACATATATTTCAATAGATCAATCTTTGAGATTAGCTACACAATGTGACTCAACATGTAGTAATGCAACTTCTGGGTGGTAAATACCATAGCTAAGCAAGCCTTCTCCATTGGCATGTAATTGAGCTCATATCCCACTAAGGTATGGCTGATGTAGTAAATAGCTCTTTCCTTTCCTGTATTATCAAGTTGTGCTAAAAGAGCACCTAAAGCTGTTGGAGTAGCTGGAATGTATAATATGAGTGGATGCCCTACAATTGGAGGAACCAAAATAGGCAGGCTAGCCATATATTACTTGATGGGCTCAAAGTTGCGCTAGTAAGTAGGGTCCCATTTGAAGTTCTGATCCTTCTTGAGAAAATGTGTAAATAGTTGACATTTATTAGAGAGCTGAGAGATGAACCATCTGACTGATTGGAGTTTCCCCTAGAGAGAATGAAGGTGCTTGAGTGTCTAAGGAGGAGCCTTATCCATGATGGTTTTGACCTTTCTAGGATCAATCTCAATACCATGCCATGAAATAATGAATCCTAGGAGCTTTCCTGAGGTAACTCCAAAGACACACTTCTTTGGATTGAGCATGAGACAATATTTAGCCAATCGATCAAACTCTTCTTTGAGATGAGATAGCGGATCAAGAGCATTAAGGGACTTGACTAAAATATCATCTACATAATGCTCTAGAGTCTTATGGATTAGGTCATGGAAGATGACCATCATGGCACATTGATATGTTACCCCAGTGTTTGTTAGCCCAAATGGAATCATGTTATAGTAGAATGTTCCCCACAGTGTAGCAAATGTCATTTTATGTTGGTCTTCCTCTGTTATCTGAATCTGATTGTATCTAGAGAAACCATCCATTAGTGAAAAAGCTCATGACTTGTGGTGAGTTCAATAATCATGTCAATATTTGGTAATGGGAAGTCATCCTTTAGACAAGCTTTGTTGATATCTCTGAAGTTTGTGTAGATTCTGATATCCCTAGAAGGCTTGGTAATAGGTACCATGTTGGAAATCCATTTAGAATAATATATTGGGTGAAAGATTTTTTCCTCCAGTAACTTTTCTAGCTCCACTTTAACCAATAAAATAACTTTGGGGTGTATCTTACAAAGCTTTTTGTTAATAGGTTTGGCCTTTGGATCCACGGCCAAATAATGCACATCTAACTTAGGGTCCAACCCTAGGATGTTTTGATAGGACCATGCAAAGCACCCAACATTTTTGTAGAGGACTTCAAGAAGATTTTCCTACTTAGGTGGTAGAGATGCTGCAATATATGTGATGTGTGATATCTCTATCAAATTGATATTGACTGGTCAAGTTTCTTTTGTCAAGACTGAAGATATGGGCATCCTATGCTCGTATGAGGGGAGGATGAAATCTCCATCTTCAAGTGCCTTTGAGAGGTTTTCACTATCAAATACGTCCTTTATTTTTATTTCATTTTATGAGTCATCAAATGGTGCTCCAGAGGAGTTTTCACCAGGGGATCTTTTTCTTTTTCTTTTTTTCATTTTTGTTTCTTTTTTCATTTCAATTTTGTAACTAGAGATTTCCTCCTCCCCAAACTAACCTATTCGATCTAGTTTGTAGACATATTTCAAAGGTGGAGGTGGCCATTTATGTGGTGTTTCTACCCCCATGAATTTAAGGAGAGCATGCTTAGTAGAGAATTCATTAATATGAACGACACTTGGTTGGTCCCAATCAATGAGTTTAGGGTGAGTGAGAGGTAGGTCTATGAGATTCAAGGATAGTTGGTAGAGCAAAAAGGCTCCTAGGATAATTTCATCAAGGAAAATATCATTGTAGGCTTTCTTTTCTACTTCTTTGAGAATTCCTTTGACCTTAATAAGGTTGTTTTGGATGTTTGTGAAGGCATGGACTTCCTTCATAGTGCCCATGGTCATGGGAAGTCCATAGCCCAAGCCTTTTTTTTCTCTTCTTTGTATGCTTCCATAGGCTACCTAATGCCTAACTCTAGGTGGCCTAGACCACCTCCTTGATAATCCCATTGTTCAGTAGCAAGGTGATGAGACCATGGGTATTTTTTCTTGAAGTGATTAAGAAGTTCTTTACTTTTTGGAGGTGGTTGTTTTTACAACCATGTACTATTATCAGAGCATTTTCCTCTCCATCAAGGATACCTTTGGTAAGAAATGTGGTAGATCCAAGCTATTTGATTTGAGGGGTAGCATATGGTCTTGGTATCTGATAGGTTGGGTGCCCTCGAGTATGTGGATCAATTGGTAGAGAAAAAAAAAAAAGCATCTATGAGACTGTATTTGCCACAACCTTGGTAGTTGATCTTAACTATGGAAAGAGTGGAGGCTAAAATGGTATCTAGATTGTGGTAGATGCTAGAGGAACTAGCCATTGTGTGGCTAATTTTGATTCTAGGATAATGATTAGTGTATAAAGCTTCAACTGCATTGCAATAGGAAAAGGGTTTAGGATTTGCATGGATGGTTATCTCAGTGCCATTATGGAAAAAATTGATGCATTGATGATATGTGGATGGAACGGCCTTCATGGCATGAATCCATGGATGGCCAAGGAGGATGTTGTATGGAATGTTAAGATTAACTATGTCACAAACTATTTCCTGAGTGGCTAGGCTGACTCTAAGAGGTAGCAAGATGGTTGCTTTAGTGGTGCACTCCAAGCTATCATACACCTTGATGGTGATTACCTCATTAATGATATCTACCTCAATGTGGCCTTCTTGTTTGATGAACTTTAAAGTACATAGATTCAAAGCCAATCCATTATCTATCATGACCTATTTGACTGAAAAGTTGAAAACCATGATAGTTATGTGAAGTGGAAGGATATGATCAGGTTTAACTACTAGGATATTGGTGGTTTTGAAGGATAAAACACATGATGTGGAAAGATGGCCAAGAAAGTTGCAAAGCTCAGTGGCATTTATGTTAGAGGGGATGTGTGACTCATGTAGATTACTGTCAAGGATCTCTTGATAAAGTGGGCTTGTTTGTAAGATATCTAAAATGGAAATCTAAGCTGGTGTGTTTCCAAGGTGTTCCAAGATGTTATGCTGCGATCCTAATAAGGATGATCCTAATGGAGATTCTCTAGATGGAGGTGGTCTTGATGGTGTAGACACATGTGGGCTAGCTATATTGAGTCAAGTTCGATGAGTAGTAACTACATACTGGGTATGTAGGCCTTTGATGTTTATAACATTGATAGATGGCTTAACTTCTGATATGTAGCCAATAAGGCTCCCATAGTCTAAATATGTTGAGGTATATTTTTGAGACTTGTCCTGGTTATCTCCTTATTTGCCTTGAGTATTGTTTGGTTTTTTGACAGGAGTGTTTGTGTTATGAGGAGGAAAAGCATTTTGATACATCATTAATCCTACATTACGTGAAGCTTCTGCCCCCACTGTGATTTCCTTTTGGTCAATGAGGTCATAGAAATAATCTTTGAGTTGCATGCATTTAAGGGTAGTGTGTCCTTTGACATGATGGAATTTACATAACTCATTATCCTTGTACCAGGATGCTCTAGACTAATTGGGCTCCAAAGGTTGTGCTTGTGGATATCAAACAAGGTTATCCTTGGCCAGTTTTTCAAATATCACATCAAGGGGTTCTCCTAATGGGGTGTATGTGCATGGTTGTCTCTAAACACAAGGTTTACCACATAGTAAAAGTGTGATGGAATTGGTTTGATTATGGTGAGCAGGTACTTGTTTATTGATCTACATAGGTGGATGTTGATATATAGGGGGTTGTTTCTGATAAGGTTGTTGTTGACAAAATGTGGTGGGAATATTGGTTTCTGCCCCAATGATATGAACTTGATGGGTGTCAGTGGCACCATCTGTCACTATATATTTTTCTAAATTCTAATATTGGGTTTTGTCATTGTTTAGACCTCAGTCTTGAGTGCTTTCCTTGTAAAGTTTGATAACACCATCCTTAATGAGGCCTTGTTCAAGTCCCATCCCCTTTTCCTTAATGTCTTTGTATGTTTGCAGACAATTCATAGCCATGTGATGGGCAAGACTAGGGTGTGCATTATTTATGAACATTTTGACAAGATGATGCTCTGGGATGGTACATGAGATCCTAGTTGTGAGTATTTTCCAATGTTGTAAGTATTCTGCAAGGCTTTCTCCTCCTTTCTGCTTAGTATGAACTAAGTCCACTATAGATAATTCAGTTTTAACAAGATGGGTGTATTGAGCCACAAAGGCTTTAGAAAGATCAACAAAAGTTTTAATAGTGCCCTGAGGGATATGACAAAACCATTCTAGGGCTGGTCCTCCTAAGATTTTTGGAAAGAGCCACATGAGGAACACATCATTGTAGGTCACCTCTTGACAATGCATATACAATTCCTTAACATGTCTGACTGGATCACTTTTCCCTCTTAATTTGTCAAACTTGGGGATGTCAAAATGTTTAGGAAATGGCATCATTATTATTGTTTTTTCAAATGGATAAGGGAAATCATTCTCAAACTTAAAAGTTTTGGAGTTTGTCTCATCTTTGAGGGCTTTCAGAGAATAGCTATGTGAAGTGATGGAAAAAAGTGCTTGAGGTGTGGACATGGTTGTAGTGCTAGGGGGAAGGCTAGTGGTAGGGCCTTGTGTCATAGTAACATTCCAAGGCCCCAAAGGAAATGAGGTTGAAGAGATTTAGTAGATGGAATAGATGTGATGTGAGGTGGAAGTGAAAGGGTAGTGTTTTTGGATGAAAATAGAGGATTTTGTGGAGTAGGAAAATGAGTGGAGGAAGTAGATGCAAATGGTACACTTGGCATTGGATGGGATGTGATATGCACTAAGGGTTGAGTGAGAATGGGATGGGTGTTTTGTAGAATGGGAACATGCACCTATGTTGAGGGCATATTAGGGTCTATTGGTTCCATATGAGGTGGTTGCCATCCAAAAAAGGAGTGCATAGGATCTAATATGTCGATAGGTGGTGGATGCCCAAATTCAAAGATACCAACATTATCCCTTTAGAAATTTTCCATGATGGTTTCCTTATTTTGATCTATGATGGGATTTACAATAGTGGTGTGACCAAGTTGTTTCATGAAAGCCTCAATATCTATGGAGGAACCTAGCTCTTCTGGGATTTGTGGTGGTGGATTTGATGGTATCATAGAAAATACAGGGTATGACTGAGCTTGACATGTGTTATTACTATGATTGGGATCCATGTCCTTCTTTTTTCATGTGTTCCTACCAAAACATGTCGTAGGTGGCATGAAAGGATGATTTTCCTATGGATGAAAATACAAAGAGGGATGATGCTAGGTATATATGATACTTTAGGAGTCTAGATGATATGGTTCTAAGTGAAGGAGGTTGTGTTTCCCTAAAATATGAGCATGGAAATGTGATGGTGATATGAAATGTATGGCCCTAACTTTTGGCTCAAGGTGATGTGGGACACAAATGAGAAGCTATTTGTAGAAAATGTTGAGTTTCAAGGATAACTATGATGGTGGATAGATGATGCCAAATGCTTCTAAATAAGTGAGGAAATGGTGGGAGACGCTAGGTTTTAATAATGCATGTGGAGGATTCTTCTTTGAAAACCTAAGATGGGAGGAGGTGATCCTATTTTGAAATGTTTGCGTAGTAGTGAGGTTTCTAAATGAGAGACTATACTTTTAAGTGCACAAGTCTGTATGGAAAGGAGGACCTAATTAGAATGAGTAACACTAGAATTTTTGATAAGGCTCTAATTAAAACTATGTCGAAGAGTTAGATTCTGAATTTTTTAGTCCCACTCAGTTTGTAATGCTACCTCTGCACTGTCTTTTTCAATTTGATCTAGTTTGGTAATCCTCAAGTTGGGGGTGTATTTCTTTTTTCCTACTTCTATTTCCTTGCAAACTGGTATTTGTGAAAGTTTATCCTTTTTGAACTTAGTCTTGGGATGGCCTAACATGAGATATTTCATGGGGATTTTGATCACAACTATGGGGTTTTAGAAGTAGTGACTACGCTAAGTATACCTTTTGAACCTTGGGTTGGATACACAAATCAATCAAGAAATAGCTAAGGTTTCTTCAACAATGGAAAAGTTTGAGTGAAGTAGGACAAGCTTGAGTTTAATTTCTTTTGCGAATGAACTTGCTAACAAACTTTTGGTCAAGGGAAAATGTGATATTTTCGGTCAAGTAGGATAGATAATAAGGATAGTTTAGAAAGGGTAACTTTTTTGGATTTGAACAAAAGGATTGTTGGCAACTAGATTTTGTTGGCTATGTTGTGGGTTTCTAGGTGACTAGTATAGGTAATGATAAACCAAGAGAAAAAGACGTCGTTACAAATGGACTTGCTAATGACCATTTTTCACATGGGAAGATGGGGTCTTTCAAAGACAATATGTGATATTTTTGGTCAAGTAGGATAGGTAGTAAGGATATTTTTGAAAGAGAAAAAATTTGGATCAAGGAAAAAGGATTTGTAACGAGGACCTGCTTAGTGATTTTGTTTGTTTTTATGAGGGAAATGTATAAATTTTAGACAAAGAGAAAATTGGACCATCAAGACAAAAGTTGTTGCAAATGGACTTGCTAACAACTACCTTTTGAGATTAAAAAAGGTAGAATTTATTTGATATGAATGTTTTTGTGAAGAAACAGTTTCTCAAAGGACAAAGCAACTTTGAGAAAGACAAACAAATGATATCTTTAGCAAAAAGATTTTGATAGTAACCACAAAATTGTATATGTTTTACAAATATTTTTCATGGGTCTTAAGCACAAATAAGATAGTTTAAACACACACTTTATCCCTAAGGTCAATTTTTTTTATTGTATTATGCTATTCAGTGGCCCAAAACTTGGTGTCCCTTAATTCTAGAGCAATATTTCCCTCTCATTAAACAGGTGAGTCGATACAAGAGTCGATCAAAAAATGATACACATCAAAGAATCTTCAAGGCATGGCAAATAGAAGTCCCCCTTCTATAGGAACAATGACCCTTGGAGATGAAACCTAAGTGGCCCTATGCCTCTACCAAGGGAGCACAATGGTGAGTAATCTTGAGGGATGTGTTTCCCTTGCACTATGAATAAACATACCATGGAAAAAAGTGAGATAATATTGACTAAAAGGGTTGTAAATGGGTTTGTGGTGTCCCTCAAATGGTTTTTATGTACATGATCCACTTAAGAATCTATTTTGGACATGCTAAAATAATGGGAAAGTTTTCCCACCTTAGGGTACCCCCAAAAACACACCACCCAAACTTGAGTGATGGAGTGAGAAAGTTTACCTTTCCCCTCATTTATATACCGCCTAGACTTTTTATCGGTTTGAGCTTCTCACCAAAGGGGACATGCTTCCTAGAGGTGGATGAACTCACTAGAAGCACTCCTAGGTTTTTGTGAATGGTCTTGTTAACAACTTTGGTACATGTGTCACGTATTTTAAATGGTCTTACTTTGCATGAAAGAGAGAAGTCAAAGATGTGGTAAAAGGCACAATCTCAAAACATGAAAGACATTGGATTCATTACTATTTGGACACTTTAATGCTCCATTTTATGATTTGAGGACACATGTGATTAAAATGCAAAGGTTTGTTCCAACTTCACAATGTTTTCAACAAAATTAATCCAATCAGCAAAAGGGAAATTGAGCGTGAAAGCTTTAAAGAGGAGGTAATAAGAACATTTTGGCTTTAGAGCATTCAAGATTTGATGAAATTTATTTTAAGCATCAAAATTGAAGTGTTTGCACATAATGTTCTTTAACACTTAAATAAAATTTTCATCACATTAATTAATTTTAAGCCTTTTTCATTCAAGAGCGAGTTTTTTAATTAAGCTATTTTAAACATTCCAATTGAAGCAAGATGCCCTAGAATATTTAATCATTCATTCCAAGAAAATAAGGGATTCATTTGATTTTAAGCCTTAAAAGATAGTTATGTTGGTAAAAACCTGCGATAAAATAGATAGTGTTTTGCTTCCAAGAATACCTGCAATAGAAAAATGTTAGTTTTTTCTACAAAATAGTTAAATCTTTAAACATGTGGGTTTAGGCCGCAATCCTGTGGATGTGGGAACAAGGCTAAAAATCATGGGATTGAGGTATGGGGACTATAGAAAAAAAGGAAAATAATAGGCCATGGGCTGGAAAATACAGAGCATTCATGCAAGTAGGCAATCTTGCGGGAGGTTTCATCAGTGTTCCGATGGACAAGTTTTTTAGTGGATTTGACTAGTCAATAGTTAAAGTTGGTTTCAAAGTTTTGACTAACTGGAGGCTACATTCCTACAGGTGATGAACAATGATCTTTTAGGAAAAGTCTGGCATTCCTACAGGAAGAAATATTGCACGGATGCAGAGCTAGTTTGGGACACGTGCAAAGGATTGATAGTGATAAACTATGAACTTGTAGTCATGGGTTCACAATCCTGCCAATGTATAGCTGCAATCTTGCAGTCGTGGGATCATGTTCCCAAGGTTATGAGATCATGAAAATTTTTTTTTCTAAAGTGTTTCAAAATGAAAAATGATTAGATAGTTGGAAGTGTCATTTCTAAAGGATGACCTACGTACCTACAAAAATATCAGAAAACCCCCAACAAAAACCCACAAGCATAAAATTTTATTTTGTTTAGTTCATCAAAAAAAAAATGAAAAAAAAAAATGATTAGATTGACCCAAATGTGCGGTCCCACTCGGCATTCCAAAAAGTATCACCTATTATCTAGTAGTGCAAATTGAATACTAATTTAATAAAAGCATTCTCAATAGTAAAAATGGTAAACACTTGTGATAGGACGAACATGGTTATCACCACCAAAGAAAGAAAACCAAGAATGGTAGGCTCCTTATGGCATAACCCATGGTGAATTAGATTTGTCCCTAATAAGTAGATATGTGTGCTCACAATTGTGCTCAAGCTTAAAGTGGATGGATCGGGTGCATAAAGGATGGTTTCAACAATGGAGTCATGAAGGTATTTCAGAATTATAATGATATTTTGGTAGTTTTCAATGTCTCAAAATAGCATTATAACATTGTAAGAAAGGTGGATGATTTTTGTGAAGGGAGAGGGTTCCATTTATAGGCCAAGGGGTAGAGAGATGGATGGTTAGGATGCAAGGATGATAAGATGGTGAAGGAGAGTCAAGATGCACTCAAAAGGGAGCACATGGATTGTGCTTTTTTAACACCAATAGGGTGGTGACACTTGTCACAAGGAGGATGAGTGTGAGAGGATATGATATGGGTTGGTCAAAGGAGTAATGAGGGAGGTTGAGTATGTAAGAGAGATGTAAGAGTCATTAAGGGAGGTGTATGAGGTGTAAGAGTCATTGATGAGGATGTAAGAGGCGTGGTTGAGTTTGTTGACTTTGGCTTGGGTTAGCAAGTCTTAACCCTTACTTAAAGTTGTGCACATGTTTAGAAGGGGATTAGAATTAGCATAGAAAGTGGGTTAGGGGGTAAGTGGTTTAGCTTTGATGAAATGGGTTAGTTAGGTGATTAAGTGAGGTTAGTATGGGTGAATGGGTTGGATTAAGGGTTAGGATAGGGTTTAGGGAGGCTTTTAGGAGTTTAGATATTTTATTAAATGATTTATTTAATAAAATGGGGGTATGGAATTAAGTTGAATAGATTTGAGGATTTATTCAATTTAATAGAGGAATAGGGATTTAATTGATAAATTGATTGTCAGTGATCATTTGATTTTATCAATTAGACTATAGTTAGTCAAATTAATTAATTAATTAGGAGATGACAATTGATTAATTAAATAGTATATATTCAATCAATAATGTCGTAGGAGATGACTAAATACAATTACCTATTGATGTAATCAGATTTAGGTGTCTACATATACTACTATATTAATTGCTTCTCTCAAAATGTCTTAGAAACATAATTCTCAAATAACATTGCTCTAGTTACTTCTACTATAGACTTATCTCTTCTTTTAGAAATCCCATTTTTCTTACATGTTCTAAGTGCAGATAGCTATCTTTTGATTCCATTTTCTTCACAAAGTATGTTGAATTCTCTAGAGGTGAATTCTCCTCCTTGATGGGTAAAAGCACAAACTTATGTCACCTTTTATAAAGAAATAGGATATTGAAATGCGATAATTCAACATTAATGACAAAAAAAAAAGGTATTTGTGTTTAGAATTTGAAGATGATTTAAATTGATGAAATGTGTAGAGTTGGATGAATTATATTTCTATAATTTTTATAGTTTTTTCAGTAAGAATTTATTCATTTTATTTTATCTTGAAGTCCCTTTTTTAACTATAAAAAATATAGGGTGTAGTTTCTATCAAACCAATATATGCAAATCATCTTTTTTAGTTCTAATTTGAAAATATCTTATAGATGACATGTATAGCTTGGGAACCAAAAAAGAAATAATTATTTTTGATGTATATTTTCTTTGTTATAAGTACTCAAGCTAGACCTTATTAGAAGCCAACAATGTTTTCTTCCCATCAAAAATTCCCTATCAAACCTATACCTTCTTGAAAAAATTACATATTCATAAAGAGGACTCTCTCCTGTAGAGATGAATCTAAATATTTAAATTTTTTGATATGATTTGAATTTTTTTTATCTTTGATAGAGAAATGAGATTTGACCAAAATAGGTTTTGGTATCCTAAATGGTGACATAGATCTATGCTTTTACCAATATTAGATCTCAAACACTTAATCTTAACACTAGATTCATTCTCAACTCTATTCTTAAATATCTCGAACTTCTCAAAAGCTTCAAATTTCTATTTAAGAAATGATACCCACATCATTCTAGTGAAATCATCAACAAAAACCATAAAATAATTTTCACCATAGAATCCTCTTATTTTGGAAGGACCACTTAGATCTTTGTGAACGATCTCCAACTTCCCTATAGTAGTGAACTTCTTTTTTAGGGAATGATACTTTTTTCTACTTAGCCAAAATGCATTCCTTACACAAACATTAGTAGCTTAAAAATCTTAGGCAAGTCTTTGACTAAAAAAGTGCTACTAGCCTTCATAATATTATCAAATTTTATGTCACAAAATCTTCTATGCTACAACCAACTGTTATCCACTTTAGCTACCATACATGTCATCTTAGTAGGATTTAACTGAAATACATTACCTCTAGATCTAGTGCCACTTCTAGAATCATCTTACCATTTTTGTCTTTGATAGTTTTGGTGTTCTTACTAAACTCTAACTAATAACCCTTGTCTACCAACTGACAAACACTCAACAAGTTATGCTTCAATCCATCAACAAAATAGACAATATCAATGTTAGTTTTACCATCAGGAGTAGTGGATCCAATTCCTATTATATGACTAGCTATATTGTTACCAACTCTAACAATTCCTCCATTATGATTCTTGAACTTAACAAACTTATTCATATAACCGATCATGTGATGTGAACAACCACTGTCAATTATCCAATCTAATTTCTTTTCCACCTAGGTAAATAGAGCTCTTTCTTCTCTAGTTTCTCTATCAAGATCATCCTCCTTGATAGCCACAAATCCTAATTCATGATCACCTCACTTTGAACTTTTTCATTAGATTCTTCATCTTCCTTTGCATACAAACAATTTCTATCACTATCTGATCTATGATTAAAATTTTCCTTATACTTTTTCTATCTTTTAGGATATTTAGATGCATAATGACCAAATTTATTACAAGTCCAACATTTAAGAATTTTCTTACCACATTTTTCTCTTCTCACTAGAAGGGCTATTCCTTCCTCAATCTTCTCATCTTCATCAGCTTTATTGCTGCTAACAAAATCTCTATGGGTGCTTGTACTCCTTGTCAAATTAGGTAGAATGTTCAGGGCACTAAAACTTATTTTGACTCTTGCATGTTCTCCAAACTATCTTAGAAGTGATTTTGCTAATTTTAATTTTCCAACCAATGTTTCCTTTATGAAATCCTTAGTGCAAGGCATTACTAGCTATATCATCTAAGCTATCATCTTGAAAGGTGGTGTCAAAATTTTTAAGATCTTCCATATGAGTTCATCATATTCTTTGGTTCCACTATGAGAACAAATTCCTGTAACTAATTTTGATATTCTACCAATATAACTTCTAATAGATTCATCTTCCATCATTCTATCATTTTTAAATTGTTGGAAATCTGATTGAAAAGATCATTGTTGAAGAATCAAGATGATTGATATCAAAGAGGGAGATTGTTGTTAAAGAATGTTTTCAATCATTATTTTTTCATTGATGTCAAACCTACTATTTGTTGGAATGACAATTTCTTATAAGATCCAAGTAATATCACTTAGTTGATTGATGAAGAGGATTTAATCTACAAGATGTAACAAGAGTACCTAAGCAAAAGTTTGAGTTATGGTTTTGTAATGAAGTATAAAGGATTAGTTAAGAAAATGGAAAAATGATGTATATATAATATACTTGAAGATACAAAGTTTAGACACACTTAGAAACATTAGAAGAATAAGTTGTAATGAGTTTGTCTACAAAACTCAACTCAGTTCATTAATGAGTGCCCAACAAGCTAGTTTGAGTTGAGCAGATTTTTAGTTAGTGCTGAGAAAATGAAAAAATAGTGTGTGTCGAATGATATAGAAGGAACCAAGCAAAGTAATAGGTAGAAAGCATCACTAAAACCTAGTGGATGGTGAGTGAATCCATAGTAGGTGTTGAACATTAGTAAAATGTAGTTGATGCCAAGTAACACAGTATGTACCAAGCACCAAAATTTCAATAGTGTCGAGCTACTACATTATTTGAAAAGTAAAAGATTTTTCAGACCTAAGCTAGCAAGTTTTTTATCTTGAATTTTTTGAACAAGTTGGAGGATAAGGATGATGAGCTGGTTGCACAAAATTTTACGTAAACCATTTTTGAGCAAATTCAAGAGGATTCTTCATGATGTTTCTAGATGAAACAACATATGGGTTAGATTCAATGAATCCTACCTAATCCATTCAAACTAAAATTAAAGGAGGGAAGAATTGAGTGGGAAAAGAAATTCTAGACTTCTATTTAAGAAGTCATAGGCCAAGAAGCAAGAGTGGCTAGGGTGCCAAATTGCGAAGTGGTTGAAAGGTGTCAAGTAGAAGACATTAAGAGGAGAAGGAAGAATAGAGAATATAGACACTACTTCAATAAGTGGTCAGATAGAAAATTGCATTGGTACATCAAGCATAAAGACTCAAGGAGACAAAGCTTGAAAGGAGAACAAGCTATCATAACTAAAAAGAGTGAAAGCCAAGAAAAATTATGAAGAGCTAAATTGTGATCTAAAATCTACAAGTTAAGTTATGAGTTGTATCAGGTCAAAATCCCTTGTTGTTACTCTCTAACAATTGTGCAATCTAGGGTGAAATCCTATAGACTTAGGTTGATTTAACACCCATTTTTAAATCCTTTAATGAGGTGACATTCCTAGTGAATGTTTTAAAGTCCTCTAACTAGGCCCACTTCTAACATAGTGGATAAATCTTTTAACTAGGTCACATTTAACAGTGTGTGGTAGCCTTTAACAAGGAAAAACTTCCATAGAGCATCACTTCAGAAGAGTGAGAATTGACTAGCATGTTACTAGTGGTTTTTCCCAAATTGGGTTTCCACGTAAATCACTGTGTTATGTGTTGATCTTTCATGTGTTATGCTTGCATGTTGATTTATAGTAACTTGCTAAGTAGGAAAGTTTAAGCTTGGATGAATGAATAGTTTTTAGGCTCACTTGGTGAAAAAAAATTAATTAGAAATTTTGACCTCGAATAGCTAATTCACCCCCCCCTCTTAGTTATTCTAAAGCATTTCTAACAATTGGTATCAGAGCCATCTACTGATTTAGTTTAAAGGTACTAGAAGTAGGAAGATCAAGATGTCCAAGAGAGAAGTTCTGAAGCTTAACAGAGATAACTTTGCTAAATGGAAAAGCCTAATGAAATTGCACCTTGGATCAATAGGTGATTATGTAAAATCCTTAATTGAAGTAGAACATGTAGATTTACCTAGAGCCCTTACTATAGATGATTTGAACAAAAGGAAGAAGCATAATTAGGAAATGTTGTAGATTACTTTTGCACTCAACTATACTGAATTTGATGACATCAAAGGATGTGACTCTACATTCAAGATGTGGAAAGCCCTATTAGATATCTATGGAGGAGATCAAAATATTCAAAGAGAAAAAAGAGAAAGCCTTAGAGAAAAGTTTGATGACATGAAAATGGAAGAAGGTGAGAATGTTGCTCAATATGCCTCTAGAATGAAAGTAGTAAGTGCAATAAGAAGTTTGGGTGGTCATTTGGAAGATGACACTATCCATAACAAATATTTATGAACTTTTCTCCCCATCTATTCTATTAGGGTTTCATCCATCCAAGAGTTAAGGTGTGTCCCAAGAAATTAGTTAACCTTTGAAAGAATAGTAGGGAGACTCACTACTTTTGAGTTGTCCAATTTTGATAACTACAAACCTAAGAATCTTGAATCTACTTTCAAGGCTAAGCTATCATTGAAAGATACTAAGGAGGTGAAATCAAAAAAGAAGAGTAAAAAAGGAAAACATGCATTCAATGACAACATCATAGATAAGGAAAATGTGAAACAACTGGAAGCATTATTGGCTAGAAGATTTCATAGAGGAAAAGGTAAATTCAAAGGTAAGTTTCCTATCATTTTTTTAATTGCAATGAAGTAGGACATATTGTTTTAGGGTGCACATAGAAGAAGAACTTAAAAGAAGGAAACAGGTACAAGAACAAAAGAGAAGATGATAACAGAGATTACAAGGAAAAAGGTAAAAGATGCTACGTTGTTGAAGAAGATTTTGATGAGAATGATGATCAAGCAGTCTATGTAGCCATGAAGGATGAGTCAGATGAATATGAGGTAACGACACTAGTAACTTGTGTGAACAAGAATGACAAATAGATCATAGATATTGGATGCTCACATCACATGATAGGAGACAAAAATAAGTTTATTACCTTTACCCAGTATGATGGAAATAGTGTTAGATTTTGAAATGATGCTCCATGTCAAATCAAAGAAAAAAGTTCTATTAAACTTACAGAGAAAATTTCATGTGATAATGCATACTATGTTGAAAGATTTAATTACAATTTGCTAAGTGTGTCATAGTTAGACAATATAGGTTGCAAAGTAGAATTTGGAGACAAAACTGCCAAAATCTATGATACTAATGGAAATCTAATAAGAAAAGGTGAACAAACTAGGAGTAATCTATTTTACCTAGATATGGAAGATGCAACCTCTTTTATTGTTAGACTTGATGATGTTTAGTTATGGCATGAAAGGCTATGTCATATTAACTTGGACAATTTGATTAGCATAAGAAAAAAGGAAAAAGTTAGAGGTTTGGCCAAGCTAAAGAGGCCCAAAAACACAATGTGCAAACAATGTAACCTAGGAAAAATGACAAAGTCAAGTTTCAAAAGAAAAGACTACACTTCCAAAGGAGTACTAGAGTTGGTGCATACTGACTTATGTGGCACAATAGAAGTACAAAGCTACTAAGGAGATATATACATAATCTATTTGTGGATGACTATTCTAGGATGATGACTATCATGTTCTTAAAGAAAAAATTTGATTCATTTCAAATATTTAAGTGGTATTTGGCCATGGTTAAAAAGGAAATAGGAAGGAGTCTGAAATGTTTGAGATCAGATAGAGGAGGAGAATTTACATCAAAATAATTTGAGATATTTTGTAATGACAAAGGAATCAAAAGGAAAACATCAGCACCAAGAACTCTCCCACAAAATGACATTGTAGAAATGAATATATTAGTAATAGACTATGCTAGAACATTAATGATGGAGAAAACTATTACTCTGAAGTACTGGAGAGAAGTTGTAAGTATTTTTGTTTACACCCTGAATCAAGTACAAGCCAAGAAAATTACAAATGCAATACCTTTTAAATTATGGTATGATAATTCACCTAATGTAAAACATTTCAAAGTGTTTGGTTGCAAATGCTATATTCTTAAAGATACTAAAAATGGCAAGTTTGATGCAAAGAGTGATGAAGACATATTCCTTGGATACTCCACTAGAAGTAAAGCATATAAGTGTTTGAATACTAACATTAACAAGATTGTGGAGAGTGCAAATGGTAATTTTGATGAGCATGTAGAAGTCCAAATTGATGAATCCAAGAAATCACAAGATTATAGATCTTTTGTACACATTTATGAAGAAATGCCTATTGAAGATGAAGTTGTCAATCAAGATGGAAATTAGAAAAAAGTTTTAGTATTAGCCGAGTCACAACTAGTGAATGTCAAGCTGCATTTAGAAGCTGAGTTGTAGAATGAAGAAAATGCACATTCTATAGAATGAAAAAAATACTCATTTTGATTTTAAAATTAGTACACATGGAAGAGATAAAGAAATACCAAATAGTGATGTGCATAATGACTTTGAAGCTAAGGGGTCAAGCATGGAAATAAGTGTTAGATTATGGCCGACATATTATGGCCAAAATATGGCCGACATGTTGTAACCATAAAATGAATAAAATACTTGTATAAAACGGTTCAGGGTTAGGTATTTTTTGTTATGTTGTGATGTGAAATTGCTTCTTGTGGCGATATTGAGCTGTAAGGGATTACAGATTGTAATCAATTGTAATCACTAGATTGTAATAAGATTGAACTTGATGTTTGGTCGATGTAGCCTAGGGATTGGGTGAACCAGATTAAATCTTGGTTCCTTGTGTTCATTTCTGTGTGATCTATTATTTTCTATTATTGATTATATTTGCATAAAGTTTTTATTTATGTTCATGGTTTATCCTAACAAGAAGGACATAACCAAGACTATCTAGATATGTGAGAAGACATCACCCTATAGAGAAAATCATTGGTGACAAGGAAGCAAGACCAGTGACAAGGAACAAACTAAGGAATGAATCATGTTTGTTGAGCAAGATTGAGCCCAAAATAGTGAAAGATGCACTACAAGATGATAATTGGCATAAAGCTATGGAAGAGATGATAGATTAGATTGAGAAGAACAAAACCTGAACCCTAGTTCCCAGACCAACTGATAAAAATGTAATTGGTACCAAATGGGTCTTTAGAAAAAAACTTCATGAGAATGTTGAGATAACAAGAAATAAGACCAGACTAGTCTGCAAAGGCTATGCATAAGAAAAAGGACTAGCTTATGAGGAAACTTTTGCCCCTATTGCAAGAATGGAAGGAGTGAGAACACTACTTGCATATGTTTCTTATAAAGGTTTCAAAGTCTACCAAATGGATGTAAAGTCTTCTTTTCTGAATGGTATACTAGAAGAAGAAGTCTACATAGAACAACCAAGGGATTTTTTGATGACAACAACAAGGATATAGTTTGCAAACTGCATAAAGCACTCTATGGTTTGAAGCAAACACCTAGAGCATGGTGTAAGAGACTACACAAATACCTTTTGAATATAGGATTTGAGAGAATAGATGACAACATCAACATATACATCAAGGTAGAAAAAGGTAAAGACATTTTGATATCTAAAATCTTTATTGATGATACAATATTTGGAGAAAAAGATGTCATATGCAAAGATTTTGTTAAACAAATAAAACATGATTTTGAGATGTCAGTGTTTGGAGAAATCAATTTTTTTTTAGATTGCACGTACATCAACTAAATCATGGTCTATTTGTGACCCAATTAAAATACATCAAGGAGATACTCAAGACATCTAGATTAGAAGATTCAATACTAGCCAATACACCAATGGTAACAAGACATAAGTTATCCAAGAATGATGAGTCAGCTGAAGTAAATCAGATAATGTATAGATCAAAGATTGGAAAGTTTTAGTATGTTGTGCATAGAAGACTAGACATTGCATTAGCTATTGGAATAGTGGAAATATTTTTTGCTAATCTAAGAGAAAATCATCTGATGGTAGTAAAAAAAATACTGAGGTACCTAAAAGGAACTGATGAATTTGGTTTATACTACAAGAGGAGTAAAAATTTTGAATTGAAAGCCTACACTAATGTAGATTGGGTAGGTAATATTGATGACAGAAAAGCACCAATGGAGGAGAACATTTCTTAGGTAAGAGACTGATTACTTGAACCAGTAAAAAACAAATTTGTATCTCACAATTCACAACAGAAGCTGAATATGTTGTCGCTACTATCAACTGCACCAATATTGTATGGATCAAACATCTACTGAAAGTTATGAAAGAAGAGATAATTGAACCTATGATCCTCTATTGTGATAACACAAGTGCCATTAACATATCAAAGAATCCTATGATGCATGCCAAAACAAAGCATATTGCAATTAAGTATCACTATGTAAGAGAATTGGTGGAAGACAAGGATGGAATATGTTAGTTCAAAGGAATAGATTGCTAACATCTTTATAAAAGCACTACCTAAAGATTCTTTTGAGTATCTTATAGGTAAATTAGGGGTGATACCCCTATCCAAGGTTGTTTGAGGAAAAAGCAAGACTACCCTACTTAAAATGAGTTGATTGTTGGGATATTGCAAATTGATGCAGAGGATATTTACCTTAGGATCATGCCTAAAGTAATGAAAGTGCTAAAGTTCCAAATTAGTCACAAGCAAGGTGATAGAGGGAGAAACTGGAGTGTCTACAAATGCCACACTTGCATGTTAAGATGCTGAAACAATACGTCTTTGGCATTGTTGTCAAAGAGGGAGAAGTAACAAGAAACAAATCAAATCTATAGGATCAAATGAGTAGAGGGAGACACAACTGATACCATAATAGCAGAAAATGATCAATTCATGTAGAGGGAGAAATAATGTAAGAGGGATTCATAAATTGCACAAGAAAAAAGTGAATAGTGGTAATCAAATATATAAAAATAATGTTTAGATGTGCAAACAGGAATCAATTAGAGGAATAACATAACAAAGAGGGAGAAGATAGTTTACCAGCAAAGAATTTAGAGGGAGTCATAACATAGTTTATGTTGCTAACAAAATGAAATTAGTTTTGAATAAAGTTTTCTTTTTGGAATTTGATTTACTATTTTAACCTAATTAGCATTTTGATAACTTGGTTGATCAGTTTGGTTTGCCATCAATGCCAAAGAGGTAGATCGTTGGAAATCTGATTGAAAAGATCATTGTTGAAGAATGAAGAGGATTGATTGCAAAGAGGGAGATTGTTGTTAAAGAATGTTTTCAATCATTGCTTTTTCATTCATGTCAAACCTTCTATTTTATGGAATGACAATTGCTTATAAGATCCAAGTACTATCACTTAGTTGATTGATGAAGAGGATTTAATGAACAAGATGTAACAAGACTACCTAAGGGAAAGGTTGAGTTATGGTTTTGTAATGAAGTATAAAAGATCAGTTAAGACAATGGTAAAATAATGTATTAATAATATACCTAAAGATATAGAGGTTTCCCACACTTAGAAAAACTCAAAGAATAAGTTGTAACATGGTTGTCTCCAAAACTTAACTAAGATTAGTGAGTGCTGAGCAAGCTAGTTTGAGCCAAGCAGATTTTTAGTTAGTTATGAGAAAATGAAAAATCTAGTGTGTGTCGAGTGATATAGAAGGAGCTGAGCATGTTTAGGAGTCAAGAAAAGTAATAGGTGCTAAGCATCACTAAAACCTAGTGGATGCTAAGTGAATCCATAGTAGGTGTCAAGTATCAGTAAAATGTAGTTGATGCTAAGTAACACAGTATGTGTCGAGCTACTGTACCATTTGAAAAGTCAAAGATTTGCAAGATCCAAGCTAAAAAGTTTGTTACCTTGAATTTTGTAAAAAATTTGGAGGATAAGGATGATGAGCTAGTGGCACAGAATTTTACGTAAAAATTGTTTGAGTGAATTCAAGAGGATTCTTCATGATGTTTTTAGATGAAAAAACATATGGGTTAGATTCAATGAATCCTACCTAATCCATTAGGGAAGAATCAAGTAGGAAAAGCAATTCTAGACTTATATTTAAGGAGTCACAGATCAAGAAGTAAGAGTGGCTAGGGTGCCAAATTACAAAGTGGCTGAAAGGTGTAAAGCAGAAGACATCAAGAGGAGAAGGAATAATAGAGAATAGAAACTCTACTTCGATAAGTAGTCAGAAAGAAGATTGCACTAGTACATCGAGCATAAAGACTCAAGGAGATGGATCTTGAAAGGAGAACAAGCTATCAGAACTATAGAGAGTGAAAGAAAGGCAAAATTGTGAATAGTTGAATTGTGATATGAAATCTACAAGGTGTGAGTTGTATTAGGTCAAAAGCCCTTGTTGTTACTCTCTAACAATTGTGCAAGCTAGAGTAAAATCCTATGGACTTAGGTTGGTTTAACACCCATTTGTAAATGCTTTAACATGGTGACATTCCAAGCAAATGTTTTAAAGTCCTCTAACTAGGCCCACTTCTAACAGAGTGGATACATATTTTAACCAGGTCACATTTAATAGTGTGTTGTAGCCTTTAACAGGGCAGGCCTTTCATAGGGCATCACTTTAGAAGAGTAAGAATTGAGTAGCATGTTAGTGGTGATTTTTCACAAATTGGCTTTCCATATAAATCACAGTGTTATGTGTTGATCTTTCATGTGTTATGCTTGCGTGCTGATTTACAATAACTTGCTGAGTAGGAAAGTTTAAGCTTGGATGAATGAATAGGTTTTAGGCTCACTTTACTTGATGAAAAATTTATAACTAGACATTTGGACCTTGAATAATTGATTCACCCCTCCTCTTAGTTATACTAAAGCATTTTTAACAATTGGTATTAGAGCCATCTCCTGATTTAGTTTAAAGGTACTAGAAGCAGGAATATCAAGATGTCCAAGAGAGAAGTTCCCAAGCTTAATAGAGATAACTTCACTACATGGCAAAAGTTAATGAAGCTGGATGTTGGATCAATAAGTGACGATGCACAAACCTTAATTGAAGTAGAAAATTTTGAAAAAAGTACAAGAACAAAAGAGAATATGATAACAGAGATTAAAAGGACAAAGGAAAAAGATGCTACATTGTTGAAGAAAATTTTGATGAGAATGATGATGAAGTAGTCTATGTAGCCATAAAGAATGAGTCAGATGAATATGAGGCAATAGCACTAGTAACCTATGTGAACAAGAATGACAAATGGATCATAAATAGTGGATGCTCACATCACATGGAAGGAGACAAAATTAAGTTTATTATTTTTACCCAGTATGATGGAAATAGTGATAGATTTTGAAATGATGCTCCATGTCAAATCAAAGGAAAAGGTTCTATTAAATTCTCAGAGAAAATTTCATGTGATAATGCATATTATGTTGAAGGATTAAACTAAAATTTATTGAGTGTATCAAAGTTAGGCAATATAGGTTGCAAAATAGAATTTGGAAACCAAACTGTCAAAATTTATGATATTGATGGAAATCTGATAGGAAAAGGTGAACAAACTTGGAGTAATCTATTTGTGAGGTGTCCTTAGGACTAAATACATCTAAGAGACCAAAGCTAACACATTTATGTCACCTAGACAAAGACAAAGACCAATTCCATACCAAGAAAACAAGGACAAAGAGTGATGGAGAAAGGCTAAGTGTCGAGGGCATGTGCTAAGAAATAGGGGTGCAAAGGCCTCAAGTAGCACCCATTTCCAAGTTTTCACCACTTGGATCTTACTGCAAATATATATATATATATATATATTTGGAATATATAATTTTTTTGGAGATACATTAAAGTGCCTATTACTAGGTTTTCACTAAGATGATCATTTTTTCAGGACATTTTCCAATTTTTAGAATTTTTGATAATATATCATTTTTATTTTTTATTTTTGAAATATATCATTTTTTTTTGGATTTTTAAAATTTCTTATTTTTTTGGATTTTTTGGTATCAATAAATATATAAAAAGGGTACCCCTAGGCATCATGGATAGAAATTCTTTAGGTGTAAGATATTGATAGGATCAGGGAGCTTCTCTCCCTTTTCTATAGATAGCAAATAAGCATCAGACCCAAAAGTTGTTGTAATGATGTAAGATCTAAGACAATTAGGTTCAAATTTCCCCTTTTGATCTCTTTGTTGTTGATTTTAAGGATTTTCACATAGGACAAGATATCCCACCTAGAATTCTATAGGGTGGACATTTTTGTTGAGGGATTTGGACATGCGCTTTTGATAAACCCTCATATGGTCAAATGATGTTTTATGTTTCTTATCTAGAAGTTCTAACTCTTGAAGTCTCATGGCATGATAGTCTTCATTTGTAACTAAACCTTTGAGAGAAAATCTAAGTGAAGGAATCTTGACCTCTAAAGGTAACACTGCTTCAATTCTATATGTCGGGGAAAAAGTAGTAGCCCCAGTAGGAGTACGTATATTCATTCTATAGGCCCACAAAGCCAAAAATATCTATAAATTCCAATCTCTACCGCTATTATGAATTTTCCTATGTAGGATCTTTAGTATGGCCTTATTTGATGCTTCTTCTTGACCATTTTCTCGTGGAAAGTAAATGGAGGACCAATGTTGTTTAATCTTGAATCTCTTGTAGAGTTATTTGAGGTCCTTATTTTTGAACTGGCCTCCATTGTCAATAATAATCTTGAAAGGTACTCCATATCAATAGATGATATGGTTCAAAATGAATAGAGATATTGTTTTGCCTAAGGCAACTAAAAGTGGGACAACTTCTACCCATTTAGTAAAGCAATTAGTAACAGTGTTAATAAACTTGTGTCCACCTAATAAATTGGGATGAATCTACCCAACAAGATCAAAGGCCCAACATTGAAATGGATAATGAGAAATAGAAGGAATGAGCTCCCAACTTGGAGCATGTATTAGGTTACCATGTTTTTGAAATTTTTCACATGACTTTTCAAAAGCTACTACATCAATTTGCATCGTGGACCAATAGTATCCCACCCTTAGCAACCTTTAGGCCATGAAAAGACCATTGGAATGTCCCCCACATATGCCCTCATGGATGTCAACCAATGCTTGATCAAATTGTTCCTTTTATTGGCATCTAAGAAGCATTCCATCTAGACCCCTCCTACACAAATCACTAGAGATAAGGGAATGGTGAGAGGTGTTTCAAATAAGGTTTATACATTTAGACTAGTCAAAGGTTTTGGATATAATACCATCATGAAGGTATGAATAAATGACACCATAACAAGATGACTCATGACCAACAAGGGTGAAAATAACATGACTTTCTTGTGAATCATATATAGGGTGATGTAGCTCTTCCACTAGGAATTACAATCTAGATTCATGTTGCTCTAACTGAAGAAGTGAAGGAAGTGTAGCCATGGCATCAAGAGCCTTGTTTGCTATTAAGGGATTTGCTAAAATGTGAAAAATGTGAAGCATCATCTCAATGAATCAACCATTTTATTGTAAGGTACATGGTTCTCATTTTTTGTTAGATATTCATCATTGACTTGGTTGATTATCAGTTGTGAATCCCCATAGATGTGTAACTTTGTGATTCTCCATTCTATGGATTTTTTTGGTTCAATAAGCACTGAAGATTTATCTTGAAAGTAGCTAGGCAAATGATCAAGTACCTTATCCTTAGGTTCCTTAGAGTGGTTTTCACCCTTGGATACATATTTTCTTTTTACTTTTTTTGGTTCTAACACTACCACACAGTGGTTTTCAGCATTAGAACCCTTATTATTTTTCTTTACTTTTCTTTTTCTTTTGCAACTAAAGTACTTGATGTCTGGCTCTATCATGCTAGTAGCTAGTTCATTGGTGGAAGAGACTATAGGTTCAATATCATTCAAGTAACAGGCTATCTCATAGTGATTTTGAAATGTTAAGAGCTTAGGTTCATGATAGCATTGAGACCAATCAACAAGGTTAGGATAAACAAGAGGCAAGTCAATGACTGGTTCAAGGTTGTGAATATGAATGGTTTCATCTTTGGTGACTAAAAAGTTAGGGTCTATCAAGTAACTTCCTAAGCTACCCAAATCAAAATTCATCCTAACAAGCAAAGAATCATCCACTAAGGCAACATGTGAGTTCAAAGCCTCTAATGAAGGTAGATGATACTACTTACATATCATGAATCCACAATCTATCGAGTAATATATTGTACACAAGGGTACTAATGTCAAGTATTTGAAATAAAATATCTTTGTCAATAGGGCCAATCCTAATAGGAAGGATGGCCAACCCCTTTAAACTTTTTTCAGCCTCATCATAGGCTTTGAGAGTGATCTTTCCTCTAATATCTATGACTTGTTCAGAATAATTGAACGTCTTTGAAAGAATCAAAGAAAAAATATTAAGCCCAAAACCCCCATCTATCAACACGTGCCTAACATGAGTTTCATGAATCGTGACTTGAATATGGAGAGCAAGATTATGTGACTGGCTCAAAGATTTATCATCTTCCTCTGAAAAGGTGAGGTAATGAGGGCTAGCAATATGATTAACCATGTTCTAGAATTGATCGACATCCAAATTGTTGTGAATATTCACTATGTACAAAGCATCCTCAAAGACTTTCTTATGTCTTAGAGACAACTCTAAGAGCTTGAAGATCAAAATCTAAGCTGGGGATCTTTGTAGCTAATTGACAAAACTATAGTTTTACTTAGGATTCACTGCTAGTTTTGAGGTAACATTCATAGATGTCACTTTCTTTGGCTTACTTGGTTGATTTGAATTTGGTCCTCTAATAACAAGGGGACCTTGACTTCGTGTGACAACATTGAGACTTTGAGATGACACTCTAGAGTGAGGACCCCTTAGCACCAAGACTAGTCTTTCATCAAAGATAGGAAGAGAGTCCATGTCTAGATTATAATCATAAGAATCTTTATTTCTCATGATGTTGACATTCTCTTCTACTACTTCAAGCATGTTGACAACATTCTTTGCATTTATGTAGGTGTAATTAATCTCAGCTTTTCCATTCTTAGGTTTAGAGGTTTCCCCCTTATCATACTTGGGCAAAGGTTCTTTGAAGGCCTTGTGATCAACATTACTATTCAATACATCCTTGAAGCTTACCATTCTCAATAAGATCATAAATGATATGCTTGAGTTTCCATAGTTTTCAAAATTATGTCCAATGCCATTGTGAAAGTTGCAATAGGCTTTCTCATCCCACCACCATGGCTTAACCTTAGGTATACAGAACTTTGCAGGATCAAAAGGATGCACCAAGTTGCAAGCAATAAGTTTTATCAATATCTCAATATATGATTCACCAAATGTTTCCAAATCTTGCCTTTCTCCCTTTGGCCTATCTTGGTATCTTGTCTTACTTCCTTGTTGTTTAGTACTAACCAATGAAGGACACTTTGATCATTAGATTTGGAGGAGTCCATAACTCCATTGACCACTTCTTAATTTCTATTCCAATATGAATTATTTCCTTTCTCTTTGTTGTTGTTACTTTGGTCATTGTTGTTATTGCTTCCATGTTTGGCCAAAATTCCTTATTCTTTCAAAACATCCTCAATTCTAAATGTTGTTTCAACCATAATGTCAAAAGACTCAAAAACCATCTTCTTAACTTTGTGCCACATCACAAGAATCATGTTGCTAATAATGATTTCAATCTTTTATTTTTCAAGGATAGTCCTTGAGTAGTGAGAGCATTGTCATCTCCATCTTTGCAAGAAAGTGACAAAGGATTCTCCTTGAATTTTCTTTTTGTTACACAAGTCCAATAGGGTGATAGGTCTTGAAAGGTTATATGCAAAGTTTTGAACAAATCTCTAACAAGCTCTTTGAAATTCTTAATATCAGGACTTATGTTGGTGAACCATTCCATTACATGACCCTTAAGACTCCTTGGAAACAATCTCATAAGGAATGAGTCTTCATGGTGAAATTTGAAGCTCACGGTATAAAACTGACACACATGATCACTTAGATATCAATTCCCATCATACTTGTCATATTGGGGGATCTCATCCTTTCTAGGAAAGTCTTTAATATCAACACTTTTATAAAAATGGTAAGAAAAATCAAATCAAGTGAGAAGGAAATCTTATGTGCCATGAATGTATCCATTATACTCTTCACTTGATTAAATTGTTCTTCAAAAGGTGGATCTTTCCTCCTAATTCTTTTGTCTACATCATAGTTGTAGGGAACTTTGACACCCTTATCAATTAAATTCTTTAGGAATACCTCTTTGTTTTGATATATATACTTCTCTAAACACTCTTGGAAAGAACGTTCTCATTGCATTCTGATGAAATCTTCAGAGTCATAGTCAAAATTTGAACTACCTCCTCCATATTGTGAACCATGATGAGAACATTGCAAAGGTTTTCTTGAAATCTTGGGAGGTGTTAGTTTACTATAATGATCATGTCTTGAAGCCCCTCTTCCTCTAGGGCTATGAGACCATGAATGTGTTCTTGAATGTCTTCCACTTCATGGAGTATTAGGAGGGGTGGATGGAGGAGAGTTGTTTCTACCACCAACATGCATGTTATTAAATTGAACATTAAGTTTTTGAGTGAATAGTATATCTTGCTCCTCTTAGAGATTTTTCCTTTCTATTTCTTACAAATCTTGTCTTTCCTCTTCCATACATTTAAATTTTTTTTCCTTTATAAATTGTTCCTCCAAGAAGGCTTTCTTTTCATGCTCTAGTGTCTTAAGTTTTTCACTTGTGTATATTTCAAATGATGTGAGCAATGAACTTGGTTTTGACTATCTAAGAAAGTTGTTGGTATATATTGCATTGACATGAACACTAGGAGGCTCATCATCTTGGTATTTATGTTCTAATTTTTTTTCTATATAAGCTTTCCTCTTATCCCTTTCAGCCCTTTGGTGTGCATCTATATATCTAGTTGAGATAAGGGGTGAGACTGGTCAATTTTCACAAGAGGAACTGCAAAACAAAATGGTATCTCGATGTTTTTCAAATATGTCATCAAGGTATTTATCCATTTCTCCCCTCTCTCCTTGTGTCATTTTATAATTCATATCCATATCTGAATGGTAAGGTGATAAGGGTTTAGTCAACTCACTAAGGTTACTCTTGTGATCAAAGCAAACTTCAAAGTTGTTCCTAGCTGGTTGATCAAATACAGGTTCTTTTCCCTTGCGTCTTTGGTAAGTTTGAACTAAGGGTTATTGGTAAAAGACTACTTGAGGCCACTTTCCTTGATCTACTTGATATCTTGTTGTAACCTATATGAAATAAAAGGTACTATATGATAGGATGACCCTAAGAAATGTTGGTACTTTACTATGATAGAAAAAACACCAACTATTCCAAAAGCAAGATGATAAGATAGAACTTTGGCAATAGGTATAAACCAACACTTCCATAGAGGTACCCAATAATACAAGTGAATACCCTAACACATATAGATTAGGAGGATAATTTATCCAAATTATAATTAATTAAAACTGAATTTGAATGGAACTTAATGGACAAGAGATTACTAAGACTCTCCAAGCATGTTATCGAAGAATCCAAAGGTTAATCTTCTCAACAAGGATAGTTTCTAACTCACCAAATTCAACAAAGGTCATGAGTAAAATAAAATATTACTAATTCAAGAGGTCAAAACACAAAAATCCAAATTGAAAATAAGATTCTAATAGTGGGCCGAGTGACCTAATTTGACCCAAATCAACCAAGGAGGACTAAAAATGATAGAATAACAAAACAAGAAAGGTTTCAACTCAGGAACTTAGTTTTCTTGTTTGTTTTAATTGACCAACTAGATGCATCAATATATTTTTATCATAAATTAGGCACACAAGACAATTCTTAGGGAGTTCAAGTAATGGACAAGGGACAAAGCAACCTTGTGCATAAAGAAGAATAGTGTCTTAGTATGAATCTAATCCCTAGAACCACTACTATGTATGCTCTCAAAATGTTTTCCAATCATGCACATAGTCCTAGAAAAGAAAATTGGGATGCACTATGGTTCTTAGTAATGGTCAAATCTACAACTCTTATGATCTCAAGTGGGTGAAATCCAATCTTAGTGCACCAGAGTTTTGACACATTCCAAGAATTTAATCAATCATAGATGTTGAAGAAATCTGATAGCCCAACAAAAGATTACAGCCATGGAGATTTCTTTCACAAGGACATTTACATAGTGGGTGTTGCTACCACAACAAAAGTGGCTACTATTTCTTAAGGTTCCATCCATGTGGTTTACCCAATAAAGGGAGTGTCCACTATGGTTAACCCTCTGTAATCAAGGAAGACTCACAAAATTAGACTGCATGGGGACTTAGCTTGGATTCAAGGGTTCCAAGTTTTTGATGTTCCCAAAAGGAAACAAAGCATACTCCTCTAGCCTCTTCACCAAACTAAAACATAGAAAACATAGTCATTGACATGATAATTTGAAATCACTGACTGAGGTTTGGAAAGCCAACAACAATCACCACCAATTTCAAGAGAGAAAGTACTAGAAAATATCAAAGGCAAACAAAGCAAGATAATGAAATAATATCAAATCCTTCCCTACCTACAAGGGAATCTATCATCAAGAATTGCTTAAATATAAGGCAAGTAAATGAAGCCCACTCTCTCAAGATCACCACAATAATGTTCATAAGACCTAATTACTATGTGAAACATGTATGCAAGAAAGTAAATTCTAGGTCCAATTTAGGATCACCAATCGAAATGTGAATTACAAAAGCATGTAAAACACTCTAGCCAAACACATAAGAGGTTCACTTTTAATTCCAAATTCTAAATGTTATAGAGATTTATAAGAATACTTCAAATCCAAAGTAATATGTGTGTATCATTCCACTGATCTAACGAACCAAGCAAGCGCTCCAAGCAAACAACAAGCAAACCAATACAAGATAGATATTTCTTATGTAAACCCTAGGGTTAGATCTCAAAATCTAATTTTTAGGAGTAATAATAACCAAAAAATAACCCAAATGAAAACTTACATAATGCATTGAACCACGTGAAAATTAAATGCAAGTTAATCATTAAATGCCCTTTTTTTAATTTTAATTTTTGACCTAGTCAACAAAATTGGACCTATATGCCCTAAATTTGGACCCAAAACCATAAATACAAAAAAAGGACTGCTATTAAAAAATAGATACCCTTCCAAAAATGTCATAATTTTAGAAAAATATCTTATTTGTACCCTAGGGACCCATTTTGTCAAAATAGATCAATCTTTGTAAATAGAGTGTTTGAGCCCTCATATGATCTCTAAACTCAAAAAAAAACAAAAACCCTATTTAGAACTAAAAAACCTTTCCAAAAATGTAAAATTTTCCAAAAATTTGCTAATTTGCATCCAAAACCAATTTTTCATTAAAAATAAAGAAAAAATTATTAAAAACATGAATTACCTTGGAAAACTCTAAAATTTTAACTAAAGCTTCTCTCATATATTGTCACCTTGTAAAAACATTTCAGACTACAACACCAAGACATTTGAGAGATATGATCAAATCTTTAAGGTCTAGGGCTTTCTGTCTACAAACAAATCCACACAAGGGGGTTAGCTCAAAAACTAGCCAAAACTAGCATGTAAATGTGGATTGTCCCATGATGGGCATCAAAAAATGTGTGTTAAAATGTTAACACACTTCTGTGAATCATTATATCCAAGATTTTTCAAGAATTAGGTCTCAAATGGTGACTCATAGCTCTCTATTCATGGAGTGCAGGGGTTTGTAATGAAGGCCCTTAGTTTGACCTAGTTAATGTGCATGCAAGTACACCATAAAATGAGAGATTCAAAGAGGAAAAGAAAGAATTATAGTCTCCATGATCATCAAATATGCATGCAAATGAAGATGCAAGATAATCTAAATGACAATAACGCAAAGCGATGCAAGAAAGAAAATCTAATCTATGAAAGGAAATAACAATGCAAGATTAATCTATGAAAGCAAATATGACTCTAAGCTAATATGAAAATGCAAGGATGAAGCATGATGATGGAAGCAATAGATGCATTAGAGAAGAAGAAAAAAAGAGGGAAATTGCAATGAAGCTCCAATGTCCAAACCTTAAGGCTCAAACCCTAATGCTCAAACTCCTCCAAAATCACTCTTCCAACCTGTAGTATAACAATACTATAGAAACTCACATCTATTTTTTTTTTTTATGAAATGAGAAGAGGAGGGCTCCTTATATAGTCAATTGTGGAAGTGGGAGGTTTCTCATGGCTAATATGGGATAATAGGGCTTGATCGATGTGAGACAAAATTCAACCAATGAGAAAAGGAAAGTGTTTGACAAGAAAATGGAAAGAGGATATTAAGGAATCAGCTTAGAAATATGTGCATTTAAGTGTAGAGAAAATTGATTTTATTTATTTTTATTTAATTTATTTCATCAAAAAGAGAGATTTAAGTGGGGATTGTATTTAATTAAAAGGGAGAAAGCTCTTTTAGTTAAATATGAGCTATTTAATTTAATTAAAAGAGAAGTTTTCTTTTAATTAAATAAGACTTAGAATTAAATGATCAAACCTTAGGAAATATTGAATTAATTAAATTAATTGCAATTTGATATAGGAAAATGATTTGAATTGATTTAATAAAATATTGAAATGCATTGATTTAGGAAATTGATAAATTGAAGAATGGGGAATTATAGTCTAGGTGACCATTTTAGGATGCATACATTGTTAACTAGGGAAACTTTTGATCAAAGGGAAAATCCCAATGGGGATGGTACCCATGATATGATGTATTAATATAAATATACCTTATTAGAGAATGGACCCTATTAGGAGTCTGTGAATACATTTATTACATATGAGTCCCTATTAGGAGACTTTGAATCCTTTTTAGGAGATTCAAACCCTATTACAAGTTGTGCCAACCCTGTTAGGAGTTGTGGAAGACAAGTAGACCCATTGCCCAAATAGATTCAAGGGAAAGACCAATGAACCCACTATCAAAATGATCTCTCTATTATTCCTAACAAAATAATAGAATTGAATTATACTTCCTCTATATCTATCCTGTCAACTAGACTTTTGATCCTTTAGATCTTGTAATTAGATCACAAATCTTGCATCTAATTATCTCTTGGATCACTTACGCACATTCAGTAAGCACTCTGCTTCTATTGACACTTCACACTTTTGCAATGATCTCAATACTCATCATCCTTTTACAATCAAGGAAAACGCATTTTCTTTATACCATATCTTCATAATAATTCCTTGAGTTAGTCTTGAGGCTTTCCCAATTAGTTAAAATAAGATAATTAATTTATTAAAATTATAATAGCATGATCAACTCATAGTCTATATAAAACTTCACACATGCCATACTAAGGCTTATGTACTTGCTAACACCATTAGCTAACTATCCTCTATTACTACCTAACTGCACATCTCTTTACTACATCTCATATTTAAGATAGAAAAAAAACATTAGGAACCACTATCCTAATAATCTATCTCTAAACTACTCTTTTCAAATTAGGTACAACTTTCATAGATCTTCAAGTTAGACTTTGTGCACTTAACCACATCATTAGGACACTATTGCAAAAATGTCCATAATTGTGCATCTCCAAACAATCAATCCATTGTTTGTACCATCAGGATCTCTATTTGATACTCTACTAATCTTTACAAAAACAATGCTATGTTGAAATCAATGGAAAAAAAAGTCATGAATGCAACATATCAATACTCTCCAATGCTTAGGATACTCCCACAATGTAGTGTCATCAACATTCATCCTAAGATTTCTTGGGATAAGTTCTTAGGTCTTCTATATCCATTTTTCAAAATTTTTGTTTATCCCTTTTTTGAAGTAAACATTAACACTTCAAATATCTTTAAAAAAAATATCTTTAAAGTTTTGCAATGATTACTAAAAGAGTGAATCGATCATTCCAAGAATCATCAATTTTCTTTGGAAAAGAATGAGCCTCCCACAATGAGATCCATGTGACCAAAACCATCTACCTACTCCCACTTTAGATTCCCTAGTATAGATTCTCCACAAAAGGTATGGATTCAAGCTCTAACCGAGCTCTTATTTAGATATGTTATTTTTAAGGGATGATTGAGATTGTGAAACTATGATTATCATGCTTTCATGTTTATAAGAATTGGTGTGTAAGGATGACATATTAGTTATAATTTAAAAAGTTGATGGGGGAAATTGGAAGATAAATTTGATGTGATTGCTAACAAACAGATGGAATTGGAGTGTTTTCCAAGTTTTCTAGTTATTAATTACCTTGAATGAGTTGTTGTTTATTGTAGATAGCTGAAGTGAGGTGAAGCGCGAAGGAGTTGGAAGTGGTGAGAAATATGGAGTTTCCTATCTCTGTAGAGTCAAATTGACAAATGAAATCTTTCAAGTGCCATGCAATTAAAGAACACATCAAGGGTTTGATGAGAATTAAAAGTAAGGAAATTCTTTCTATAGTGATAGAAGTTTTAGGTGACTAGTTTAAGGAGAGGAATGTTAAGAGATGCACAAATATGGATATTATAGTATTATTCATAGCGTGGGGCTTAGAACTGAATGACAACACCCAATAGGTTGGGAGAATAATGTGTTTTTATCTTTGAGGAAGATTTATTGGGTGGTTTTGTATCACCTATGATTGTTATTCCTAATGGAATACCAAGGTTAGATAAAGAATTCAACAAAACAATAGGGTTAAAACCTATGAGAAGACCTTCAACATGAGACCAAAAATAATTAAAAGAAATGAAAACCTGACTCCTTTTAGTAACTCCAAGTTGAGGAGGTTTTTTTCAAGTGATGGAGATGTGTGCTCAAGTGTTCCTCAAGAATTCAATGGATAAGAAATAGAAGTGTGAATGGATGTGAATTTGAGCATGGTAAGGATATATTTGATGACTTTTTTCTTCACAAGAGTAGTATAACATTAGCATAAAGAGTGGATATGAATTATGAAAGGAGAGGGTTTATCTATAAGATAAGGGAGATGAAGATGGAGGGTCAAGGAGTAAAGATGGAGGAAGGATGAGGGAGGGATATGATGCAAGGAGAGGGAGGAACACAAATTTTTCTTCCTCAATTCTATAGCCTTATGACAAGTGTCACAAGGAGAGAGGATGAGAAAGATAGAGGGAAAGTGAGGGGACAAAGGAGTTATTAGGGGTATGGAGTGTGTAAGAGGAATGTAAGAGAGTGTAAGTGATGTATAAGTAGCTATTAAGTCTAAGTAAGATTATTTAATGCATGCAGGTAGGGTTGTAAGAGGGGTGTAAGAGTGTTGGAAGGATTACTGGGAAACAAGATACTACCAGGGGGTGGGGGGGTTGGCAGTTGAATCAGGATCTTAAACTTTAACTCATGAGACCAAATTGCTGAATTCACACCTAATTTATCTCATATCTTAGATCTAACATTAAAATTTTAATATTGAATAGTAAATGATATACATCACATTGATGAAAGATTCAACACATAACACAAATGATTTGGTAACCTAGAAACACTTATATGTGAAGGTAAAACTAGGGTGGGGATGAAATCAACAAATCTTCACTATTGCAACAATAAAGTTAACTTGTTAGGGTTAAAATGTTTGATCATAATATATGATATACCTTGTGAGGGGTATGTCTATTAAAATCTTCAAGAATGTTATGTCATACCCTGTTAAAGGATTTCACACTTAAAATTAAGTAAGGACTATGTTACGAGGTTTACATAGACATATTAGGATCACTTGGATAGATATTTTACCTAATTAAAAATTGATTCAGTACCTAACACTCATTTTTCTTTGCAAGATGATTTTGGATCTTTTCTATACAATGTTTGATCTAATCTCTCAACCTGATATCTCTTTTTAGTCCTTTATTTCTTCAATTTCCTTTGTTTGAACTAATTATAGACTTAGCCTTACTTTCTCTATTCTATCCTTGTTCACTACTTCTCATCATAAACATTCATTCACTCACATATACTAATTCCAGGGTTAGAATCTTGCTTAAATATATGTTCTAAGAAAGCTCTAGTTCTTAATTGATGGTTTACAATTCACCATCTTTTATCATTTCTATTTGATTTTTTAATTGGTTGATCTTCACTCCTTGGAACTATTACCTTCTATAATGATGCATAAAATCTATCTTGATTGTCTCTAGAAATATTAAATATCATATGGAAATCAACCAACACATTTTACATAGTCATTTATGCAATTACAAACTTGTATGATAAAACTAAACTTCTTAGTATATGAGTGTGTTGACACTCGATTATCATTAACATTCATATTGGCACTCAACTTCTATATGCATGTGCTTCTTTGTTTTCTCAACAAAACTATCTTCTTAATTTAGTCGAGCTCTATTAAAATAACTCAACTCATATATATGCTCAGAAATCACTAACATTTTCAACATGTTATACAAAATAAATAAGTCCTTTTTTATGCTTGGCCTTTACTAGATGACTCAGTAGCAGTGATGACCGTTCATCTTTTCCTAGTAAATGACTAAGTGTTTAGGCACCAATAGACAACATAGGCTTAGAGATCAACCATTCCCCCCTTTGATATTAGTGAAAAAAATACTTTTTAATGTATAGTCATTACGAATTACTTTAAAAAATAGCCCCTCTAAGATTATAATCTAAATTTGTAAAATATGATATTATGACATTTGATGTCTTTGACTTTGAGTTCTACTTGTATCGACTTTGTATGCTTCTCATTTCTCATTTCCCCCTTTTCTTTTCTCCTTTACCCCTTGCTTTTACCACTAATGGCTTGTGGCTTTAGAGGTTAGATGGTGCTTATAAAAAAATTTCTTATGGCTTGCTAGAATATCTACATAGCCTTTATTCCACTATTCTTTTATTTTCTCTAAAACTTGAAATTGAATTTCTAGCTTGGTAGCTAGATCATTAAACCTTCAATGTGTGCAAAATGTATGTCCTTATTCAAAATAGTATGTGTAATATATACTTCTTTTTGAATGATTTCCAAATGTGATATCCCTATAGATAATTTATATCCCTATTCTTCTATATCCCTATTTTTCTATTAAATTTATATCCCTATACTTCTTTTTGAATGATTTCCAAATGAAATTATCATTTATATCCCTATTCTTCTATTTAATTAAATAAATTGCACTATACATATTTAATTTAATCCCACATCCCCTTTGATTAAATAAATCATATAATAAATCAATTCTCATCCCCTAACCATTCTTAAACCCTATCACTATCTAAATCCAACCCATTCACCCATACTTACCTCTCTTAGCTAGCCAATTAACCTATCTCATTAATGCTACGCCATTTGCATCCTAATCTCCTCATAAGCTAAGCCTAATCCCCTTCCTAAACATGTGTACAACATACAAAAAGGATTAAGACTTTCTTACCCAAACCAAAGTCAAACTCCCATCCTATCCTTCTTACATCCCTATCCAAAGAATAAATGGCTCTTCAAGTCCTCTTATATCCCTTTTCCACACTCCTTCCCCCTTTTAACTCCCTTTGACCAACCATTTTGACCCTCTTCCCTCATTCAATCCCCTCGTAACACTTGTCACAAGGCTATGGATTCAAAGAATCACAATCCATGTGTTCCCCTTTCCTTGCATCCTAGCCCTCCCTCACCTTTTCTCTATTCTTTTATCCTCATCATCCATCTCACAACCCCTTGGCTTATAAATTAGATGCTTCTCCTCTCATAAATCATCCATTTTTGAAGATAAAGTCATAATGCCATTTTAGATCATCAACTTTCATGAAAACTCATAATGCCCCTTTAAAGAACACATCATTGAATCACACCATTACCATGCAAGAATTCCCACTCATCCTACATACCATGTTTTACCCCTTTTGAAGGATCATATCCATATTGAAGCTTGAGCATATCTGAGCACACATCTAACCATCATTATGTACATATCTAAGCATGAAGGTTATACTTAGGGAGCTTACCATACTTGGTTTCCATTCCACTTCTATGTCTCCTTTGTACTCTCAAAAAGTTTTTTTTTACATTTCTTTAGTTTTGTGAATGTTAGATTAATTTTAATGTTCTTTACACACTAGGATTTTACAACATATAGTAATCAGTCCAAATACTTCTTTCCACACCTGAATATTGTCTTGCCCAATGTAATGAGCCTCATTCTTCAACAAAAATTATGCCCTATCTCTTGGAAAAAATTTCTTTGCATAATCTTTAAGGGCTATAGAAATATTTTCTTCCCCAAATCTAGTTTAGCTTGTGCCAACGTAGTCTCTCTCTTTTTTCTTCTGTGGATAGTGCCCACTTCAATTTGGCATCTATGCTTTTATACAAAACCAATGGGAATCCATCTCCCAATTCCAAGGGTGTACCTCTAAAGTTGATATTGATATCTATCATCACTTCTTCAAGTTTAACTTGATCATAATTATTCAAAGAATCATAGTTAGTATCTTTAAATCCTACAAAATTTCTTGATTTTCTAGCCTTTTCATATACCAAGTCTATAGTCATTAGAGGGAGTCTCTTTACAATTTTCAATTTTCTTGGTTCATAAGACTCAGTCTCTTCATCATCATCCTTCTCTTGTGTAATGATCATTTTTCTCCTCAACTTCTCTTGTATATTTTTCTATGGTTAGCTAGCCAATCCCTTCTCTGATGGACTACCTTTAGTATTTATAGCTAGGGGAAAAGCTATCTTAGATCTTGTTATGATTTTCATTTTGGGATTTTGAGGAGTGAAACCTTGTTCGAATCTGTATTAAGATCAAATTTAACCTTAGGGTCAACAATTATTACCTTCCTTTGCTTTGTTGCCTTGGGCTTGATAATAGCCAATTCTTTTCCTTTTCCTTCCTCGACCTCAAAAGGTTGTTTTAATCATTCCCCTTCTTAAAAATTTTTTGTTGTCAAGACTCTTTCTCTTTCTTTTCTTCTTAATATTAGGCATACTAGATTTTGCATTCAATTTTTCCATTATTGTTTCATATGTGTTGAATTGCTTGACATTAGCACCAACATCCTCTATCAAAAGTGTAGTCACTAATGTTGTCATCTCACCTACAATAACTTCATAAGGCATAGGCCTTAACCATGAAATTCTAGGTATTACTTCCTGTGCATGCACACAATCTATGTCTAATAAAACATATACCTTATCACAATACTTATCAACAACCAACTTAGGTATCCTCATTTTGTTTCTCATTTTATTTTTTAACTCTTCATAATAATTATCCATTATTGATTCAAAATCTTCTCCCAAGCTATTAATCAAGTCATTTAACTTCTCTATAATAAGTTGGTTCATATCCCATGCTATTATTCTAATCATAGGAAATGAATTCTATACATAGAAAAATATGCATACTAGCAAAGACCCAAAATAGGGGATTTTGTAATAGTACTTCAACTTACAACTAAGTAAGCACCCTACTAAAGAATTTTGCTTTGAAATATTGGAGAGAAGCTATGATTATAGAGAAGCTATGAGTATAGCTATCTATATCTTGAATCAAGTACAAGTAAAGAAAAAGGTACAAATTTCACATCTTTTGAATTATGGTATGGATAATCACCCAATGTCAAACATTTTAAGGTATTTAGAAGCAAGTATTACATTATAAAGGACAACAAAAAAAGAAAATTGGCTGTAAAATGTGATGAAGGTATATGATATTCTACAAGAAGTAAAGCTTATAAGTGTTAAAATACTAACACTAAAAATTTTTGGAAAGTGCAAATGTAAAAGTTGATGAATATACAAAAGTACATGAAGATGAACAAAAGAAGGAACTTGAGAATTACAAAACCTTTATGTACTACTATGATGGTATGTGTATTGATGAAACTAAGAACCAAGCTATTAATCAATAAGAACTAGTGATTATTGAGTCATAGACAATGGATGTTGAGTTGTAGTCAAGAACTGAGTTACATTCAAAAATTAAGGTACATTCTAATGCCTAGATCAGTTTATAGTAAAGGAATGTTGAGTTACCTAGCAGAGAAGTACATAATGAACTTGAGATTAAACTTCATGAATGATCTATTGTTCAAGAAAGAAGAATGAAGATAAGATTATAATAATATTTCACAAGACATCATCTTGCTAAAGAAATCATTGGAGATAAAGAAGATGGACCAATGACAAGGAACATGTTAAGAAATGAAACATGTTTTTAAAGCATACATGAACCTAAAATAGTGAAGGATGCACTAGAGAATGAAAACTAGATTCAAGACATGAATGAACAACTTAATGAGATTGAGAAAAACAAAACTTGGGCACTGGTACCCAGACTAGAGAACAAGAATGTTATTGGAACCAAGTGGGTATACATAAACAAGTTAGATGAGATGTTAGAAATAGATAATACTAAGAAGGGCGTGACTTAGTATTCTACAAAAATTTTCCCACAACTAAATATTCTTAATTACTATATAACTTTCATATGAATGTAAACCAACAATGTTGAACATTAAATATAACCATGCAGATAGATAACTCATAATGCCATTATTTGTTAACTAGGGAAACCCTTGGTGGGGATGATACCCACTAGATGATTCACTAAACAATAGGATCTTGTTAAGGATATTTACCTTGTTAGGAGTCTATGAAGTACATATAGTGTCTCCAATTCTTGTTAGGAGACTAGGCCTTATTATAAGCCTTGAACTTGTTAGGAGTTGGTAGATCAAATACAATGTATGCAATAAGAGCCCACAGCCCTAACATGAAATTATACATTTTGGTTCTTCACAAGATAGATATACATATAATACTTACTTTACTATTGTAACTCACACTTGCTTTAATCAAACATTAGATCTAGCATCACATAAGGCTCACATAATAGTTTGCATCACATCTAGAACATCTCATGACTTTCCAATAACTACGCAATATAAGATCTTTCCTTAAACCTAACACATTCACAAATTACTACACAATCAACTTTCATGTCTTCACACAATTGACATAATATAAAATAACTTATGGATTATTTTCCTCATAGTGGGCACATCATGAATTAGTAATTATTTTGTAACCAAAATAATTCCTCAAGCCATACAACTCTATTTATTGATATTCTTTTTTCTATTCTATTAAATACCCACACTAGTATTTTAACTACAACTTAAGCTATAATGTTTGTAGACTTCTGGACAATTAACCACATCACCATGACAGTGTCACAAAGCCTCTCTTAACTGCACATAAGCTAACTCTTAATGATTCATTTGTACACTTAAGATCTCAAAATGCTTTAATGATATGTTGAATACATATTGTCATAAATGAAAACAATCAAGACATCTATCTAATAATTTTTCCAACAAACTCCACCTTGGCATTGATGTCAAAATATGATTAAATTGGCTAAGTCAGAAAATAACGTCATACATAACCAAAAGCCATAAAAGAAACTACAAAACTTGCCTTCAAAACATAATAGTTTTATTTATGTTTTGATGGAACATTATATTCCTTATTACTCATTTACATTGATATATACATAAGCTCCCCCTTACATATACATTTGCATCTATCATTTACATCTACACAATTTTCTTTACATAATACTCCCCCTTTGACATCAATGACAAAGGCATGAAAAGTTGTATCACAAAACTTGCTACTAGTTAATGATCAACTCATCATTCTAGATATACAATTTGCAAAATCAATATTCAACCTATTTATGTCCTTCTTCTAGTTGCCTTTTCCTATATTTTATATATTGATGAGTGTGAAAAGTGCATAAGATGTCGCTTCAACTATTCTCAAGTCAATATAGGCAAATTTTTCATAAGAATTATTTGTTGTAAGACATTCCTCTAACTGCCTCTACAAAATAATAACTTTGGATGAAAAATATTCTTTATGAATAAAGAATATCCTTAATACCTTATCCTTGTTAGACACAATTCCTTTGATAGCATTGTGAATCTTCTCGATCTCATTTTTAGAATCTTCAATTCTAACCTCTAGTTACTACAATCTTGTAGTGACTATCTAAAGCTTACTCATATGGCCTTTGATCTTTGCATCAAAAATTGATAAGTAATTGTAATACATTTCAAATTGTCCATACAACTTCTTACCTTCATATAAGCTCTTCCTTATCTCCTTTATGCATACATCTAAGGTTTTCATATCATTCTTAACATTTGTGCATACAATGTGAAATAGTGATGCATCATGCTTTGTTTGTGCTTGTGCTACTACTAGTTTGGCTAAAGTTGTGAACTCCTCATCAAAGGTCTCCACCAACTCTTTTACCTTAACTTGCAAGTATAGATTTTCTACAACCATGGAATCTATCTTCTGCATCCACAATAAGACTTTGACAAGAGTCTTCTCCAAAGACTTTACAAATTTTTTTTCCTCAAAAAATTTGCTAAAGGTGCCCATTATCTCTTTCTGATCTTCATCATTAGATGGAATAGGTACTATTACTGATGTTCTAGCTACTAATACTACTGAAGTTATGGTATTCTTTATCTTCCTTTCCTCTTCTTTCTTACTCTTCTCTTCTTCTTCCTTCTTCCTTTGTTCATCTTCTTCTTTATTCTTTTTCTCTTATGCTCTCTTTTCCTCCTCTTATTTTTATTTCCTTTTCTTTTCCTCTTCTTTCTTGTTCTTATCTTCTTTCTCATCATTTGAGCTACTATATGTAGTAATATTGCTAACAATAGTTTGGCCAAATTCCACAAAGGTATTTTCTTTGACGTCTACTATTATGTGTGTACAATCCACTTGCATGGATTTAGTACCCATAATAATATGTGCTGGTGAAAGTTCCTATTGTGTCTCCTCTTCGTCTTCTTCTTCCTGTACATATACTAGACAATCAATTTTGATCTACATGATCACCTTAGGTACCAAGGACATATATTTTACTATAGTCTATATTTCTTTCCTAACTTCTTCATAGTTTCCTCCCATCAAAAGAATTTCTCTTCTTTTGTTCCTCAACATGGGTTCAATACCCTTCAAAACTTTGTTTGATTCCTCTTTTGATCCAACATCACATAACTTATTTATTGATGTGAATTCAAATATTTTTCTAATAATCTTTTCTTCCTATTAACCAATGTATTGTATAGGTCTTTAGGAATCTTATTTTGTATACTTTCAAACCTTTTATTCTTCAAAATCATGTTTCTTATAACAACATTCTCTAACTGTCTTCTATCCATACTGCTCTACATGTTATAGAATTTATTTAAGTAAACAAAATTGTCATCATTTATAATTTTCATATTCAGATTTTCTACCTTTGGTTTCCATTCTTTCTTTCTTGCTTCTATCCTTGCTTCCTGCGCATCTTGTTTAATAGGTTTATCTTTAGCATCATCCTTAGAACTCTTAGAAATGCTTATTTTCATAGTCTTTCTCCTCTTTCCTAGTTCACTAGCAATCTACTTGACCCTTTTCTTGGCTTGTGGTGCAAGTTCTTTCTTAACCTTTATCGATCTCCCTGGTATCCTCTATGTAGTAGGTGCTTCTACCTTTGGCTACCTCCTGCTCTATTCATGTCTACCTCTTTCTAGTTGTACTTGCGCAACTACTACATAATGTGTAATAGGAGCTTGCACACAAGGTTATGCCATTGTTACTCCTTCTGAAGGTCCTACCATAGCAATGGATTTTTCTACCAACACTTCAATTTGACTAGTGGCCTTCATCTCCTATGTAATTCCTTTTAGCTCATTGAATTATTTCCTTGACATACCACATTTCTTGAGGATGGAATTTATTTCCTTTTCTACCTATTTCTTTCTCTCTTTGCTATGAAGTTCAAACTCAACTATCTATGTACTCTCATCATGGGCTCCCTATCTATGACATTCTATATCCTACTCAGATTTAAGTATGATCTATGCATCCCCTTCTATTAGCTCTATGCTCATCTCATAGCCGATAGGCTCAATGAATTTTACTCTAGAAATAAATGCTTCATAGTAGGTGTAGTCTATTTCCAACATGAAGCATAAATAATACTTATAATTTTACACTATAGAAGGAGGTATCATATACCTTAGTTTCATCTCTGATTAGAAACTCTTCATCATTCTATGTTATTATCTCTAACGTTCTTAAGCTTGGATTTTTAGCATTGAGTCACTAAATTCATTTTACACTCATTGGTATCCCAATTTATCAATCCAAGAAATTCCTTGAGGCACAAAAAAATATATTAGTTAGTAGAGACTCAAATCTAAATACTGCATGCTTAGTTTTCTTCAATCTTGTAATGTTATCCAACAATTGCATTCAAATGATCTCGCATAAGTTGACCTTTCTTCCTTCAACTAACATTACATATGTCACATGAATAAATCCAGCTATATAGAGCTAACCCTTGATCCATGGTTCAACTTGTACCCAAATATCTTTGTTAACAATTTTACTCCTCTCTCCTTAATAGGTTCAACCTTCATATTATTTTTGTGAAACTTCATCTTTAGGTTTGTCTCAACCATTTTCCTTGCATTCTTCCCATTAATAGGATTACAACCTTCATTACTTAATCATGTGACCTTGTGAATTAGGTTATTGTCAATTAAAATTAATAAATATCATCATGACCCTACTTAATATGATTCAGGTCCATTCATGATTTTTGAATTACATATAAAACATATACTTAACTAAATTCAATTCCTCTAGGTGGGCATACTCAAATTTCAAGGATAAGTCATTACTAGACATATCACCTAAATCTTTGTGAATCTAATCATCACCAATGCTCTCAACCTTAGAGTGTATATAATTTTTTATATCTTCTATGTGCAATGCATTTTCAGGAACTTGCAAGAATGTTCCTAACAGATCATCCAATAAAGAAACAAATGGGTGTATCTTGAACTCATACCTTAATCTATCACTAACATTATACACTCTCTAACTAGCCAATGCTCTATAATCTATAAACACTAGAAAAAATTGGATTCAATACTTCCTAAAATACCTCAAATTTGTGATTTAGGGCTTTTGTAACATTCAACTTCTCAAACTCTACTTCACACTTCAATTCACTATCAAATTGCTCTTCAATTTTCTCAACACCTTGCATGAACAAATGGTACACTCAATCTTACTTATTATCCTTAAATCATTTCAGATCATGTTCTACATTAAATGTGTATCTACTATGGATTCAAATACTATCTCTGTAAACCAATAAAATTGATTTCTCAATTTTTTCTTGTTGTGATCATATCAAGACTTGTGCACTTGACCATATCTTCCTCTCTATTTCTGCTACCTTATGTTAACTATACAACCTCTAACTCACTCTATAACATTAGTTCTAACCAATTGATGCTCTATCTCTACTAGAACTACTTAGCTCAGGTAGGATGAACCACAAACAATTTATGACTTCAATTTTCCATTAGATGCATCAATGTATTGTTCTTCCAATATTGTATGTGAATTCTCTAGATTACAAGCTTTCACAAATACTTCCTTAAACTCATCAACATGTTCCTTAACTACTTCCTTCTCACTATTATCACTTCCATTCTCATTCCTTCTATTATCTCTTTTGCTCCTTCTATGATTAAGATTCCTATTAAAGTTACTTTAGCCCATTCTACATAATCTTATTGTTTGTCCAAATTTAGTGCACAATTGACAAAGAGGTGCATTCCTCCTCTGATTCACTCCATTCTAATTCTCAACTGCTCTATAATTCCTTGCAATATGTCTAGGGTTTTTACACTTTTAACACACAAACTAGTTCTTCTCTCCATTAGATGTCTCTCCATCATTAGATTTATCCTGTGATCATCCTCCTTCATTACCTAAAGGGTTAGTATTCCTATACATTCTACTATTTACATTATTACCATAAAAAGTAGGTTTCTTACATTCTACTACCTTGTGTCTATAACCATGACAATTATAACAATAGAAATTATTAATGGGTTTAAAATACTTATTTGTGCAATCTCTTTTCATGTGTCCAACTCTATTTAAAATGAAGCATCTAAATCTAAACTCACAATTTACTTCCTTGGGTGGATCAATTTTCTTAGGTTTATCAACTTGCTCTATTTTCTTGGGTTCATTAGGTTTAGTTGAAAAATCAATTAACTCATCTTACTTTGATACTTCAGTAGATGTGCTTGATTCTACCTTACTTAGATAAGATTCCTTAGGAGATTTAATAACTCAACCTAGTTCTCTTTTGATTTCAACTTTCTTAGTCGATTTCTCTCCAATCAAATATCCTAGTCCTCTCTTTTCATAACAAGGTCTTTGATGAAACATTTCTTGATCTATCTTCTCACTACTTGAATAAAGTATCTCTAATTGTTGCTTATCTTGTGTCAATTCTCCTTTTCCAATAATGTTGTACTTTTCTAACTCGGCATGATCAATCTTGATAGTATCTAGTTTAGATGTAATACAACTTAACTAGGATCTAAGATTTTCATTCTCATATTTGAGTCTCGGTTCACAATGCCACTATTTTCCTTAAAAGCTTAACTTAAGATCAACTATTTTTAGTTCATGTTTCAAGATCTCATTCTCTTTCTAAAGATATCCTACTTCATCATTATCAATAGTTTGTGCAATTAGTTCCGTGCCATATTTTAGATCATCAATCTCATCTTTCAATTTTCCAATATACACTTTTGAATCTTTGTATCTATCTTGCAAGGTGTCTCTTTCGTCTATAAGAAGATCAATATCTTCAAGAGCTTCTTCTAAGTTTTCCTTCAACTATTCCATATTCATTAGAATTTACTTAAGTTGTTAAGCCTTTTCAATGTAACTAGGATTTGATACCAATTTTTAGAAATACATAATACTGAGAGGGTGATTGAATCAATATTATACAAATTTTTTCCCACAATTTAATATTTTTAATTACTTTATAACTTTCATATGAAAGTAACAACAATGCTGAACAATAAATATAACCATGCACATAGATAACACATAACACCATTAATTGTTAACTAGGGAAATCTTGGCCAAGGGAAAACCCTAGTGGGGATGATACCCACTAGATGATTGACTAAACAATAGGATCTTGTTAAGGATATTCAGCCTATTAGGAGTCTATGAAGTACATATAGTGTCTTGAGTCCCTATTACGAGACTAGGCCTTGTTAGAAGCCTCAACCCTATTAGGAGTTGGTAGATCAAATACAACGTATGCAGGAGCAACCTACTATGTCACATCACAGAAGGCTTGCATAGTTGTTTTTATCGCATCTACAACATCTCACAACTTCCTCTTAATTGTGCAATATATGATCTTTACTTATACCTTGAACATTCACAAATTACTACACAATTAGCTTTCATATCTTCACACATTTGACTTAATATAAAATAAATTATGGATTATTATCCATGTAAGAATTTTTTATAGCTCTGATATGATGTAAGAATTTTCCTTAGAGAAAAATTCACCCAAGATCAAGGAGCACAAGCACAAGCACACCATAGACCAAAGAGTATGATCAATATGAAAATGCTTTCTATTATCAAAAGTATGTAGAAGCATGTTGATACACACTAGGAGAGCCTGTAAATAAAGGCCTCTAAGATGTATCTAGAATGTATTTAGAAAGTACTAGGAGATAAGCATGTCAATCAAGTATGTATCATCCACAATAAGAGGATAAGCACGATGAGGTGTCTAGAATATTGTAGACACCATGTGCTCAAATAATTTTCTAATTCCTAAGTGTAGACAACTCACAAGAGTATGCATCCTTGCAGGTGGCTAATAAATAAATAATAAAAATATGCATTAACCTAAGTAAACTTAAGTAAGTGTAAATAGTAAATACTCATTTACACCAACACCCCCCCTTAAGTGCAACATAGGGGAATACCCTTAAGCTTATGAGAACTATGGTGAAATGCATAATGTTTCATGGCTACTAGGCCATGTTAGGTACCCATGTATATAATGAAGATGCAAATCTCTCTAAAGTAAGGAAAGAGAGAAAACCTCATGGGAAAAACCCTCCCCCAAAAAGAGAGATAAAAAGGGATGCATGGATGGATGGAGTAATAAAGAACCCCCCCCCCCCCCCCCCCCCCCCCTCTCCATTACAACATCCATCTAGTATATACAAGAAAGAAATGGAGAAGGACAAAACCACCTAAGAGGAAAATGTCCCCCACAAAAAAGGAGAAGAAGGAGATGAGGTAGTCCCCCCCCCTCCTAAAAGTAATGTGTCGATCAGTGAGAAGTGCTCCAATGTAGAAGCTAATCCATGACATTTGAATGATATTCCTCCCCTTTGGAAGAAACAAATGGAAGGGTATAAAGGAGATGTGTCCCTTGTATGGAGAAGGAATCTCTAAGATGAACCATGTCTCTAAAACCTGTTCAAGTATCCCTATGTCAATGCTGATGATGGCTTCCTCCAAAATTATTAAGAAGAAGTCCAAACCAAACAAGGAGTAATGTAGAACCTATTTCAAAAAACCAAGAGTCTTCTAAAATGAAAAAAAGACCTACTGTAGATGTTGTACAAAGGATCCACAATCACACCAACCTGTGAAGATTGATCATGAAGAGAATGGATATGAGGGTCAAATTGGGCCCGTGTAACAACTCTAGAAGGATTTTTCTCAGCAAAGAGAATTTGTAGATCATCAAAGAATTCTTCCTAATCTATTGTGTGTGACTCCAAGAACAAAGCTGAAATGTCAAGCAAGAAGTCATCACCTAGAAGAAAAAGTGTACCATGTGTTGAAGTACATGAATTTGTCACTGTAGAAATGAATGAAGTATTCACCTCAAAGAGAAGATGAATATCATCAATAGTGTATCTCACATCTTCAATGTGAGACTCCATAAACAGGCCTACAATGGCAGGAAGGAGGTCATCGCATGAAGGTATAGTAGGAAGACATAAAGGGTCCTACTACACTGAATCTGAAGCATCTGTGGCTGGAACAGGATCAATAGGAGCAACAAAAGCTAGAGGTGTGATCTCATCTAAAGAGGATGTGGCAAAAACTAGAGGTAAGATATCTTCTAGGAATGGTGGAACGTTTGGATCTCCATACTTCTCCCAAAGATACATCCAATAATCATGTGGTGGCCATATCTTGGCAACCAACTTATGATGATCAAAAGAAGAGAGATTAGTAAGAATAATACAAATCAATCTACCAATAGGTTCCTATAACTCAATAATGATCAAGTTGTTGGAACATAAACAAGGAAATACTTCCTTATGCTATGTTCTAAGATGATCAAGTGTATCACTCCATGTGTGATAGTTGTTGTTTATCAACTTGGGTCTAATGCCATAGTAACATGTGGAATAATACTCCTCTTCCATGATGGACCAATCAATGTAACCTCCAAAAAATAAGAATAATGAATGAAAGAACCCCCGTAATGTATGATTTAGGCACTTGATAGCCACTTACCAATTCAGGGCCTATTTTTTAAAGCAATATTTTTGTCCATAGAACCTATAATATGATTATATATTTGGAAAGTAGACAAAAAAATATGCACTTTCAAAAAAAATGGAACCTGATTTGAAGTCCAGATGAGCCCATACTAAGCATTTTAAGTGCAAAAAATTAAAATTTGTGAGTTGCAGAAAAATTCAAGAACAAAGATCTCAAACCACCTATACCAATATGTAGATCATGAAATTCTACCCCAAAACAAAAAAAATTGCTCACAAAAAGGAGTCCATATGAGGGAGATATCGTTGTTTGAAAATCACTACTATTTTTATTTTTTCTGAATTGCCATTGCGCCTCTAAAAAACAAATGGCTCTAGATTTTGCTTTAGATGTCCAATTTGGATGAAATAAAATCTGATTTGGGGGTTTTTTGACCTTCTGAATGTGATTCAAATATCTGATTTGTACCAGAAAGCACCAATCTTCACCTATAAAATATCTCTCTTATGGCCCAATGGCCAAAATTTTTCTAATAATGTAGATCTAAAAAAATAGTAGAGATGCAGATGAAAAAAATGCAAATCTAAAAATTAAATGTTCAGATCTAAAATGATCATACCAATGTTGTAAATTGGTCCTTCGGGTGCCAGTTTGCAAAAAAAAATTGCCTCACAATCGACTTTGGCCTAGGGTAGGGAACTTTATAGCCAATTTTCACTAAATCAATGTTTCAAACACAATGGTAAAGTCAAATCTAGCTCTAGACACTCCCAATTTCTACAATACTCTAGATTTGGGCTAAGGTGTTGAAGCAACAATGGTCTTGAATGACTATGTGATGAGAAAGTCTCCAAGCTCTGATACCATGTAATAATTTGGTATAGCTCTAATACCATGTATGAATTTTCCTTAGAGAAAAATTCACCAAAGATCAAGGAGCACAAGTACAAGCACACATTAGACCAAAGAGTATGATCAATATGAAAATGCTTTCTATTATCAGAAGCATGTAGAAGCATGTCCATAAAAACTAGGAGAGCCTGTATATAAAGGCCTCTAAGTTGTATCTAGAATGTGTCTAGAAAGTACAAGGAGATAAGCATGACAATTAAGCATGTATCCTCCACAATAAGAGGATAAGCATGATGAGGTGTGTAGAATGTTGTAGACACCTTGTGCTCAAATAATGTGCTAACTCCTAATTGTAGACAACTCACAAGAGTATGCATACTCCTAAGTGGCTAATAAATAAATAATAAAAATATGCATTAACCTAAGTAAACTTAAGTAAGGGTAAATAGTAAATACTTATTTACACCAACAATCCACATAGTTGGCTCATTATGACGTTGTCATTATTTTGTAAGCAAAATAATTCCTCAAGTTGTACAACTCTATTTACTGATATGCTCTATTCTATTTTGTTAAATACCCGCACTAGTATTTTAACCATAACTTACATCATACTATCCATACACTTATGAACATGTAATCACATCACCATGATAGAGTCAGAAAGCCTCTCTTAACTGCACATAAGATAATTCTAAACAAGTTGTCCATACACTTAAGATGTGTTCTCTATACTACTATAAACTATCTAACACTTCAACAATTTTCTATCTCTAAATGCATAAATGAAATATTGAATACATGTTACCATAAATGATGACCATGAAGACATTTATCTAATCATATTGCCAACATATTATCCTTCTAGGAAGCCAAATCCAAATTTCAAAAATCCACAAAGACGCAAATTTCTCCAGTCTTTTTCCTTACTGGGACCAAGTTAGCAACCCATGTAGAATGTCAGATTTGGAAGATAATTTTAGCATCAAGTAACTTTTATAGTTCTTTCATTATAAAAAAGCTCAATTATGGGATTCATTTGCCTTTGTTTCAGATAAAAGGGTTTGGAATCTGATTCCAATAGAATGTCATGCATGATGATCTTAGGATCATACATTATGAGTTCTTCATAACTCCATGCTATGACATCTGTGTACTCTATCAATGACTAAAGCATACTTTATCATTAATGAGGGTTACAACCCTTCTCGATTCTCACCATCTTTCGATCTTATTTTATGCCTAGATTATATCAATCACATTCTTCAACCCATTTTTCTTCAACATTCCTTTTACTATGTGTTGATCCATCTTGATCCAAGATACATTCTAATTCTACCATCCCCTTAGCAATAGTATTGGTCTTCAAATTTATGATTTCATTTTCATCCTCTAGCTCATCTTCCTTAGCATTATCATTGAGAGTATCATCAATATCTTGTCACTTGAAAAGTCCATTGAACATGATAAACTCAAGAATATGTTGGTAGTCTTGGAAGACTTGGAAGTTCATAATATTATCTAGAATAGATAGGGAAACATCAAATTCAACTAAAAATCTCTTTATATTTTTCTTTTCAATGGGTTTCAATGCACTAATTGAGAGTCTCCTTCAATTATGAGAGATTTGATGTCTTTATCCAACATGAAGTGGAGTCTGTGATTCAAGGCTTCATACTCTGCAACATTGTTAATTCTAAGCAATATTCTTCATAAAAACATCTATCTTTAAGATTAATTAGCTATATACATGCATCAACTCCTAATTTTCATTTAGAGCCATCAAACCTAAGTGTCTAGATTGACTTTTCTTTGGGATTTTTGGTGTTATGCTTGTTTGTATATATCTTTTCCTTCACTTGAATCTTAAAAGATTATTTCTTTGGGACCCATTGAAATATTTCACAGGGTGGACTTAGGTGAGTTTTCATAGTTTATCTTTGATATGGAGGCCATTTGTTTCTCCTGTTGATTTTAAATATCCCCAATCAATTCAGTGATCTTGTCAATCTAGGATTTCAAATGAATAACCACTAAGGTCCAAACATGGCCTTTTACAAAATGTCTTTTCCTCTAGACTTTAATCATCTCATGTGGAGGATTAGATAAAACCCCATAATTTCAAGAAGTATTACTATATGATGCATTAGACTCTTTGTTTTCTTCTTCATAAATATTAAGAAATTTAGATATGCTTGTAGAATTTGAACTTTCCTTTTGTACCTCATTTGGTATATAATCATTTTTCAATTGCATCATCTGAGGTAGTACCCTAGTGACTTCTTGCTAAAATGTGAGAATTCAAATTTTAAATGACTGACTTTGTGTAACCTACAAAATCTTAGAAGAAGCAAAATATTTGGGTCTACTTTCTTGCCTAAGAATTGTAAGTCTACAACCATACTGTCTACAAACTAAGTGACGAGTTCTTCATTTGGAGTAGGGATCATAGATTATTTATTGAGATAGTTGGCTTTCTTGGTTGCATTTATGTCAAGAGACATCACTTTGTAGGACACTAGCTCAGCTGAAAAAATGCTACCTTGTTTGGTGCATTACGTTCTGTGATCATTGTCTCCAGCTTTGGTTCAACATTAATCTTGATATGATTATTCAATCCCTTCCAAGGTAGCCATAGTTGAGTAAAATTAGTCAAAAACCATCCTCTCAAGTACTTTTTTAATTCTCTACTTAGCAATAATCCATAAGTTTTTGGGATTTCAACCACATGTATGTCTATAATGTCCTAAATTCAGGGTTCTACGGTTAATTATATTCTAACATCTTTCAATACCCCAAAAAATTTTACTTTTGTCTTGTTGAGTTGTATCCCTATTTGATTTGATGGTTGAGGAGTGACTCCCAACCTTTGAGCTATTGAAAGTGGCATGGTGTTGCAAGAAGATCTTGAATCTATAAGACAACTGTGTAGGTTCTTTTCAAAAATTCTAAGAATAAGTAAGAAAGGAGGCATTTTAGCCTTTTCATTATACATGGTACACATTACCTTAGAAGTATTGACTTGTTGTGATGTTATCCTTTGAGAGATTGTGCTCACATTTGGCATTGCCTTTGGAGATCAAGAGTCTTCAACACTGCTTCCCATTGATTAGGATAATTTTGTAGCATATCAAACATGGACATATTAGCCTTGGTTCTCTTTAGATCTTCTACTAAATTTTACTCTTCAGTTTCCCATATAGGATTCTTTAGGATTGTAGGTACATTCCCTTGATTTTGATTTTGTTTCCCAAAGTAGGGTTCTTTGTTAGATATTAGATTGCTATTATCTCTTAGATTAGAAGGTGTTAGATGCAAGGTAGGAGAAATCCCATTTGTCATAGTTTCCCTTTAGTTACACAAATTGTAATTATTTTGATTTTCATTTTGAAAAGCTAGCATCTCTTTTGGTTGTGGATTCACTTCTTGATTGAACAAAAAAGTGAATTCTTCATTAGCTAGTTGTTCCATTCTAGGATTCTATGGAGAATCATAAGATTCTAACATCATAGCATTGTAATGCATAGAAAACTTTCCATTATTGCATTGTGAATTTTGGGTCATCTCTTGATTTGCATTGAAATATGAGTTTCCATCATTAGGTACATTTTGGTTATTGTCATTCTGGTTGATATCCTCATACTAAACATTTTTGTTATTATTAGTACGGATGCTTACATTTTTTGGATGAGTATTCCATTGTTGATTCTACCTTTGGAAGCCATTTTCCTCATCTAGAGGATTGTAATTATTCCCTGCATTTTTATTTTCTACATTATTATTTCTATTGAAATTCTTGTTGTAATGCTGACCATAGTTATTGTTGTGAGGGCTGCATTCATTCTCTAAATTTTTTTTTTCTGCTCTTGTGAGAATCTCAAATGGGTTAGTTCGTTGGTAATCTAAGACATAGTTTTCTTCATTTGACTAATCTTAGATGTGATGTTATTTTTTGGTTCAACAAAAGTTGTTACCTTTTGCTCAAAAAAAGAAATTTTTTGAGGTTCATATCCTAGATAGGTTATGGCTAGAACTACTATAGCTAGTGCCTATTGTAACAAGAGTAGATTCATTGGAATGAATTGACAAGTCATCAATGGTGTTATAGTCACTTGATCTAGAACCATTAATACACCTCCATTATGATTGGCTTTCTTGGTAAAGGCAATTGCTTCATTGAAGACCTTTTCTAATGGGTCAATGTTTACAATAACTAGCCTTCATAGAAAGATAACTATGAGATGGTCCATAGCATTAAGATAAGTCTAAATTGCAGCTACAACTAGTAAGGTATAGGGTGTTTCCAACATGTAGAAAGACATATGAAAGTGATGATTGAAATGTGAAATGGTCTCCATTGGAACCCTTTTGATTGATATGAACTTATGATGCATCACAGTAAGCTTGATGAATATTTTAAAATGCTCGAGGAATAATTTTTCAAAGGAAACCAAATTCTTGATACATCAAGGTAAAAAATTCATGTACCAATTAATTTCAACTTCTCCCAATGAGCATGTGAATAAATAGCAAATCACATTCTCTTGCTGAACTTTCTTTCGATTGTATATTTCTTTAAAGACTTTGATATGGTCCTCAACTATTCATGTTTCTCCATAGATGAACCTATGGTAGAATTTATTAGGATTCTTGGTAAGGTCATTAAGTGCACCTTGCAAGTTAATTTTTGAATCTACTACATTTATAAATAAATCCATCAGTGGAGGATTTGATGGAAGAATGGGTGGAGGTGGGTTTGGAGGTGGAAATAAAGATGATGAAATTTGGAATAGAAGTGGTAGAATTCTAAGAAATCCTTCGTCACCATGAGGCTTACAAAAATGACTAATTTCTAAGAATTCTAGCTCACTATCTGAATATCTTGAAGATTGTTGAAAAGGAGATGATTGATCAATATATTCCATCTTGCATCAATTCTAGAAAAAGAGCACCTCTAAAGAATCACACTTTCTCAAAATAGTGCACCTACGCACCTTGCACACCTGTTCGTCTTCTAATAGTTTCAGACAAAATTTTTTTTGAACTTCTGAAAACTTTAGAATTTAAAAATAGTGATTTTTTCTCTCTTCTGAATGGTATGAGGCCCTCCTTCTAGTGTCACTTCTATTGAGTTTTAATTTTTCATTATGTTTAACTATAGGAATCCTTTCGAATTTCTCTCTTGAAAAGCTAATAGAGAATCAACTCAAACATTCTAGGTGATCTTGTGACCTACTAGAATCCTCTCAATTGAAGATAAATGTGTATGTTCATGAGGAAATCTTTTTTGGTTCCAATAAATTTCAAATAAGATGTTTGATCTACTGTTTCAAAAGAGTTACCACAAAAAGGATATATTTTTTATATTTTTTGTTTTATTATGAATGCAATTTATCGATGCAACTATACGAATTCCTATTTTAATCAAGTGTTACCAATGAAAATGAAAACGATAAGTAACAATAGATTAAAGTAAATAAATTGGAAAGGAAATTCCTAATGGACATAAACCATGGTAAAAACACATCTGTGAGTTAAATTATCAAAAATATTGGATAGGAAATCAATGAAAATAGAAGCATTACTTCCTCAATTCCACTGATGCAATCATTGATGGGAACTTAGTAATAACTAAAATATATTTCACTTCTCATTGAATTGCATCACCATGAAAAGTGTTTTCATGTGAGATAAGAAGCTATGCAAGAACAATAGGTGATCTTTTCTCCAACTTGGTACATCGGTAGAGTTCATGAACACAAGGCAAATACTAGATCAAAATAACACCCTGGAGTACATATTATATCCATGTATTTCTCACAAAAGAATTCCTTTATTATTGAGAGTGAGAGCTCTTAAAATGAAAACACATGCTAAAAAAATATAAAATAAATTCAATTATACACAAATTGACTCTCTAAATGGTGCTAAGTAGGTCTCAACACTTGTTTATATCAATTAATGGGTACATGACTGAAAATAATAAAATAAGAAGTAGATAAGAAGAAGGAAGATACAAGAGCATCTAAGTCATTATAAGCTCTAAAAATGGAAGCTTGACCTTCTCTAGGTGTTTTAAGGAGTTGAATTGCCATCAAAATGTGTTTCCGGTGCATGGAATGCTCTAAATTAGGAACTGTTAGTTAACTATCAGCACACTATTACTTATTCAAAATTGTTGGCCCACCTCTATGACTACACCTATGCACCTTATGCACCTATGCACCTTGTACACCTATGCATCTTGATGACAAGTTCCAAAAATCCAAAATTATCTCAAGTGTCAAAATTGAATTTCCAACATCTGGGTTTTTTTCTTCCGTATACAAAAGTAATGTCTGGATGTTTGCGCTTAAATTTATCTACAATCTTCATTACTTGGGTAGTTTCTAGAAAATCCAAAGCTCCATATTTATCTTTAACTATTTGTTATTATTTGTTAACCTCCATACACATTTCTACAAAATCTTCAAGTTTAGTGTCCAACTCCAACAATATGCCTTTAGTCTTAAATGCTTGCCTGATATCTTCATCTGATGAAGCATCCTCAAAATTTATTTGTAATTGTTGAACTATCAATTGCACTAAATTTTTAGGAATTTACCTTAGGGAAAAATTCACCTAGGAACTAAGAACTCAAACAAAAATACAACAACAGACTAGAAAGAGAGAGTATGATCAGAATGATGATACATTCATTCAATATGCATTGTGAGAGTACATTAGGAGTGCCTGTATATAAAGACCTTTGAGATGCATCTAGAATGCCTCAAAATCAACTAAATGATAAGTCATACAACCAAGGACATGTCCATCAGATATTGGTTATCCTCCATTAAGCATGGAAGTAAGTGTGATGATGAGAGGATAAACCTACAAGGGTGTAACATGCAAATCAATATTGTAGACAACATGTGCTGAAATAGAGTTGCATACTTCTATGTTGTCAACATGACAACTCAAAAAGGTGTTAAAAATCCTAAGTGTCTCATAAAATAATATAATAAAATAATGCATTGACTTAAGAAAACTTAAGTAAGTGTAAATAGTAAATACATATTTATACCAACACTCCACCTTAAGTGCAACTTAGGGGAATGCCCTTAAGCTTACAAAAACTAGGATGAAGATGCATAATGGGTCCTGACTACTAGGCCATGTTAGGTACCCATGTACATAATGAAAATGCAATCTCTCATAAAGCGAAGAAAGAGGGAAAAGCTCATGGGAAAAACACTCCCCCAAAAAGAGAGATGAAAAGAAAGATGCATGGATGGATGAAGTAATCAAGACCCCCCCATTATGACATACATCCAATGAAACATCTGTCTCCTCAACTAACAAAGAGACCTTTGATAAATTTTGTTCATAAGGATCCGCAATCATGCCAACCTGTGAAGATTGATCATGTAGAGAATGGACAAGAGGGTCAGAGTGAGCCCTCCCAACAACTGTAGAAGGATCATCAACATCAATGAGAAGATGTAAGTCCTCAAGGTTTTCTCCCAAGTCTGTGGTGTGTGACTCTATGAACAAACCTACAATGTCTGCCATGTAGTCATCAACTAAAGCTAGAGCTGGAAGACAAGATGTACCATGCTATGTTAGACCTTTCACTGTGGCAATATAAGCATGTAGACTATATTGATGATGTGACCTCCCGTTGCAATTGTCAATAGAACCCCAAGTATCTGAATCTATTGAAGCACTATTTCTAGTGTCACTATCAATTTTTTCTATGTATGAAGTGTGAAGAGGAGTAGAGGATAATCTTGGTGAACTTTCCTCAAATTGAACATCCTTCTCCAAAAAAATCTCATCAGTTTTTGGATCCATAAGTCTATATGCCTTCACATTGTCTTCATAATTGATGAAAGTACAAGGCCTAGGTGTCAATGTCTTACAACCCCTAGAAGATAGGTTTGCCCATGTTGGACAACCAAAGACTCTAAAGTGACTCACAACTGGTTTTCTACCACACCATGCCTCAAAAGGAGTCTTCCCATCTAAGGCATTATGAGGAGACCTATTAATTATGTGAGTAGCACTGCTAATGGCTTCAAATTCTAATGTAGGACCAAGAGACTTGGGTGTTTTTCATGCAAATTGTCATGGTTTTGAGAGTCTTGATCCTTAGTGCTGCAACATCTATCTTGTGTTGACTAAATGCTAGTCGATTTTGAAGATCAATTCCCTCATGTCTGTAAAAGTCCTTAAGTCTTTTGTCCAGATATCTATTCTCATTGTCCACTTGTAGAACCTTGATGGCTTTCCTAGATTTGTGTTCAACATGAGTCTTGAAGGCTTGAAGCTTACGAACCACTTCACTCTTATGATGAAGGAAATAGACCCAAGTGAATCTTGAAAATTCATCAACAAAAGTAAGGATATAACGGCCTCAGCTTACTGAAGTCACTACAAAGGGTCCTTCTAAAACCATGTGAACCAACTGCAGAACAACTGGTGCTTTGGAAGACTTCCTTTTATCATACTTCTCCTCGAGATACATATCCATTGAACATGATGAACACTCTCCCTTAGAAAAGTTGATGTTAGCGAGACCTTTGACCATGTGTTTGAAGAAAATTTGTTGAAGATGGTGGAAGGCAAGGTGACCAAAAAACTCATGCCATAAGTTGATTTGTGAATGTGAGTGAGTCAACAAGGCTTGAGAAGGAGACTTAGGCACAAAGTGGGAGAAGGAATAAAGCCTCTTATCATCATTGACTTTCCCCACTGCAACCAATGAGGGTGGAAGCACAAACCTGTGTCACCTTTCATGATACCAAAAGGAATTTTAGTCGGAACAGTTTTGGCCGAAACACTTCTGGCCATACATACATGGCAGTTTCCCATGCCGACGTGGCGCATACTATTTTGGCCAAAAGTGTTTTAGCTAGAACTATTTTGGCTGAAACCCCTATGACATTGTAAGACTACCGAAAACCCCTTGTGGCTATCATTTTGACTATTGTAGTTCCTAAGTTCTGAGAGAGCAATCTAGGGGTTTCAGCCATAATGGGTTAGTGGTTTTTTTTTTTTTCCATTTTTTTCAAAATTTTAACGTGTTTTTTGATTAGTAAATGTTAATCGTACTTAAAGTATTTGTTTTTTACATATTTGGTGAGTGAAATATTTAGAATTGTTAATTTTTCAATATATTTAAACTATTTTAATTAATTAATTTGTTAGAAATTAAATTATTTTAAATTATTTTAGAATGGTATTTAAATTAATTTGTTAGCAAGAATGTAGTCAAACATGAGGTAAAAATGTAGAAAAAAATTAGTTAAAAGTGTAGAAAAAATATTAGGTAACAATATAGAAAAACATTAGGTAAAAATGTCAAAAAAATTAGTTAAAAAATGTAGAAAAAACATGAGGAAAAAATGTAGAAAAACATGAGTAAAAAATGTAGAAAAACTTTAGGGCACATTGTTCAGTTTCTAACATAACCTGGTGGATCTAGGTGAAACAATAATCTCTTATGGTGAAATTAATTTTGACATTAAATACACCTTCTAAAATAACCCTATATCAACTACAATCATAACCTATACCACATTCTAAGCATAACATAGGCACTTTACTAACTGAATGAACCACACTTAGATATTCAGGATGTTCATTTTAACAACTAGTTTGATCTTATAGCACATAAGATTAATATAATTAATCGAGCACCATATTAGTAGAACAATAAATATTTTGAGGTAAAACTCACTCAATTAAAAAGCATCTATTTTTATTTAGAATTTAAATCATAGTAACAATATCCTAGAAAATTTTACTAATATGAGTTAGAGAACAAGAAAGACAAGTGTGGAAGGAATAAAATGATGCCTTTGAATAAAGTCATTTACCTATATACTTATGCTTAATAATATTATGCTTAAATAATAGAGCATATAAAAAGATAGACACATGGGTGCACACACACACACACACATCAAGCATATAACTATACCAAACTATGGAGAATCAACCAGCTTGAAGAAAACAAATCAATGAAGAATACAAAATAAGGTAAGATGTGTGCCTAATAGACAATGTAATAATCTATAAAATGATCTTTTAAATGTTACGTAACTATAAGAACATTGAAACAAGAGTGATAAGTGTATGGAGTAATGTTTCTCAAACAAGTCACTCAAAAGAACCCTAAGAATTCCTTTCTAATAAACCACTTACACAAGTCATAATAGAGTGCTTGAGGATTCAATAGTGTAGTCTACATGACATATCACTTACATAGTGTTTAAGAACTTAATATTCTAATCTACTCATGCAATTCAGTCATAGATGACCACTTATTAGGTAATAATGATTCTTACATTACCAAATGATACATAAGGACCTCTTATGATACATTTGTAAGTATTTTAATCCATATATATGTTAAGGGGACCTAGGGACTCCTAGTAGGTCATTATGTCTATTATAGGTTCTAATAGGTGTTGATATATTTACTACCACATAATAGGTATTTTTAGGTAATAATGAGTCTTACATTACCAGAAAACACATTAAGATCACTTATGATACATTTTTAGGTACATTATCCATACATGTGTGTCTTGAGGGGACATAGGAGTCGTAATAGGTCATACTATTTTCTATAGGTTCTAATAAGTCTTAATATGTATTATTAGGATATAATAGGTCTAATTAGGTAATTATTATTCTTACATTAAAAAATGACACATAATGACCTCTTATGATACAATTCTAGGTATTTTTATAAATATATATGTTAAGGAGACCTAGGGACTCCTACTAGGTCATTATGTCTGTTATAGGTTCTAATAGGTATTCATATGTTTACTAGCACATAATAGGTATTGTTAGGTAATAATGAGTCTTACATTACCAAAGAACACATTAAGATCATTTATGATATGTTTTTAGGTACGTTATCCATACATGTGTGTCCTAAGGGGACATAGGAGTCGTAATAGGTCATACTATTTTTTATAGGTTCTAATAAGTCTTAATATGTATTATTAGGATATAATAGGTCTTATTAGGTTATGATGATTCTTACATTACCAAATGACACATAACAACCTCTTATGATACATTTCTACATATTTTTATCCATATATATGTTAAGGGGACCTAGGGACTCCTACTAGGTCATTATGTCTATTATAGGTTCTAATAGGTATTCATATGTTTATTAGCACATAATAGGTATTTTTAGGTAATAATGAGTCTTACATTACCAAAGAACACATTAAGATCACTTATGATATATTTATAGAAACATTATCCATACATGTGTGTCTTAAGGGGACGTAGGAGTCGTAATAGGTCATACAATTTTTTTTATAGGTTCTAATAAGTCTTAATATGTATTATTAGGATATAATAGGTCTTATTAGGTAATGATGATTCTTACATTACCAAATGACACATAATGACCTCTTATGATACATTTCTAAGTATTTTTATCCATATATATGTTAAGGGGACCTAGGGACTCCTAGTAGGTCATTATGTCTATTATAGGTTCTAATAGGCATTCATATGTTTACTAGCACATAATAGTTATTGTTAGGTAATAATGAGTCTTACATTACCAAAGAACACATTAAGATCACTTATGATACATTTTTAGGTACGTTATCCGTACATGTGTGTCTTAAGGGGACATAGGAGTTGTAATAGGTCATACTATTTTTAATAGGTTCTAATAAGTCTTAATAGGTATTATTAGGATATAATAGGTCTTATTAGGTAATTATGATTCTTATATTACCAAATGACATATAACGACCTCCTATGATACATTTTTGCATATTTTTATCCATATATATGTTAAGGGGACCTAGGTACTCCTATTAGGTCATTATTTCTGTTGTAGGTTCTAATAGTTATTCATATGTTTAGTAGCACATAATAGACCTTACTTACTATCAACCTTAATAAAAATATATCCCATTTACTTTATTAACATTCTTAACTCTAATTCAAACTACTAAATTAAGTCATGAGTTCTAAATTGTAAGCTAACATTTGCTAACTAAACTCATTTACTTATCTAGTAACAAATATAGTTTTGATTAAGTAATAACTACAATACTAATTAACACACTCCCTAATAAATTATACTTAATCCATGTAGTTTATTTGTTTAAGTTTACTAATATTTCTATCCCTATGTCCTAACTCTCATCTACACTCTCCATAATCATCAAAGCATTTACATCAAAATCTAGAATGTAGTCAAGAATTATATTTTTTTATTGCATATACATGTGTACACTTAGTTATAATTTAATCAAGACATTTTTATTTTTTTGTTGCATATACACATGTACATGTACAAATATTTATTTTTCACATTTCCATGAGCACGTTACAATGTACATAAGATATGGTCTCTAAGATAATTTGTTTAAAAATACATACATGTTACATGATTAAATAGCACCATACATTTAATGTGGTGTATTTATATGTACATGTGTTTCAAATTAAATTTATCTTTTAATTATTTTAATTTATACACTTCTATGTATTTATTTGTATATATATGCATGTCCAGATCTCTGGATATTTATCACTCTTTTAGCTTCACATTCATGTCCTCGTATTTATATTCATATACACATTATGGCATCTGGTTTTGGGGATTGTGCTCCTACATCCTTAGGGGATGCTAGTGTCCATGCTAGGGGTTAGAGTGTTGAGTTTGGTATAGCACACAGATTGACCTCCTCCACTTAGGATAGACAATAGCTATTTAGAGATACAATTATGAGATTATCTCATGCTATGCAAGTTTTGGATACCTCACTTTCCTCTTCTACCACCCTCCCTAATAGAGAGAAGGTCACAGTGATGTGAGAGGAGTTATTTTGTATGATTCAAACCATTGAATTATACAACCCTTTTGATGATATGAGCATTGAGAAATTTTATTCTTCTTTATCTCACAATGTCATTGGTACTGTGAAGTACAGATGGATTGACACTGAGATTTCCACTAGCATGGTGAAATCCATGTTTCCATCTTATACAAATTGTTGTAGAGTGAGAGGCTACTCTGTGACAAGGTGTACTAATCCACTCATCACACAATTGAAGTATCCTTGTTGGTTGGAAACTCATCATAGATGGCCATAGAAGGATGAGTTCCCTCTATATTTTTGCAAACAATTGTTTGTAGAATTTCATTTACACTACGATGTTTACTATACAGATTATCCAAGGCATGTTGGGTAGGGTGAGGGGAGACTTTCTGATAGATTTAGACTTATGGACACTACTACACCTATTAACAAATGGTAAATGGTGGGTCCAAACCTTTTGGTTATGCTGAGAGGTCCACAGATGGCTGTTGTAGGCAAGAGTGTTCCTGAAGACACAATCAGGACATAAATTTTTTTTAACATTGCCACCATCACCACACAATTACATAAGATTTCTTCTGATTAGTGTGGTAGATATATGCTACAGTCTCAAGATACCACTCCCATAGCTGCATCTTCTAGTGCACCTATTGATGATGATTATGGAGTTGCAAACATACCTTCTCCAGCAGACATTTTTGCAGTATTAGAGGTGGATGCATTGCATTGTTTGGGATCATATTTAGCATCTGATATTTTAGATGCATATCAAGAATTGTCAACACTCATATGGATTCCACTTCATGACATGATCTCTTAGATTAGTCATATTTTTTCATGTACAACACTCCTAGAGGATTCATAGAGGTAGGAGGACATTCTTGCACCTTCTACTACTCCTGCTGCTACACAGGCCTAGGCTACAACACTAGCCCCAGCTACTCAAGACCCTATAACAACCCCCCAACTCAAGATGTTAGTGCTAGATAGTCTGGTCTATTTATCTCCATGTTTTTAGATTAGGGCTGCACTATTGACTTGGACGCTAATATTATTGTTTCATTGCATGATTCAGATATCAATCAGATCGACAGAACATTACATGATGCTATAGTAAATATCTCTATATGTTTAAATTTATTTTTATTATGGTAAATAATATGTCTATATGTTTTTATGTGTGTGTGTGTGTGTGTGTGTGTGTGTGTGTGTGTGTGTGTGTGTGTGTGTGTGTGTGTGTGTGTGTTATAGGGTTTGAAGTATAGTATGTTATGTTTTCCTAATCTGCAGACACCGACAGATCCTACATGCCATGAGTCCCAGGTATGTTACAATTTAAATATATATTTGATTTATACACATGTAGATCTTGATATTATTTTTCTATACACATAATTAAATGGTCCAAGTTATCATTTGACAAAGGGTTCAGATGCAACTGATAGACCCTTTTGGGGACAGGGCCTAGGATCAAGAGGGGGGATGTAGCTGATTATCATATGTGGCCTTTTATTTTATTAAACACATGTTATGTCAAGATACATGTTTATATGGACACTTTGATGTTTTATATGTTATTTCTAGTTACATACATTTTATATGGACACTTTGATGTTTTATATGTTATTTTTTGATACATGTTTATATGGACACCTTGATGTTTTATATGTTATTTCCATATACATGTTTATATCATGGACACTTTGATGTTTTATATGTTATTTCCAAATACATGTTTATATGGAGATTTTGATGTTTTATATATGTTATTTCCAAACATTTGATACATGATCTATTTTTATACATTTGATATGGGTACATTATTCTCCAAATATATGTACATGTATGTTATTGATCTTTTAATGTACACATGTATCTTATTGATCTTTTAATGTCTTAAGCTTTTATGTTTATATATGTGCTATAAGCATGTTTTTGTATATGTTATTCATCATAATGCCTTAATCTAAGTGTAATTAACTATATAATTTTAATGGTCAATGTACATAAGAATATAACATATACATGTACATAAGAACATATAAAGACTATGATCACCTAGAAAGAATGCATGAACTACAACATTTAACTAATAAAAGTTAATATACATATGTATATGGTTTCGATATTCATGTTTGTGTACATGTTATTATTTTTAATGCCTTAATTTAAGTTTAATTAAGTTCTATATATTTAATCTAAGTATAATTAACTATAATTAACTATATTTAATGGCATGTCTTAATTAACTATAATTAACAATTAATAAAATATAATGTATATAATATGTAACATAGTTCATATAACATATACATGTAAGAACATATAAAGAGTATGACCTAAAGAATGCATGTTACAATATTTAATTAATAAAAGTTAATACATACAAGAACATAATGATTATATACAAACATAAATAATGTATCATATAAAAATATATAAATATTATATGTACATAAATACATAACAACATTAACAATCATATGTAAGAAAACATAACCAATGTACATATAAATACATTCAAATACTAAAGGTGTTGTCTTAAGGAGAGGTCAGGTAAAAGGTGGTACTAAGGGGATGTTCTAATAGGTGGTCTTAAGGGGAGGTCCTAAGAGGTGGTCTTAAATGAGATATCCTTGTCAAATTTAAATAAAAATAATAAAACATGTCTAATTTTGCATATCCAAGATAAATGATCTAATTTCACAAATTTATAAAACAAATATCTTGTCAATATTAAATCTGAAATTATAAGAGCTATACATGCATAGCTCAACTAGAGCTCCACAATAAATACATAGGTAAACTAGAGCTCCACAAACAATGTATTATTAGGATCCTCTCTAATTTTTATTATCTTTAAAAGTTTTTCATGTTCTTCAATAGGAAATTTCCACTTTTGATTTCCACTACGTCCTCTTCTTTGTATTGCTTCAAATTGTAATTTAGTTGCTATAACATGGTTATTGTAATGTAAAACCTTTCCTCCAGGCTTGTATTCAATAAATTCAATACCACTATTAGTTACCCTTGTTCATTGATAATATGTTCCTTCAATAACAACTAATCCAATTGGATATGACTATTGATCAACATCTATAGTTCCTTCTAGCAACTTGTGTTTTTCTTTTGTGCATCTTAAAAGATAATAGTCCACATTTTCCACATTATCTGGTAAAGCTTGAACTGCAAAAATATCTGCATGTATATAAAAATATAGATAAATATAAATTAATTTAAAAATGAATATACATGTATATTAATTTATATATGTATATCTGCACACAAACCTACCATAACTAAATCAGAAATGTGCTCATAATCAGTTGAATATATAGGATCATGAATGTCAATGTCAATGTCAGCATCTTCAAAAGGAGGCTTTCTAACTATCTCCTTCAAATCCCAATGTGAAACATATCCATTCACAATATTTTCACATGCACTCACTAGATTGTCCTTAATGTAGTCATCACAAAAACATGTTCTCTCTCTTAATTTAATTACTAGAGGTTTATGGTTTTTTGTAGTCATCACTTGATGTAAACTTCTAATAGTAGGAATTTTTTGACAATTGTAAGGATTAGATCAATATATATCTATTACAAATACAAAAAATAATTGTCATATTTCAAAATAAATATTTAATTAAAAAATTAACTTGATTTGAAAAATACATTAAAAATAAATATAACTTAGTTCACCTTTCACCTCCCAAAAGTAATGCTTATTGTATTTATTATCTTGAGTAGCAAAATGAACTTTGCACCATATAACAATTTGATTTGGACTCTCTATCCTATTCCCTATATATATATATATATATATATATATATATATATATATATATATATATATATATATATATATGCTACTAGAGTATTAAACATGCACATAAAAAATGTATATATTTACCTGCAAGTTCATATTTTCGAAGTGTACATTTTATACATGCTCCTGCTCCATCATGCTCCTCTTTTCCATGTCCACTTTCAAGAAAATTCCATAAAAACCTAACATTGGTTCTAGCATGTTGCATTGTCAACCAATTAAATGTTTTTGCAGGTTTGAATTGTCCTATGAACATGAAACATTATAAATATCTACAATTATTTGTGTACATATATCAAATCTAAATAAACATGTCCAAATAAATATAAGTTAAAGTAAAGTTAAATAAATGTGTTACTTCATGTATACTAACCTGCACATCCATCAAACCAAATCCAGTGCTCTAAAACATTTATTCCATGATTTTTGATATCTTCAAAGAACATTGCAAAAAAATGAGCCACATAACTCCTATCATGAACTCCATCATCACTAATATATAAATGAACCTCTTTGATGATGATGCATTCATTTTCATCCAACCTTTCTATCTAATCCACCTCAAATTGTGCATGTCTATAGGTCAAAATGATAATATTGCCTTTGAAGCTCTGTATGAGGTGCAAATGTATAATTCTCAAAAAAATCTACAACTGAAAGTATACAACCAGGTGGAAAATTTTTTTTGGAATCATGAAACTATTTAACTTGCCATCGTGCACCATGACAATGTTGGATATGTGGATATATCAATGGATGGAACTTGGTCATGAACTCATCATAATGCAATTTACTCTCCTTCGATACAATTTTTTAGAATTCATCTCCTTTCTTATTTTGGTATGTCTCATATTCATATCTCATCCATGAAATTGGTGTGGATTCATTAATACTCATTTTTGATGCATTGCACTTTAAATTCATCTGACTCTTCTAATCTATCACATAATATGGACCTCACAAATTGTGTTGTACTACTAGGGATGACCAAATTAGGATCAAGTACTACCATAAATTTTTTAAATTATTGCAAGTGTAAACCAAATTCAACATGATTTCTACAACAACAAGTTTCACAGATCTTATTTATGCATACAAAAGAAGGACACAAACTATCAAACATTCTCTGACATATTTTGACATTTGAAAATTCTTGTTTGAATGTTTGAAATAATTCACTTTGAGTTATATCTATGAAATGTTTTGGATGTTCAATTTTGGCCGTTATTTCTTGATCTTTAATTTCTATAGTATCATGCCTACTGGAAGAAACACGAGAATGTGTGGTTCAAAATTCAATAACTTGTCTTTTTACATCTTCAAAAATCTTGTCTTTTTGAGAAACTCTAAAAATATTCATCTAGTTATTCTCAATGTTATCATCTAGCATATTTCTCCTCTTAATGTATCTCTAGACAGTTCTTCTACATATATGTAGTACATTAGAAATTGCACATACCTATTTTCTATGTGTCAATTTTCTACTATATATAGTAGTCATCAATGCTCTATGTGCATTACTAAAATCACTTCCTTGAGTTGTGTTTTCAATTTTCTTATAAGCATTTTGCAAGTTTTCAACTATTGTTTTATTAATATTATGGACATGGCTTTTCCTATTATCAACACTCAACAACTCCAAAACAAGTCTCATATCTTTTCTCCTAAATAACTTGACAAATAATTTTGCTTGTCCAAATATACTTTTATCTTTCAAATATTCATCCCACGTGTTTTGACAATGCTTTCTGATAGTGTTATCATTTATCATATCTTTAGATGGAATTTGGTTTAAAAGTAGTTCTTCATCCAAATCCATCAAATCTTTTATGCCTTCTAATTTGTCTCTATCAATAGAATTGCCAATTTCTTCCTCTTCATTACTTTCATTTTCTTCATGAATCTCATCCTATTTAGGAATTTTAGTAGGTTGGTTCTAATTATGTTTTGTATGAACTTTCATTTTGTGATCTCTTACTCTATCATATTTCCTTGATCTTTTCCTTTTACTACCCATTGAATACTTTAATCTATAGAAATAAAAATAAATAAATTTAGATTTCACTAAATATCAGCTAATGGTTCAATATAGAATACATAAAAATAAAAATAAGTAGACGAGAAAAAAAGAACCTTCAAAATATTCGATCCTTTGCAATATTGATTAAATCCAAAGAATAGTTGGTGAAAATTGCTTCAAAATTAATTGTCTTTCAAAAATCCTCTTCCAATTTTTGTTGTTCTATACATATGGTAAAGAGCTTTGCAAATGCATCAAATGTAGATTTCAGGAAAGCAATTCCCATGGTCAACCTATGAGTATTGAAATTTGAAACAAATGAAGCATACTCTGAAGGTAGCCTCTTTAGGATGTGATGAATCAACTTTTCATCCTTCATGAGATTTTCGCAATTTTTAAGTAGTGCCTTGTACTCATTGGCTTTGTTGATGTAATCTTGAATTGTGTCAAAGTTCTTTAGATTCAAGAGAAGTACATCATCCTCAATCTAAAATCCCTTTTCTTCATCCACCTTACCATAAAATGATTCAAGTTTGTCCCAAGCTGTTTTGGATTCTATGAAATTTGCAATGTAAAAGAAGAGATCTCTATGTACACAACTCCTAATAATTCCTAAAGCCTGTTGGTCTTGTTTTTTTCCATTCAATGAGTTCTTTAGCATCAACAGGTTTGGTAACTATACCATCAACATAAAGATTATATCCTTTTTTCATTAATCTACTCCATGCAATATCTTTCCATGTAGAATAACTATGTGAAGTTAGAGGTGGACATTTAAATGAACCCATGATGCAAAAATGAAAAGATCACACAAGAGTGACACAAAACACAGTACACAGCCCCCCTTTTCACTCAATCAAAAGAGCCCCAAAAAAGATTCTTTTGGCACTTTATAAGTAGTGTGTGTACAATGGGCCACTTTTCAAAATGAATAAAGTAGACTTTCTAATTTTTCTTTTACAACTACCTTATGAGACCCAAATCTGTCACTAAGCACTATAGCTTAGATGTACAACAATTCTGAAAAGTAACCAAGGCTTTACAATGTAGAAAAAGGCCTAATTTTGAAAGTGAGATTTTGGTCCACACAACCCTCAAATTTAACTATAGATCTAGAAAGTAGACGAAAAATAATGTACTTTCAAAAAAATAGAACCTAAAAAAGTGACTAGATGTGCCCGTATAGAGCTTTTAAAGTTGCAAAATGCAAGATTTCTGAAAATCCCTTGCACCAAAACTAGAAAAGAACACCACCACTAAAATGTTTAGGAATTTCTAACCAATTTCAAAAAAAAAAATCACTTGAATCAAAGTCTAGATGTCCAAGTTATGGGCTCACAAAGTTAGGCTACCAAATCAAAAAGCAATCTAGAGAGGGGCCTGGAAGGAAAACTACAATCTTAAATTTGATGGTCAAATAGCTATTGCAACAATTGAAAGGCCCTAGTTTTGATTGTTAGACAATTGTCAAATTTAACATAGTGACTGGTTGATATCAGTGAAAAATTGACCACCTAGGCTGACATGGTCATATGGTCTGAGCGTTGGATGCTAACTAGGCACATGTATCAAGGGCCATGTGGTGAACGTATAGATTGTTGTTGTGCACATAGACTATGTCCATGGCTTGTGGATGTGGACTGTGAATGTTAAAGCTACCGCCAGTCTATTTAACATGGCCAAAAAATGCTTATAGGTCACTGTGAAATAGGACATCATTGGCGAAGAACTTGTAGTCACTGAGAAACCAAAAAACATGGCCAAAAAACTTTTAAAACTGTGCCAAAAATTTAATGTGCCAGAATATGTTGCAGGGGCCAAATAGTATAAAATCTAGTAGAGTGGTTTGTTTATTTATCCCACATGGGATGTGTATGCCCTTTGAACGCTGTATAAAAGGAATAACCCACAGAGGTTAAAAACAAGTGAGCTGCCAGTGGGTATTTGGCAGGAAGTCTGATGCCAGATTTCTCTCACTGATAGTGAGGATATGTGTGGCTAGATTTGTAAGGTCCATGGCTAGAAAATGAAGAATATGCCTGCTATTAAATTTTTCCACTAGAAATAAAATATCCCTTTGCGCAAGACCGAGATCTGATAGCCCGATTTTGCAAAAAACATTTCTCTGCTACCTACCCGAAGGAAATTTTTTTTTTCTAGAAATATAGATGAAAAATATAGAGAATTAAAATGGAGATCTAAATAACTTAATTAAATCTACAAATCACCATACTTGAATTACAAATCAGGGCCTCTAGGTGCCAATTTGCAAAAAAAATTGCCTCATGGTCAAATTTGGGCTAGGGTAGCCGAGTTTATAGTCAATCTTAATTGAATCAGCATTTTAGGTGTAATAGAGAGGTTAGATCTGGCTCTAGATGCTCCCATTCTTGTAGTACTTTGGATTTGGACTGAGGTGCTGAAGCAACAATGATCTCAAACAACTATGTGATGAGAAAATCTCCAAGCTCTGATACCATGTAAGAATTTTGCTTAGGAAAAAATTCACCCATGAACTAAGAACTCAAACTAAAGCACAATTGTAGACCAAAAAGAGAGAGTATGATCAGAATGATGGTATATTCATTCAATATGTGTTGTGAGTGTACACTAGGAGTGCTTATATATAAAGGGCTCTGAGATGCATCTAGAATGCCTCAAAATTAGATACATGATAAGTCATACAACTAGGCACATGTCCACTAGATATAGGTTATCCTCCATTAAGCATGGAAGTAAGTGTGATGATAAGAGGATAAGCCTACAAGGGTGTAACACGCAAATTAGTGTTGTAGACAACATGTGCTAAAATAGAGTTGTGTACTTTTGTGTTGTCAACATGACAACTGAAAAAGGTGTACAAACTCCTAAGTGTCTCACAAAATAAAATAATAAAATAATTCATTAAACTAGGTAAACTTAAGTACCTGTAAATAATAAATACGTATTTACACCAACATAATTGAGCCTTGTTTTTTACTCATCTTCAAAAATATCCAAGTAGGAAGCATTATAATACTTCTCTACTTCCAAAATCTGTTCTTGAGTCTAGTCTCTTAATCTCTAAATGTCCTTGTGTAGTCCCTCTATGACTTTATTACCAACAACTATCTTCTCTATCCAATCATCAAGCTTATCAAGCTCTTTGACTACATATACATCAATGAGTGTATGATACCTTTGACCTTTTATTGATGTCAAAATCTATAGGTCTTTTGTCAAGATATGTACCTCATCCATCAACCCAAAATCCTAGTTCACTATGGACACCAATTTTCCCACGCTTAACTGAATGTAGTGTAACAAGTTCAAATTGCCCTATATTATTTGTACACCCTTTTCCTCAAAATTGTCACACTATTGCTGACATGCTCCCAAAAATGAATCCATCTATATATCCCTCTTCTCTTTTCTCTTGAGTGAGGCAACAAGAGTGATCTTTGGATTATCTAGGTGTATTGGGCCCACTACTCCATGTAGATAGCCTCTCAAAATCTCATTTTTTTTCCACAATACTATCAACTCAAACTCATCTTGGTCCATGTGTCTGAACACCTCTTTTATACTCATAGTAATTAGTACTTTGGTGGTATCTACCATGGCCCTTACTAATAGGACCTCCTTGATTTGATAATATTTAGGAGTCAAGTCCTTAGTGTTAGCATGTGGAGGAGAGATGGCTATGAATGCAAGCAAGTTTTGATCTTGGTTCTTCATAATGAAGGCCAATAGTTGTACATCACCGATATGTGGCTCATTCTTCTTACTAGCTTTTACTAGCTCATCCATCCCCTCATCAATAGTTTTATTCACCTACCTCTTCTATCGAACCATGACCTCCCTCTTCAACCAAGAAGGTATAGTGCCCATTGGAGACATATGTTTGACTAAAGAGGGGGTTTGCACTATAGGTCCCTTTTCCTTATCAGTCCTCTTCAGAATCTTTTTTCATTGAGAGAGGTCACTAGTTTGAGTCTTTATACTTTCTTGGGCTAAGGTCCTAGCATTAGTATAATGATGAGTTTGTTGATGTTCCTCATGTATTTCCCCCTCCTTTGATACTTCATCGGCTTGCATTTTCTATGGCTCTATTGAAGTTGATGAAAGATCAACCCTACAACTCCCAAGAATCACCTACATGTAAAACCCTATCATAGATAGAGAAGCAAAAACTATGGAGGTTCGAATTCAGAGATGCACAGAAGAGATATTCATGATGTGCAAAAAATTGATTTTCTATTATCAAAAGTGAATGGAATAAATTACAAAGAGAACAATCCTTATAAAAGGAGATCAAAAACCTAACAAGAATCTAACCTATGTTGCATGATAATAATTAATAAAATAATTAATTATTATATGCCTAAAGTTTAGATTAAGTAAACTAGAGATAATAAGTGACTTAATAATTAAATCAATTTGATTTAATTAATAAGAAAATAGTTTATTACTCTAACACCTCTGTTAAGATAAACTTAGGGAGTAGCTAAAAATTTAGAAACTATTGTTGAAAGGAAATCAGGTCATGGAAACAAGGCCTAATGAGGTACCCCATAATAATTGAATCTTTAAAAAATAGGAGAAATAGAGAAAACCACATGGGAAAAATCATACTCCAAAAAGAGATGGAAATAATGTTCCAGAAGATAGGAACAAAAGGATGATCATGAAGAGCACCATTGAAGTATGAAGCTGCCAATACTACCAAACAATTGATCTAAAGAATCTCCACTATATAGAACATGACTAGGTAGAGAAGACTAAGTCTGAAGAGATAAAAAATTAAAGATGGAAGGTATCTTCATGGCCTCCAAAATAAGGAATCAAGGAATGCCGATATGGTAAATGATCCATCTCACTAAAATGCATAGGTATCTAGCCACTACAAATGGCTAGTAAATAGGATAAAATATTGAATACATAGCTCACTCCATTGAACCAAGAAAGCAATAGAGCCAACATAACCCCCCCATAATATTAAGAGGTAATACATGAACACTAAAACTAAATGCAATATGTCCTACAAAAAGAAGAGCCAAGAACATCAAGAGTGCAAAAGAAGTACAAACACCTATACTAGCACATGTTATTGACACATCATAAGCCTAATGTCATGGAAAGAACACTCACATGACAAAGGAAGATGGTGAAAATGGCCAACATAAAACTCTCCAAGGAACTTTATAATATAGTGTGAGTACAACAAAACACAAATATGTGCAAGATCCTGAAATGAAATAGAGTGGCACTTTGTCTCAATATGTTTTCAAAACTACTAGAAAAAGGTGTCAACAAAAGTCCAAAGAAACATAAGGATGATACAATAGATAGTATAACCCATGAAAAATTATCTAAAACAAAAACATTGATTCCCAGACTTAAAGCAACCAAGATATCCATCAAATGAAGAAAAGCAAAAAATTGAATGGGATGTGCCTAAAGTAAAATAGAATGTCTCAAACCAGAATGCAAAATATAACTGCTAACTTTGATAGCCAAAAGAACCATCATAAGAGCACCAAAACTAAAAATAACCTATACCACTCAAATGAGCCCAAAACTAGCCTTCTGACAATATCTTGTTCATGAAAATGAAGTGAGGATGAGCAAGTTATGGCCAAAAAACATGCACATCAAAAAAGTGTTGGAACAACAAAATATTTTTTTAAACTCTCAAGATTTGTGCCAAAATGCCATGAAAAGTGTTGCCACTAGCACTAGAAATTGCCTCAAGAAGCATGTAAGTTTTTTACCAAAACTCTCTTAATTTATGTGCTCCAAAAATCTCAATTTGCATGCCCAAAAATCTTTATTTGTGTACCAAAAAATATCAATTTAAAAATCATCACATTGGGAAACACACCAAAAAAAAATTATTTTTGACAAAAATCATTGTGGTCCAAAACCAAAAAGTTGCTACATTAGGAAACATGCTAATAAATCTTGATTTTTAGAAAAATCTCAATTCGCATGTCAAAAAATTAAAAATTGTTACCTTGGGAAATGTGGCAAAAAGTTAGAAAATTATCACCTCAAGATAAGTGCCTAAGCTAAGAGAAAATTTTATTAGCCTCAAATTCCAACTGCATTCAAATTAGACAAAATTTATATGAAATAGAGGTTTTTGGGGATCTGAGGTCAGTAGTGATACTTGTTTGGGCTGAAAGTGACCTAAAAATTAGTGACCCCCCAAATTCAATACAAATTAACTAAGAAAAATGAAACCCTTTGAAAGAAAAGACATAAATTTGAAAGCCAGGTCAAACTTCTCATAAATAGAATAGGGCATAAAAATTTGGAGCTCTGATACCATGTTAAAGTTGATGAAAGATCAACCCCACTACTCCCGAGAATCACTTGCATGCAAACACCTGTCATAGAAAGAGAGAAGAAAAAACAATGGAGGCTAAAATTTAGAGATCTATAGAAGAGGCATTCTTTATGCGCAAAAAATAAATTTCTATGATCAAAAGTGACTAAAATAAATTATAAAGAGATTAATCCTTATAAAAGGAGATCAAAACCCTAACATGAATCTAACCTAGGTTGCAAGATATTAATTAATAAAAGAATTAATTGTTATATGCCTAAAGTCTAGCTTAAGAAAACTAGAGATAATAAGTGACTTAATAATTAAATCAATATGATTTAATTAATAAGAAAATACTTTGTTACTCTAATAGGATCTTCTTCCTTTGTTGTCTATTCTTCTAAGTCTATCATGAGAGAGGAAGTGGTGTTGACAAGCTTTTATCTAGGAATGAAAAATCTTGATATGGTAGTGGTGGTAGTTGGTTCCAGTTCTCTCTTTGGGATTGACTTCTGGAGTATATTGCATCTTTTTCCCCACCACCTCAGTGTTCACTGACATGAAATCAAAATATGAGAGGTCAAAAACATCTATCTCTTGACCCTCCATGTCTATGATCCACTACTACTACTCATCCTCTAAAGTAGTAACCTAAATAGGTTCTTTTAGAATAGATGGTGGTATTGTAGTAGAGCTTTTTCTTCTTTCCTCTTTTGTGGCTTGAGCCAAAAAATTAGTCCTCTAACTTAAGGGGACATATTCAATTTGTTTCCCTTCTTCTTCTACTTCAGCTTTGGGAATGGTTTTGGGTACATGTATAGGAGGAGTATTTTTTTCTTCAATCTTCTTCTATGTCTCCCTCCCATATTGGGCTTAACCCTAGCCTTTTTAGGAGCCCAAGGGGAGGCTTCTTCAACTCTTGACTTGCTAGTGGCACTCTCTATTCTTCCTCTTCACCTTGTTCTAGTTCCTATTCCTATTTAGATGGAGACACTTGCTTACTCTCTTGGACTTGAGCTTCTTCTTCATCTTGAGGCTCCGCTTGTTCAAGATTTCATTGTGGTTGTTGAGGTGGTTAGGCCTGAGCTATTTGTTTCTTACCATTTTCCCCTCTATTCTATTTCCCTCCTCTATCTACTTCAAAATACTCAAGTTTATGCTCATGTTGATGAAATTTTTGTAGCCTCACTAAGATTGAGATGAGAAAGTTGGTACTATAATCCTTACACCTTTTCCTTTGATAGGCCATGTTGTGGCTTGTAGAGGAATAATCTATGGAACTAGATCAAGTTTAAAAGGCTTCTTGATCCATTCCCTTGTTAGTTGGATTATATGGTGAGCTCTATTATTATGTCTACATTCTCATCCATACCAATCTTTGTATTCATGATTAGGCTATCATAGATTTTGTCCCAATTTTATAATGGATCCAAGATGTCTTCAGTGTGTTTCACAATAGTCTTAAGAAGGATCTTCATTTTCAAGGCCTTTTCTACCAAATATAGATTCATTCTACAATAATCCCTTATTCAAATATAATAGTCATCTATTACATTCATATAGTGGTCCTCCAATGCATCTTCATGTACAAACTGCTTCCCTACCAGATGCATGACCATCCCTATATTTTCAAAATAAGGGAAAATGAAGTTGTATTCTTCAAAGGGATACTAATCAAATTCAAAAATTGACGGTCATGATGTCTTGCTTCTACTTGAGCTCAAAAGTACCTATGGTGATTAGCTATACCCATGTCTTCTTGTGTTGGTCCCTCACTTTGACATATGTAGATATGAGTTTCCTGGTAATCTCCAAAAACCTAAGCCTATATGACTGATATCTAAGGAGATTCTTTGGGTTCTCTTTTGTACCTATGACCTTGAAGTATGTGAATTTTTTGAACTGAATGTAGTAGGCACCAATCTCTATGACTTTGGTTATTGCTTCTACAAACATTCATTTAGAAAAATCACCCTATACAAATTAGATGATTGAAAATGTAAAGATATCATTCACTATCCTATACTCTTTGATCTGATCTAAAAGTTTCTTCTTCACCAGCTGTGCATATACCATATAAGGCCATACATTAGCATCTTGCATGCTATCTCTTTTGTAAAGTCCTAGGTAGTCACTGGTTCTACCTACCAATAAGTACACCAAATATGATGTCATATAGAATTTGGGGTTAGCCTTAGCAACTACCAACTACTCATCTAGGTTGTCACTTAGGATTTTGGCCCAATCAATTGGTGTCTTGGCCATTCAAATAGTTTCTATGAAATTGACCATCCTGATATTGAGATGTCCAGCTGCCAGTAGGCCCATGACTCTACTTAAAAGAAAGATTGAGTATTCCACGCCATCCTTCATGTATCTCCAAGTCATGGCCACTTTGTTGACTCTGTGGCCCACTGGTGTTCTATTAATCAAAAATGATGATTGGATTATCTCTTTGGCTTCCTTCTCATTTTCTCGATACCATCTTTCAACTCCTTTAGAAGATATATGTAAATATCAATTGTTTCTAGGAAATTGGAACACTTTCTCAATATTTCAAGGTCAGAGGTCTAGGACTATCTTGCCCTTGACAATCTTGACAACCTTCTCTTTAGTGACATGGTTTTTAGCAAGAGCCATAATGATTTTTTAAAATTAAATAGAAGTTGGATGTGACACAAATATTTCTCTTCACTTATTACAAATAGTGAGGAAGGAATTCCAATCAATGTGTCCATACTCGATGTTTTTGATTTTGGAGTGTCCATCTTGAAAATGATGTTTCCTTAGTGTACCTTGATATTTGAATAGTACAAGTTTGGGAGAAATATTTTCTACAAGGTTGACAAAGGTGAAATTTTATCCACAAGAAAGAGAAAGATATTAGTTTGGAAAGCTAAAATAGGTAACCCAAAATAAACCATAACTAATAAAAACCCAATCAAAATTCTCCAAAACAACAATAAACAAGTTCAAAACCTCTCATAAGCATTGGTATGCAAAATAGTGCACCTAATGCACCTTGATAGGTGTGCTAAGTGCACTAAATGGCCATTTTATGATAATTTTAGCACTGTTGCACACCTATTTAGTTATGAGAGGTGCACACATGTGCCTATGTGATGCTACACACATGCACAAGTGGGAAGTTAAAAAGGGGAGAATAGTGGCTTAGCTCTGTATGCTTTGGAGTGCACAAAGGGTGCACATAGGCACACCTTGGTGGGGTGCACATGTGCATACCCTATATGCCTTAAGTTTTTTTTTGAAAGGTGCACATGTCCACACCTTGGTGATTTGTGCACATGCACACCTTTCCTTAGGTTTTTATGATTAGTTTTGGTTTCAATGAAAAGGTGTGCACATGTGCACCTTGAAAAGTTGCCCAGTGTGCACCTTTTCTTGACTTAGTTCCTTAGGTTCTTTTTAGGGTGTCTAGCTTTACTAGGTGAATAAAGGTTCACACATGCACACCTTGAAGAGGTGTGCATGTGTGTACCTTTAGTGTCTTACATTGTTTGGCTTTTGTAGGGAGACATCACAGTTGATGATGTGCATAGGTGTGGGAGTTGATCAAGCATAGAGACAAGTGAGGAGAAAAGGAGGGTCCTAGGTTTATATAGACCTAGATCTAGGGTTTGCACCCTTTGGAGGTGTGCATGTGCACATTTCTAAAGGGAGATAAGTATGCAATTGTGCACTTAATGCACTTGCACACCTTCTCTAGGTGTGCATGTGCACTAGTGTTCTAGTGCACATTCATGCACTAATACTCTTAAAATCTTCCAATTTTCTCCCCAAGGATTGACCTAGACTCATGAAGAGTTCCAAAATAACCTAGGCCCTAGACTAGGGGTCTAGGAGACAAAATTTTTCTAGGGGGTCCTCATTTCTAGGAGAAATGAAGCATGTGTCGTGAAACCACAAAAAATAGCCCCAACAAAAAGGAAGAAATGAAAAAGGCTTTTCTTTACCAACAAGTATTCTTCTAACATGTGTCAAATAATAATTATGTCCCAAACACTTCAAATAGTGTTTAAGTTCCTTAATAGTCAAGAATTTAGAATCTCAAATCTTCAAGCTCAATGTGTGCATAATGTATTCATTACCTTTGACATTCTAGGCTGCTATCTATTGTGAGCTTGTAGGAGCTTGGAAATAATTCTCTACTCCATTAGTCTATTTAGTGGGAATCCTCATGGATCATGTTCATCAATCACTATCTAACTAGATGAGAGAATCCATTCAAAGGGCTCTTGGCAAGTTATTATATTTTCATTTAAGGTCCTATGTATTTTTTTGTATCCTTCTTCATGGAAATTGGATGTTTTCATTTGATTCTTCGATGAAATGATTTATATAGGTAATTGATAACCATTTTCGAGGGCATATCCCTATTTTTAGATTACCTTTCTTAGACCTTTTGGAATCTTTCATTCTTTATAACACCAACTTTCCTCTTTTTTATATATTTTTCTTTCTATACCCTAACTACACTTAGAGTATGGTGCTAAGGCATTTGTGTCATTCTTAGATTCTTTGCTTAGTTTGACAACCTTTGCATTCTTCTTTTAAGAACTTTTGGGAACTCTCACACCAAATAGTGACCTTAGAAATTCTTTGAAAAGACCTTTTGTTAGAACTAAAATGTTTTAGACTATCTCTTCCTTTTTTCAACCTTGATTTGAAAACACCAAGATAATCAATCTTTTAAATTTGGAATGTGTCAAGAACTATCAATTTGAAATTCTAATTTCAAGGTGAAAGTCCTTCACAACTATAAGTAACATTCATTCTTCAATTGCTACAAGAAACAAAATCATTTTAATGCTTTGATAAAGAAATAACTCTTCCTAAAAGTTGAAACCACAAGGAGTGATCTGTGGAATGTGTCAACAATGAGTCTTGAATACACCTAATCCCTAGACTGGCCCAACTTTGAAAGAAAACACAAACTAAAAGAAAACACACAACTAAAAGAAAATAAACTTGTAGAAAAGTAAACACACTTACAAAAAAAAAATTAAATATTTGAAATGTTTTCTACTTTTAGGCCTCAAAGTAATGTTTTAGGAACTGGTCATTGATAGGCAATGGGACCGATTCCCCTTATAGGGAACTCATCCTAAAAGTATTCCTCCCTAAATATCTACATATTGATAATGGCTAATCCACAATCATTTAAACTTAGTGTGACTACCCAACTTTTCTTTTGTCTTATCCCATTGGAAAACATGGTTAGATATTCTGAAGGATTTTATTGAGACTCGCTTGTCAAACCACCATTTGATGAAACCTTGATGTTTCGCCGTATGCTCCAAAGTTGTTCTTTTCTCATCCAATTCCAAGAGATTCATTAATTTGATTTGAACTCTATCCATGTCCTCAATATACCCTTTCATAAATTTCAATACTAAAATCTTGAGATTAAGTGGGAACATTGGTTCTTGTCCGTAGACAAGTAAATAGGGAAATGTGTCCCAGAATCATTTTTATCCTGACTCTATCCATCCATAATGCATACTTCAGTTAAGTGTGCTAGTTTTTTGGTTTTTCTATAGAAATTTCTTTATCACTATAATCAAGTTCTTATTGGTGGACTTAGCCACACCATTCCCTTGGGGATAGTAATTAGAAGAGAACTTGATTATGACTTAATTTTCTAGTTCCCATTGAGTAAGGAAGATCAATGGAAATGATGGTCCCTTATCACATACTAGGAAGAACAACATACAAAACCTTGTGAAAATGTGTTCTTCCAAGAAATATGTAACCACCTTTGCCATGTAATTTCAAAAAAATTTAGCTTCTATCTAGAGCATGCAATAGTCTATAGCTATGAGGATGAACATATGTCCTATAGATGATGGTGGATTTACTAGACCAATAAAGTCTAGCCCCCACTTAGCAAAAGGGCATACCTTGAAAATTGGTTGTAATGGCATAATTGGATGCCTCTCTCTATTGGAACTTGTCTAACAAATATCGAAAGAACGTACCTATTCAAATGTATCCTTAAATATGGTAGGCCAAAAATAACTTGATCTCAAAATCATATGAGTTGTAGCTTCTCCCAATCCATGTCCCATGCCATATCTATCATGAAATTGTTCCAAAACTTATTTCACTTCTTCACATCCCAAGAATTTCAAATAAATTCCCTTAGTACCTTTTGTAAAGTTTTCTATCTTTTAAGATATAGGATTCACATTTCACCTTGAGTTCTCTATGCTAGGAACTATTCAACCCATTGGGGTATTGATTTTGTAAAAGATAGTAAACAATATCTTGGCACCAAACATCAGTGATTGTTCCTTGATCAATATCCAATTGAGATACCATGATCTTTTTATTATTATCAATGTTGATTTCATTATCAAATCAAATTTTTTTATCATTAGTGATCTCATTATTAGTTATCATCTCAATTAATCCTTGTCCTCTTACCAACTTCATTGGTTGAATCTCCAAATCAAACTCTTATAATATAGCCATACATTTTCCTCATCTCTCACCTAGTTTATTCTACATCAACAATGTCTTAACCTCAAGATTAGGCAAAATTCCATATATCTTGCTTTTGAGTATATAATGGTACAATTTCTTAACTTCCTTTATCAATGCAAAATATTATTTGTCAAAATTAGAATATTTCAACTCAGTATTCCTTAGTGAGTAACTCATGAATGCAATATGTCTCTCATCTACTTTGTCTTTCTTTTGAGTAAGAGTCTTAGTGCATGAATTTTCTAAAGGAAATGAATGGATTTTGAATGGAAACTCATAATCTGGACTTATAAGAACTAGGACTGTATAGATTTCTACTTTGATGTCTTCAAAATCTTTCTTTATTTCAGGAGCCCATTCAGTATTTCTCCTTTCTTCAATAGGTCATTAAGGGGACATATTATTTTAGAAAATCCACTAATGAGCTAATATACAACATTGATTTTACCAAATAAAGATTTCAGCTCTTTATGATTATGAGGAGGTGACTGATTAAGAATGGCCTCTATTTTTTAGGATCAATAGATATCCCAACTTAAAAAATAATATGACCAATAAGCTTTCCTTTGGTGACCCCAAATGAATACCTTTTGGGATTCAGTGATATACCATACCTTTGACATTGGCTGAACACTTCTACAATATGAGCACTCCTATCTTTAGAAAAGAGTGTAAGGTCATCCATGTAGATGATAGATGCATGAGCATATGAGGTTTTTCTATTTACCCTAGTAGTCTAATGCAAGGGCATCCTGGTCATCACGTTATCTCATTGAATCTATTAGTTGTTGCTAAGTTATAGACATTGCCAAGTGCCAGTAATTATTTAGTCATTTCTAAGTTGAAGGTTTTTGACATTGTGCTAAGCCTTGGGTTAGTGTGTTATCCCATTTCACTCTACAATGTGTGCCAAGTTCTACAGTGTGCATTGAGTTCTATAGTATGTTTCGAGTTCTTCAATGTGTGCTGAGTTCTTCAATGTATGTTGAGTTATCTAGTGTTGGCTAAGTGTTCCTTCATGTGTTGAGTGAACCTGTTGATGCTGACAATCAACATTTTTGTTCTTTCTTTTGCCAATTTTTCTATGTCTGGTTCCAATTTGGGCCAACCTTGTACATATTTAATTTCATGATGAATATTTAATATTTTTTAAGAAATGACTTATGGATTATTTATCCATTTAATGTAAGGGTTTATTTAGTGAATAATTTGTAATAGGATAGCTTGTGGATGTGCAATTATTTAAAGGGATCTTGGGTAGAGTCTTAGCATTATTCAATGATGAATTATTGTTCAAGCATGGAGATGTAGATAATATTGGAGTCTAGAGTTAGTGTAGACTAGCTTGGAGATAGAAGTTCACATTTCAGTCTAGAGATCTATTCTTATTTGTAATGGTTGTAACTCATAAGATTGTATAGTCAAGCATGTTGGATGTAAACTTCTTGATTTGAATATATGAAATATTGTTTCTCTAGATTTGAGTCTAGTTCCTCTTGTTCATTTTTCACTGTGTGTTTTTTTGTTAGTTTCTAGATCACCTCATTTTTGGGGTACATCTAAATTCACATTGCATAATGTGGTATCAAAGCTTAGTTGTTCCTAAGTGTGCAAGAAGATCATCGAATTGTGAGATAGTTTGTACTAGGACCTTGGTTGGGTGAATTTTATTTGAGAAGATTTTGATTTCAAAAGTCCTAGCTATTTAGTGAATTTGGAGTAGGGTGGAAAATTTGTGGATTTTTCTTACACTTGCAGAGGACTTGTCATTTGATTGTTTTTTATGAAAAGATGGTTCATGGAAGGAGAGATGTTGATCCAGAATTATTTGTAATGTTGAGGAAACTTGCAACTAGAGTAGAAGCTATTGTGTTAGCATAAGACCATGGAAGACATCTCGATGATGTTGAGAGCAATGAGTATGATTCTTTTTGGGATGATTTACATGAAAGGATTGATGATCTAGAAGAGTCTGATTTTAGTTGGCATTTGAGGATTAGAAAGAAGGTTTATTGGCTAGTTAAAAAGATTATGAAGAGAAGAAGAAAGATCATGGAAGTGCATAATGAATTTTCTAAAATTGATGAAGTATCTTTTGGTTTTCATGAGAAAATGGATTGATCTAACATGGAAATTATAGGGCATCTTGTTGTGTGCTATGAGATTACTGAAGAGGAGAATTTCACTTATGTTGGTAAGGAATTAGATGTTGTTATAATTTGAGATGATGTTAATATTGAAGTGGATGTGATTGAGGGCTTATATGTTGTTGTCATTGTGGATTTGGAGTTATATGTTCATTCTATTATAGATGTTGTTCATCAGGATGTTGCTCATGATAAGAAGATGGATTTACTTTCTAGTAATGTGGTTGAGGATTTTAGAGATGTTATTAATGTGAATTTACATGATACTATTGTTGCTAATATGGATTTGAACTTATATGTTTCTGATGAGATGCTGAAGGATGTGGATGTTGCTATTCATGTGGATTTTATTGATGTTCTTAATATTGAAATGGATGTGATTGAGGACTTATATGTTGTTCTCATTATGGATCTGGAGTTATATGTTCATTCTATTATAGATGTTATTGATTGGGATGTTGCTCATGATAATAAGATGGATTTTCTTTTTGGTAATGTGTTTGAGGATTTTAGAGATGTTATTAATGTGAATTTACATGATACTATTGTTGATGATATGGATCCGAACTTATATGTTTCTAATGAGATGCTAAAAGATGTGGATGTTTCTATTGATGTAGATTTTGTTGATGTTGTTGATCTACATGTTGATGGAAAAATGAATATAGATACTATTACTATTATGTACATATATACTACTACTTTTATGGATCTGAGTTGATATATTATTGTTGATCGTGTTTGCAATTTGGATGTTGTTGCTAATCTATTTTTCATGAATGAGGATGATATTATGGATGATTATGGTGATAACTTGTAGAGATTAGTTAAAGAGCATTATGATCTTTAGTTGAGTATCTATGTTGATTAGTTGGATGATATTCTAATTTTTGGATGGATGAAGCATAGATGGTTGATTTTCAAATTTGATCTCTTTTCTTTGATGGATTGATAGCCTTTGGTGAAGATGGAGTTGTCTATAGAATTTTCTTTTACAAGAAAAATGTGGGACACATTTTTCTTTCTACCTAGGGAGTCCAATGTAGGAGCATCTACGGTCTTTTCTATTTACCTAGTAGTTTGATGCAAGAGCATCCTAGTTGTCACATTATGCCACTAATTTTATTAGTTGTTGCCAAGTTATGGACATTATTGAGTGCAAGTAATTATTTAGTCATTGTTGGGTTGAATTTTTTGACATCTTGTTAACCCTAAGGTTAGCATGTTATCCCATTTCACTCTACAATGTATTCCAAGTTTTGAAGTGTCTGCCAAGTTTTGTAGTATGTGCCAAGCTCTTTAGTGTGTGCTGAGTTCTTTAGTGTATGTCAAGTTATCTAGTATTTTCCAAGTGTTCCTTCATGTACCAAGTGAACATGTTGATGTTGAGCATCAACATTTTTGTTCCTTCTCTTGTCAAATTTTCTATGTTTGATTCCATTTTGGACCGACCTTGAACATATTTAATTTTGTGATGTTTATTTAATATTTGTTGAGAGCTAACTTGTGGCTTGTTTATCTATTTAATGTACTGGTTTATTTAGTTGGTAATTTGTATTAGGACAACTTATGGTTGTGCAACTATTTAAAGGGATCTTGGGTAGTGTCTTAGGCATTATTTGATGAGGGATTATTGTTCAAGCATGGAGATTTAAATAATTATAGAGTGTAGAGTCTTAGTGTGGAGTAGATTGTAGATAGAAGTTTGCATTTCAGTCTGGAGATCTGTTCTTCTTTCAAAGATGTATTCTTCTTTGTAATGGTCATATAGTCAAGCATATTAGATGTAAACTTCTTGATTCAAATATATGGGTGAAGGCACAAACCTATGTCACCCTTTTCTAAATGTAAAGGCTAACACAAGTATAACTATTCACCTTCAATGACATAAAATTGGTATTATTATTTTGAATTTGAAAATGAAGTAAACTAATGAAATCTATAGAAATGGATGAAGTTTAGGATTATAATTTTTAATAATTATTTTGAATAAGAATTGTTATATTTTCCTAATTTTTAAAGATAATTTTTTTGCTACTAAAATATGTTGAAAATTGGGGGTCTAGTTCCCACCACAAAACTATAGGGAAATAAATTTATTTCCTTTTGACCTTAGACTATGTTATAGATAACATATATAACTAGAATAATAAAAAATAAAAAATTAGCTTTCGACCTATATTTTTTGTTTTATAATGATTCAAATGTCAACTCACCTAAAATCAATAGTTTTCATCTCCCACCACATTTTTGAAAACAAATGTATTCTAACCAAGAGAAAAATTATACATTCTAGAAGAGGAATCTCTCCTCTAGAACTGTTGGCATAAAGTTATTTTCCATTAGTGACAACACTCATCTTACAGTTCTAATCGAGTAATACAGATCTAACTGAGTAATATAGTTCACACCGAGTAATACAATGCAAATCGAATGATGGCAACACAGCTCAAACCGAGCACTGGAGACACAATTCAAAATGAGCAACAAGGTACAGTATTAACTGAGTGAGAAAGCACTCAGTGATGACCGAGTGAAGATGCACATAGTATTAATCGAGTGAGAAAGCACTCAGTGATGACCGAGTGAAGATGCACATAGTATTAAGCAAGTAAGGAACCACTTAGTGATGACCGAGTGAAGATACACATAGTATTAACTGAGTGAGGAAGCACTCAGTGATGACCGAGTGAGAAAGCACTCAGTGATAACCGAGCTCAGGAGGTTATCGAAGAAGCTAGTTTTTACCGAGTGACACTATATCTACCGAGTCACCAATGGTTATCGAGTTCCAGGCAACATTGTATGACTAGTTTTAACCGAGCCCCTACCTCTAGCGAGTGCATGATGATTTCGTGTAACATAGTGGATGCCGCATATCAGAAGGTCATCAAGTCTGTTTGAAGAACCTGAGTTTATTTTACCATTTGGCCAACTCAGTTATATTTTGTTTACTTGTGTTTGGCTGACCTTGTATAAAAAATTATTGGAATGGTATATATATGTAATGTATTATAGACATTCAAGAGTACATAGATTTTCAAGAAGACATACAAGATATCTGGATGATAGTGCGAATTCATCAGTAGAAAAGAATACTCAGCAAGGTCTACCAGGAGCAGAAATGATTTCATCAATCATAGAAGGTGATCTACAATAAAGAACTTAGTCAAATTGTAAGTTGATCTGTTGGTTCACCCTAACAAGTGAATCATTTTTGTAAATCCTTTAACAAGGTAGACTTAACCATCTTTATTCAAATCTCCTAACAGAGTGCATACTTATAAAGTATGTTTGTAAATCCTCTAACAAGGTGGATCTAGCAATCCTCTGTGCTCCTAACAAGGAAGATCACCAGAAGTGATAGTTGTAAGCCTTAACTGGCCAACTTCATACTGCAGTAACAAAGCTTTGTGGGTATCATCCCCACCCCAGTTTTACTTTCTATTTTGGAAGGTTTTTGGGTCACCAAATCTCTATGCATATATGGTTTTAATGTTTAATAGTTTTTGTGCAGCAGTATAGATAAGTAAATGTTGTGTATGGTTAACTTAAAAATGTTTTATTGTTACTGATTCACCCCTCTCCTCTCAGTAACCTATTATATCTTGAATATTTCCAACAATTGGTATCAGAGCTTTTTGGTTCTCAGGACAAAGTTTGACAGCTTGAGCAAAGATCTAAGTAATGGAGATATTCAGACTGGAGAAAGTTATTGAAAATGAAAAACTAGATCTAGAAATGGGCATGGTTCAACTCAAAGAAGCAAAGGAGCATCTTTCTCAATCCCTAAAAAGAAGAAAGGAACTTGCAAAACAAATGAATGACCATCACTATGTTGAAGAAAATATTGAAGATTTATTACCATCAAGTAGTTCAGAAGAAGCTGACAAGGTAATCAAAGAACTTCTAGAAAAGAATGGATCTCTGCAAGAAGAGGTAAGAAAACTCAAAAGAGAACAAGAAGTCCAGTCCATCAGGTTATGTGAAGTTTTGGAATAGAAAAAAAAAGAAAATGAAGACTTAGAGATAAGGAATAATCTATCCCTTCAGCATGAAGATCTTATAGGACAACTATCTAATGCAAATGAAGAAATCATGATTCTAAGATCTGAGAATGAAAGTTTGATAAATGATTTAATCACTGAGAGACAAATCAATGTAAGTTTGCATAGTGATCTGAGAACTGAGAGACAAATCAATGAAAGCTTGGAAAATGATCTAATCTGTGAAAGACAAGTCAATGAAAGAATGATGAAATCCCAAGCAGATATGGATCAATTGAATTTGCAAAATGAGCAGATCTTCATAGACAAAAAGGTAAAGCTGGTCTTGGATACAATGAAGAAGGTGAATCTTCAAAAAAAAGTACCCAAAAGAATCAAAAACCTACTAGCAATCATGTGGAAAGTTAGGTCATACATCAAACAAATGTTGGAGCAATGGAAAAGCAAAATTCAATGGTAAATGTTTCAATTGCAATCAGCATGGTCACAAAGCAAATGAGTGCACAGAAAAACCAAAATTTGAAGGCAACTGTCACAAATGCAATAAACATGGTCACAAGGAATTCCAATGTAGATCCAAATCATTCAATCCAGTTGAACAACTTGTCAAAGTCATATTTTGATGGGACTACAACATCTGGTGCAGATGTCACTATTGTGGAGAATATGGACATACTGACATAAATTGTGCAAGACATCACCTAGGGAAGAAGGACACTACTGTAAGGTGCTATACATATATAGAACTTGGTCATATAGCTAGAAATTGTATGAATATAGAAAGAATTGAAGATGAAAATAAAATCAAAGCAGATAACATCTGGAAGCAAATGAAGCAACAATGGATTCCTAGATCTACTGAACAAGATAAGTCAAGCAATGGCAATGCCACTCAAGAAATGAATGACTCCATCATTTCCAATTAATATTCATAAAAGAAAGTATGGAACTGCATCCTCCAAAGAATCATCCTAAGTAGTTCCAAAGGAAGAAAAATGATTAGATCAGTATGCAGATACACTTTGATCCCAAATCAGTTCAAGACTCAACTGAGTTCGATTGGGTGCAACAAAGTTTCACTCACCGAGTTGTATCTACCAAGTGAGGTCAGTTCATGACCTTACCGAGTTAAGTCAGTACATCAATATTTTGTTTTGATTGTTGAGTTGATAGTTTCTACTGAGCAAGTGGATGACAACTTGTCATTTCATCTACCATCATACCAAGCATTTATGACAAATGTTTCATCAAAAGGGGCAAAAATTTGATCTCATTCTTCACTACAAACTTTGAGCTAAGTTATCTTCTGCGATTCCAGAGCAAGCTTAAAGCAATTTCGAGCAAATTTTTTTAAGAGCGAAGAATTTGTTCAAAATTTCTCTTCACCTACTGAGCAATAATGGCATCTAGAAGTAGCAGCTCCAAGGCAAAGAGAGGCTCAGAAATGCTGGTTAAAGGTGTGGAATGGAAGGCGCCAAACTTCAAATTGACACCAGCAATTGCAGAATCACTTGACCCTATCGCTGCTCAGTCTCGAATTCCTTCAAAGGTACTCCTTATAAATGAAATTTTCTCTCATTTCAAATGTTCCATTCAAGAGCTTGGAAACCTAGAAATTGATAATGCCCTAGGTGAAATGAGCATAGATGGGAATTTGAAACCCGAGCATAAGCATCTTGAAACAAAAGGGTTAACCCACATTTTACATTTGCCAAGAAATTTTCAAATTAAATGAGTTAGGTATGTACTTAGCTTGGTTCACAATGGGTAATTATGGTTAGATCAACCAGTGCTTATCAGAAAGAAAATGATCAACAAGATTACTGGCCTTCCCATATTGAGCCAAGCTAAGACTACCAAAACCCTAGGTCGAGAAGAATTGCAAAGGCTAACCCAAGAAGAATGGGATGGTAGAGGACTTAAGCTCAGTAAAATAATTGACACTAAATTAAGATTTTGTATTCACATCATTGCTCACAAAATTTACAGTTCCAGTCATCCAAATAGTGTACCCTATGAAGCAGTAGATTTAGCATATAAGATAGTAAAGAAGAATGTTGAGTTTGATCTGTCTAAATTGTTTTTGTCTCAATTTAATAAAAATATGGAAAGCATAAGGACTTCAAAGAAAAATTCTTGGAAATTTGGTTCACTTTTGATCTGTTTATTTTTCTATGTTCAAAAGTCTTTTCCATCAAAAGGATCAGTAGTATGGAGAAAAGATATTCCTATTCTTTATCAAATAAATGAGTTCACTGCAGAATTAGGTGAAAATTTTGACAATGTTTTGGATAATTACTTTGAAGATTTTAAGGAAAGAATGAACAATAGGTTCCGAATTCCACCAAAACTAGTTGAGGAATATAAAGAAGATGTATGCTTTATGGTAGATTGTGACAAAGTATACATACAGGCAGTCAGGCCCCGAGTTGCATGGGTGAAACCTCTTCCTTATGAGGTTAATATTGATGAAACCAAAGACATCATAGAAGCACTAGTAAATGAACCAATAGACCCAAAGCAACCAATTTTTGGAACTTATGATGAAGCTAAAGCCAGAATTGAGCTTTCAATCAAAATCCCTCAGATCATTAGCAAAGGAAAGAGGAAGATTGCAAAGCTAAAAATAGAACTTGGTCCTCTGATGATTACTGAAGGGAAAGGAGAAGATGATGAAGAAGAAGAGGAAATTGAGTCAGAAAAAGAAGAGGAGCCTCAACAAAAAAAAGGTAAGGTGATTATCACCAAACCTAAAAAGCAAACTACTGCAGTCTTCTCCAGAAGGACAAGATAGGGGAAGAAGGAACTTATATTTGTCAAGCCTCCACTCACATTTGAGGCAAGGTTGAAGCAACTAGAAGAAGGTACTAGCTTCACAAACTTCAAAGCATTGAAGTTTGAGACAAGAATAGAACAGGAGAAAATGCAGATTGAAGAATTGGTATTGAATAAAATGGGAAGATGGAAATACTCTCCTGAAGAAATTGCCTCTCAGATCCCCACAGATCTATTAGAGAGGTTGCAACCAAGATGGGAAATTGCAACCAAAACTATCAAAGATATCTTTGAGCAAACCCTAAAAAATCTCCTATCGAGTCTCACTGATATAGAAGTGAAGAAATCACTGAAAGATCATGAAGGTAATATGATGATTAGATTTCACACTTGTTTGATACTTATCAAAGACATTAAGCATGTTGTCAATGATGCAACAAACATGTGGAAACATATCTATCATCTACATAAACTTAGTGAAGATATTGTTGAAATCAAGGACAATGACAACAGTGATGATGATATTCAAGATATTCTAGGGGATCTGCACTCAATGATGATAAATGTTGAGGAAGAATTCAAGGAAGATGAAATGGAGGAAGAAGACAAGGAAGATGAGGAAGAAGAAGCTGATAAAGCTAAGGAGGAAGATGATCCTATAAAATTTGCAGCCAAATTCATTGCATCTCTTCCTCACTCTCCACCTAAAGTAGCTACATCAACTATGGAGATAGCCTCTACTAGTGAGATTGTGTGCACAATAGCTTCATCAATTTCTCAATATTCACCTGTCTCCTCTCAGCACTGGGCACCATCTATGCAAGTGTCTACCACTTCATCAACTGAGCTACAGCCATCTTCATTGACCGAGGCATCATCAGCTACAATAGTAAGTTCATCAAGCATATCAACTTCCACTACAGAGTGTTCAGTAAGTGTACCCACTAGTACTTCAATTTTGACAACTTCATCTGCTCCAATTTTTGCATCTGTTAGTTCTCCCATTCCAACTTGTACATCAATCTTGGGAGGAACATCAATTTTTGATACTATTAGCACTTCTCTCAGTCTTCCTCTAGCTAGTCCTATTCCATTTTTGTCAGCTAGTATAGTCTCATCAACTATTGTTTCAGTCTCAAAGGGAAAAGGTGAAGACACTACAGGAAAAGCAAAAAGATACATGATTTCTAGCAAGGCAGTGGATGAGGAAATAGACTTGGATAAGGACATTATCATTCCTAAGATAGATCTGGATAATGCATTAGTTGATGAAATGAGAATGGTCAGTCAGCTTTTAGATCAGAAGGCAAGACAAAAACAACTGAGCCATGAGAGAGACCAGGAATATAGTATTATTGAAAGTGCTAAGAATATTCTAATAGAGGCTATAGGTGTTCAAGTAGATTCTACTCAACACATTTTGATTTAGTTAGAAGAGGCTGTATATAAATTCAATGAAGATACCTCCGGCCAAGAAACATTGATTGCAAAAGAAGAGAAGAAATTTGACAATAAGGTGCTTGAGCACATTGCTCAGCATATTGCATTAAAACAGGTAGAAGTGTCTACAATTTTGAGTAATTTTGAACATTCTTTTAATAATGTAACTTCACTTTTTGGCAAACTTTGTGATTTTACTGAGTATACTAAGGAAATCAAAGAAAAGTTGAATAAAATTGATGAGGATATGAAGGTCAGTGCACAAATGTTGCAACTTGACCATAGTTCAAGTTCATCACATCATCTCAGAATAAGATTTTTGTCAGAGAAACATGTAGAATTGTTGGGAGAGGAAGCAAGGATCAGGTGTACCCTAATTGACATCAAAAATATGATCCTTCCTGTCATGGACACAATGCAGAAGCATATTGCCCATTCCAAAACATTGATTCATGACAAAAACTTCTCAATTGCAGATCATCTGATTGAACTATCTGTAGAAGTTCAAATAGCACTCTCCACCAGCAAAATTTTGCAAGAAAATTGGGATAAGACATTGGCTCTTATTCTCAAGGTACATTATGAGTTTATCTCTCATTTTGGACTCTCTGTGTAAATATATATTGTTTAATTGGGCATTATTGTCAAAAAGGGGGAGATATCACTCTTCCATGAAATAATTGAGAAAGAGATATGTATAATAACTTGTAAATACTGTGCATATTTTATGGGGGAGATACATGTAAGAAAGATATGTGTAATAAGACTTGCAAAGATCAAATTTTGAAAATTCAGAACTGTATGTCTATTTTTTTTTTTTCACATAATTGTTTTTGTCACTAATGCCAAAGGGGGAGATTGTTGGCATAAAGTTATTTTCCATTAGTGACAACACTCATCTTAAAGTTCTAATCGAGTAATATAGATCTAACTAAGTAATACAGTTCACACCGAGTAATACAGTGCAAACCAAATGATGGCAACACAGTTCAAATTGAGCACTGGAGACACAGTTCAAACCGAGCATCAAGGCACAGTATTAACTGAGTGAGAAAGCACTTAGTGATGACCAAGTGAAGATGCACATAGTATTAACCAAGTGAGAAAGCACTCAGTGATGACTGAGTGAAGATGCACATAGTATTAACCAAGTAAGGAAGCACTCAGTGATGACTGAGTGAAGATGCACATAGTATTAATCGAGTGAGGAAGCACTCAGTAATGACCAAGTGAGAAAGCACTCAATGATAACCAAGCTCAGGAGGTTATTGAAGAAGTTATTTTTTACCGAGTGACACTATATCTACCGAGTCACCAATGGTTACTGAGTTCTAGGCAACATTGTATGACTAGTATGAACCAAGCCCCTACCTCTAGCGAGTGCATGATGATGTTGTGTAACGTAGTGGATGCTGCGTATTAGAAGGTCATCAAGTCTGTCTGAAGAACTCGAGTTTATTTTACCATTTGGCAGACTCAGTTATATTTTGTTTACTTGTGTTTGATCGACCTTGCATAAAAAATTATTGGAATCGTATATATATGTAATGTATTATAGAAATTCAAGAGTACATAGATTTTCAAGAAGACATACAAGATATCTAGATGATAGTGCGAATTCATCAGCAAAAAAGAATGCTCAGCAAGGTCTACCAGGAGCAGAAATGATTTCATCAATCATAGAAGGTGATCTACAATAAAGAACTTAGTCAAATTGTAAGTTGATTTGTTGGTTCATCCTAACAAGTGAATCATTTTTGTAAATCCTTTAATAGGGTAGACTTAACTGTCTTTATTCAAATCTCCTAAAAAATTGCATACTTATAAAGTATGTTTGTAAATCCTCTAACAAGGTGGATCTAGCAATCCTCTGTGCTCCTAACAGGGCAGATCACCAGAAGTGATCATTGTAACCTTAACCGGCCAACTTCATACTGCAGTAACGAAGCTTTGTGGGTATCATCCCCACCCCAGTTTTACTTTCTATTTTGGAAGGTTTCTAGGTCACCAAATCTCTGTGCATATATGGTTTTAATGTTTAACAGTTTTTGTGTAGCACTATAGATAAGTAAATGTTGTGTATGGTTGACTTAAAAAGGTTTTATTGTTACTGATTCACCCCTCCCCTCTCAGTAACCTATTATATCTTGAATATTTCCAACAAGAATGTCATATAATTTTAATATTTTTTTCATATGATTTAATGTTTTTTTCTTTCTCAAAATTAACATGTTTTCAAGTGTTAAAATATGTTCTTGTAGAATTTTTTAATTACAACATACTATATCTAATTAAAAGACTATAAACTCTATATGAGAATATTATTGAATCTAAGATCTATAAAGTGGTGTTTATATGATATTTAAAAAATATCTTAAAAAATAGTAAGATTTATTTAAACATCACTTTTCTAAAATAATTAAATATTTCTTTTATAATTGGATACAAACTAGTATAAACATGCATTTAATAGCCATTTTCAATTGGAAAATTGTGAGACCATAAATAACTTAGCTAGAATAAATTTATCTAGATCATATGTTTTTAAAAAAATTGATATTTTCATAGAAATACTCAAATTCAGTAATTCTGATAAGTCAACCTAAAAGTTGAGATAGCTTTCTACTTTTACCCATATGAAATATTATTTCTCTAGATTTGAATGTTCTTCCTCTTGTTCATTTTTCATTATATGTATGTTTGTTGGTTTCTGGATCACCTCATTTTGGGGTACATCCAGATTCACTCTACATCAATGACTATGCACTTGTTTATTAGTCCTTTGAATGCTTTGTCTTTTGCTCTTTGAAATTTTGCTTCCACATTGATTAGTCCAAAATGCATCCTTTGATATGCAAAGGTTCCCTATTTTATTGTGAATGTAGTCTTAAACCCATCTTCTTCATCTACCATTACTTGACTGTATCCAAAATATTAGTCTACAAAAGACATCATTTTAGACCCATTCATAATTTGTAACACTTCATTGAGTGATGAAAATGAGTAATTATCTGTCTAGGAAGCCAAATTCAAATTTATAAAATCCACATAAAGGTGAATTTCTCTAGTCTTTTTCCTTACTGAGACAAAGTTAGCAACCCATGTAGAATAATAGATTAGGAAGATGATTTTAGCATCAAGTAGCTTTGTACTTCTTTCAATATCAAAGGCTCAATTATGGGATTCACTAGTCTTTATCTCTGATGAACAAGTTTAGAATCAAGTTTCAATGAAATTTCATGAGTGATAATCTTAGGATCATAGGTCTTGAGTTCTTCATAACTCCATGTTATGATGTCTTTGTACTCTATTAGTAATTGAAGCATACTTTCTTGATCTTGAGGGTTACAATTCTTCTTGATTCTCACCATCTTTGGATCTTCTTCCATGCCTAGATTATATGAATCACATTTTTCAACCCCTTTTTCTTCAATATTCCTTTTACAATGTGTTGATTCATCTTGATTGAAGATACATTCTAACTTTACCATCCCCATAGGAATAGTATTGGTCTTCAAATTTATAATTCCACATTCATCCTCTATCTCATCTTCTTTAGGCTTATTGTTAGGAGTATCATCAATATATTGTCCCTTCAAAAGGCCATTGCACATGATAAACTCAAGAATATATTGGTCATCTTGGAAGACTTGGAAGTTCATAATATTATTTTGAATTGATGAGGAAAAAACCAATTCAACTAAAAATCTTTGTATCTTTCTTCTTTCAATGGGTTGCAATGCACTTGCTGAAATAGAAAGGGCATCTGATACCATGTTCTTCTTCCTTAGGATAGACCTTATGTTCAAGGCCTCAAAATATTCCAACAAGTCTCAAACTCTTTTCTAATACGCAAGTATTCTCTTATCGTTAAAAGAGTATATTAATTTCACCTATCTAATGACTAGCTTAGAGTCCCTTTCAAGTATGAGATATTTGACATCTTTCTCCAACACAAAGAGGAGTCCATGAATAAAGGCTTCATGCTCTACAAAATTGTTAGTACATATAAATTGTAAGCAATATGCTACATAAAAAAACATACCTTTGCGATTAATTTTCTTGATACCTATATTAGCTCCTGATTTGCATTTAGAGCCATCAAACCTGAGTGGCTAGATTTTTTATTCTTTGGGCTTTTTGGTCTTATGCTTTTTTGTACATAGCTTTTCCTTCACTTGAGTCTTAAAATATTGTTTCTTTGGGACCCATTGTAATCTTTCACGTAGCGGACTTGGTGAATTTCCATAGTTTATGTTTGATATGGAGGTCATTTGTTTCTCTTGTTGACATCAAATATCCCCAATCAATTTGATGATCTTGTCAATTTGGGGTTTTGGATGAATGACCACTGAGGTCCAACCTTGGCCTTTTATAAAATATATTCTCCCCTGGACTTTGATCATCGTAGGTAGAGGATTAGATCAACCCCCACCATCTAAAGAAGTGTCACTATATGACACATTTCTTCTTTTTCTTCTTCATAAATCTCAACCAATTAAAATATGCTTGTAGAACTTGAACTTTCCTTTTGTACCTCATTTGCTATTTGGTCATTTTTCAATTGCATTATCTGAGTGAGTACCCTAGAGACTACTTCTTGATAATGTGAGCATTCAAATTCTGAATGACTAACTTTGTGTAACCTATAGAATCATGAAAGAAGCACAATATTTGAGTCTATTCACTCACCTAAAAATTGTATGTTTGCAACCATATTGTCTACAAACTAAGTGATGAGTTCTTCTTTTGGAGTATGGATTGCAGATCCTTTATTTAGATGGTTAGGTTTCTTGGTTTCATTTATGTCAAGAGACATCACTTTGTAGGAACCTAGCTTAGCTTGAAAAAATGCTACCTCATTTGATGTATTGTATTATGTTATCATTGTCTTTAGTTTTGGCTCAAAATTAATCTTGATCTAATTATATAGTCCCATCCAAGGTAGCCATAATAGAGAAAAATTAATCAAAAACCATCCTCTCAAGATATTTGTTCATTCTCTACTTAGTAATAATTCATACTTGTTTTAGGGATTTCAAGAACATGTATGTCTATAATTTCTTGAATTTGGGTGTCTATAGTTAATTATATTCTAACATCTTTCAATGCTCTAATAAATTTTACTTCTATCTTGTTGAGTTGTATCACTATCTAATTTGAGGGTTGAGGAGTGCCTCCTAACCTTTGAGCTATAAAAAAATGGCATGATTTTGCAAGAAGCTCCTAAATCTATAAGAAAAGTGTGTAGGTTCTTTCCAAAAATGTTGAGACTATGTAAGAAAGGAGGCACATGAGCCTTGTATTTATACATAGTAAGAATTGCCTCAAAAGTATTGACTTCTTGTGATGTTGTCTTTTGAGGGACAGTGTTCAGATTTGACATTGCCTTTGCATGATCAAGTGTTCTCAGCACTGCTTCCTTTTGATTAGGAAAATTTTATAGCATATCAAACATGGACATATTAGCCTTGGTTCTCTTTAGGTCTTTCTCTACATTTTACTTTTCAGTTTCCCATATAGGATTCTTTAGGATTTTAGAGACATTCCCTTGATTTTGATTTTTTTGCCCAACATAGGGTTCTTTGGTAGGTACTAGATTATTATTAGCTCTTGGATTGAGAGGTGTTGGATGTAATGCAAAAGGAATCCTATTGATCATAGGTTCCCTTTAGTTACACAAATTGTAAGTATTTCAATTGTCATTTTGTAAAGCTAACATCTCTTCTAGTTGAGAATCAAATTATTGACTGAACAAAAAAGTGAATTCTTCACTAGTTGGTTATTCTATTCTAGGATTCTATGGGGAATGGTAAGATTTTAACATCATAGCATTCTAGTGCATAAAAAAATCACCATTATTTCATTGTGAATTTTTGTTCATCTCTTAATTTGCATTGAAATATGAGTTTCCATCATTAGTTACATTTTGGTTATTTTCATAGTGGTTGGTGTCCACAAATTGAGCATTGTTATTTTTAGTAGGGATGCTTCCTTTGTTTGGATGAGTATTCCTTTTCTGATTCCACATTTAGGAAGCCTTTTTTGCAATTTGGAGGATTGTAATTATTTACTGCATTGTTATTTCTTGCATTATTGTTTCCATTGAAGTTCTTGTTTTAATTCTAACCATAGTTGTTGTTGTAATGGGTTGCATTTGTTCTCTAAATTTTTTTGTTCTACCCTTGTGACACCCTCAAACAGGTTAGTTCATTGGTAATCTCAGATAGTTTTTTTCATTTGATCAATCTTAGATGTGATGTTATTTTCTAATTCACTCCAATTTGTTTCATTTTTCTCAAAGAAAGAATATGTTGGAGGTTCATATCTTGCATAGGTTATGGTTGAAACTAGTATAGCTAGTGCCTATTGTAGTGGAAATGGATTTATTGGAATGAATTGACTAGGCATTAGTGGTATTCACTTGAGCTAGAACCATCAATCTACCCCATTAGGATTAGCTTTCCTGGTAAAGTTAATTTCTTCATTGGAGACCTTTTCTAATGTGTCAATGTTTATAGTAGGTAGCCTTTATAGAAAGATAGTCATGAGATGGTCCATAGCATTAAAATAAATCTGAATTGCAACTTCAATTAGTATGGTATAGGGTGTTTACAATTTGTGGTAAGCCATATGAAAGTAATAAATGAAACATGAAATGGTCTCCATTAGATCCCTTTTGATTGATATAAACTGATGATGTATCATAGTCAGGTTGATGAATTTTTTAAATTGATCAAGGAACAATTTTTTGAAGGTGGCCCAATTTTAGATACATCCTAGTGGAAAACTCATATACTAGTTAAATGTAATGTATCCCAATGAGTATGAGAATAAATGGAGGACCAAATTCTCTTATTAAACTTACTTCTGATTGTATTGTTCTTTAAAAACTTTGATATGGTCCTAAGCTATTCGTGTTTCTTTGTAGATGTCAAACCTTGTGTAGAATTTCTTAGGATTCTTGGGAAGATCATTAAGTGCACCTTTCAAGTTAATTGGTGAATCTTCCACATTTTCAAAGAAGGCCATTGGTGGAGGATTTTGTGGAACAATGGGTGGAGGTTGGTTCAGAGGTAGAACTAAAGATGATGAAATTTGGAATGGAAGTGGTAGAATTCTTGGAAATCTTTTGTCACTACAAGGGTTTCTAAAATGACTAACTTCTAAGATGTTTGCTTACTATCTAAAGATCTTAAAGTGCACTAAAATAGAGATAATGGATCAGGCTCTTCCATCTTGTGTTAATTTTGGAAAAAGAACACCTCTACAAAAGCACACTTTATCGAAACAATGCACCTATGCACCTTGTGCACCTGTTCACCTTTTGATAGTTTTTGATAGAAATTTTTTTGAACTTACAAAAAATTTAGAATTTCAAAACAACAAGTTTATTTTCTATTTAGAATGGTATAAGGCCCTCCTTCTAACACCACTTTTGTTGAGCTATCATTTTGTATGATGCTTAAGAGAAGGAATCCTTTCAAATTCATCTCTTGAAAAGCTAATCTAGACTATAAAATGTGCTCTACTAGGGTTTGTATGAACCCTTTCTATTGTGTCACTTGGCATTCAACATTAAGTATAGGAACTCCTTTTAGATTATAATGGCCTCATCCCTCTCCAACCTAGCAGTTATTGCTAGTGTTGGAGCTGTTGCTACCTATGAGAATGGCCCCACCAAAAAAACACCCATGTAAATTTTTCCCCAAAGTGTTCCATGAGGTAATTCCTCTCCCAACCTAGTTCTGAATATCTATGCTTTTGAATCTTCTTGCCATTCACTAGAGACCAAAACCCTTATTGGGTATTTTGTGTGTCACACTCCATTTGAAAGCACACTGTGCAAATGGGTTTCCAAGGCTTGGACCCCCTAGGGGATTCACCTTGAAGGGATTCAAAGCCTCACTAAGGGGATTTTTCTATTTTATTTTTTTAACCCCTCCCAAGTTGAGAGCATTTTTCAGCCATCGGTCGTGGATAGTTCACTTGACTCTACTAGTTTTTTAGAGATGGTCTGGAGACTTTTGCATCTTAGATGACCATAAACTTAGGGTTCTAGTTTGGGTAGAGTTCACTAGGTTTCTCATCCCTTGCTAGTCTTCCCTCTCAGAAATTGCCCAAACTATGGACAAAGTGATTTGTGTGGAACTGGAAAAAATTTTCAATCAATGCCTGCACTCAATAGAGGGTTTGTGTTGAGGTTGACCTATCTAGGGACCTTAAAGAATTAATGGAAATTTAGAGTGGCGCTACCACCTTTACCTGAAAGGTGCTTTAACTGAACCTACTGAAACTTTTTATTGCTGCCAATCTATTAGTTATAAGATTAAAGATTGTCCTCTACTTGAGCACAATCACTTTCTAGTCTAGGAAACCAAGCCAACTCTAGCCATTTAAAAAAATGAATGGACAATGGTCATTAAGAAAGGCAAGGGCACTACTAAGCCAAGCCCTATTTCTCAAGAACCTAGCCATCTTAGCTCTAGTGTGGCTCCTCTTTCTCTCACGACTCCTGAGGTTCACATGGTCATGCCACCACCTATTTCAAACCCTATGTCATAGGGGACAAAACTACTAGAGGTTCAAGCTGCTTGGGTTCATGTGCCTCAAGAAGCTTCTATGATTTCCTCTCAGGCTCTATCACTCTTATAGCCCTAAAGGCTAGAATGTTGTCTCTATCAATGGGGATAAATGAAGAGTCATCTCTTTGGGTGACCCTTCATTTGAATCCTCCACTTTCTTGCACAACAGTTTCTCCTCTCTTGGGGATGAGGAGAACATGTAAGCTTGTTTGTAATGCATTTTCTCTCATGGAATGTGTGGGGGCTAACAAACCTCCCTAGAAAATATTTTGTTCATGATACTAAGCGTAGGCTTGGAAATATTAATGTATTGTGTCTACAAGAAGTAAAAGTCTTTGGGTTTCTTCTCAACTCATCCTACCATGCTATATGGCCAAATGGTGTTAGTTTTTCCTCTCAGCATGAAGCTAGTTAAGGTGGTGTAGTCACTCTTCTCTCCCATTGGCTTTTTCCTTTTGTTATTTCTCATCATTTTGACCCCATGTAGAGAATTGTTTGGATTTTTTTGTCTTTTCAAAATCATTCTTTTGGCATTGTCAATGTTTGTACTCCTTTCAAAATCATTCTTTTGGCATTGTCAATGTTTGTGCTCCTAATGATGTGGTCAAGCATTCACACCTATGGAGGTGGCTAGTTGATCATCTATTGCCTGCCACCTGGATATTCTATAGAAATTTCAATATGATTGAGTTGGCTATTGATAAAATGGGCCTTCTACCTTTCTGATGGTTAGTTGAAGAGAGGGAAGCCTAGTTTTACATGTGGAACAAGTTGGGTCTTTTTTATCCCAATGTTAATCGTTGTTGGCCTGATGGCATGTGGTACACTTGGTCTAACTTTTGAGAGGGATCTAATAGGTTCTTAAAAGGATAGACTGTGCTATTATTTTTGCTTAGTACTCTTTTTCCTTTTATCACACAAGTATGCTACATATCAATCCTCTCCTTGATGTGACTCTTTCTAACCATTTTCCCATTCATTTATCCATCAGCTAGCATTTTGCCCCTCCTTGTAATTGTAAAACTTAGTTTTACCTTAATACCTCCTTACTATCACATCCAACCACTGCTTCTCATATTTTGACAACTTGGAATCTTGAACTTAGGCCCCAATCAACTATTGGGTTGATTTAGTGGTGGAATGATGCCATCACCCATATTGTGAGGTTTCTTCACATTTATGGGAGACAGTTGGCCACCTACCACAAGAGATCGTATGAGGCTACTACCAAAGATCTTTGTATGGCCACTAAAGATCTTACCATGAATTCATTTGACATGGATCTCTAGGTTTAGTTTGAAAACCTCCATCACCAAAAGCAAGTTTTAGATAACTATAATGCCTGGGGAGCTCAACTTAAAGCTCACCTACACTAGTTAGAGGTTGGAGATCAAGCTTACAAGGAATTTTTAATGCATTGAGGGCTTACCACTCTGGGGTTGGGATTAAATGCATTTTGGAGGGTCAACACTCCTTTTGTGAGCTTCATAACATTCTTCAAGCTTTCATTCATCACTATGAAAAAAATTTCATGGCATAAGGCCCTTCAAAAGCTTGAAATCAAGCCTTGCAAGCTTGTTTAGATGTCACTCCTAAAAGGCTCGCTCTAGAACAATATGTTTTTTTTGAGTAGAACTCAATTTAGTGGACCTAAAGGAGGCTATTTTCTCCATGGTGGATGATAAGGCCCCTAGTTGTGATGGTTTCCATTGTGAATTTTACAAGGCCTTTTGGGAAGAAATCAGGCTGGACCTGCATAAGGTTTACCTTGAAGCCCACAATTCCTACTCTTTAGGCAATATTATTAATAAGGGAAATATCAAATTCATACCTAAGGTGGGTGACCCTGAAGATATATGTAATTGGAGGCCCATCACCTTGTTGAATGTCTCTTACAAGATCAGTGCTAAGGCTCTCTCTTAAAATCCATCATCTTCTTCCTCAGATTATTCACCCTAAGAAAATGGGTTTTATAAAATCTTGGTATATTCTAGACAATATAATTGATGTATGGGAAGGGATAGAATGGGCTTGACACTCCAAGCAATAGGCTATCTTTCTTAAGATTGATTTTTCCAAAACCTATGATTGGATAGAGTGGCCTTTCATTCTTGCAATGCTTTAGGTGCTTGGGTTTGGCCCTACTTCTTTGTAGTCAATCCAGATGTTTTTTGGGGATGCCTCTACTTGCATCTCTATTAATGGTCATCATTTTCAAGCCTTTGGTCTTTATCATTCAATACAACAAGTCTATCCTCTGGTGCCCTCTCTATATGTGTTGGTTGTTAAATGCTTTGGGTACTTACTTGCCAATGCCATTTCACAAGGGAGGGTTTGTGGTATTTCCCTTCCAAACTCCCTTGATCAACTTGTGAATGGTCATTTTGTGGATGAGGATAATGTGGGTTCTTAATGTAGGAGCATCTTGGGTGCAAAGGCAATCGTGCATCACCCAAAAATATTTTATTTTCAATTTTTCTATCTTGATAAGGACTAGTAGATGGGGTGGTTACTATTTATGGGAACTTACTATTTTTAGTAAGTTTCATACAATCTCAAAATATTCTTAGTTTCTATAGGAAGGTTCATTTTAGATTTGTAAGCCTACCATAAAATTCTCATTGCTCAAGCATTAGTATCAAAGAAGTTATTGTGGATTTTTGGTGGAAAAATTTGTAGAAACATCTTTAGGCTTAACATTGGAGGCTTTAGAGTGCCTAGATGAGGTCTGAAAGCTCATTGGAATGGTGCTAGTGCCATTTCAAGCCTATAGATCAGGAGCTAACATTTCTAGAAAGTGTTTATAATAGCCAATCAGAGAAAAAATTCATGAGTTATAGCCTTCAAAAGTTGGGCTATTGAAATTTCTAAAAATATTGCCAAAGATGCATTTGGCTGACTCTGTGTATTGTTAGGGTTTGTCAGCCCTAGGTATTAAGTTTGAGCATCTAGAAAGGCCCAAATATTATTTGGGACAACTCTGGGTGATAGTTTGAAACCTATCTTGCAAATTATTATAATAAGGAAACCATGTGGGTTAGCATATTGTACTTATGAGTTTTGTAATTTTGCATTTGCAGTGTAAATAAAAAGTCCATATTTTGTTCTCACATTTGTTATTGTTTCTTTGTTTTTGTTATGAGTTTATAGTATTAAGGGGAGAACCTTGCATTAAGTGATATCAAAGCTAGAGTTCTTGAGTGTGTGTATAGATTTCCAACTGTGAGGCAGTTCACACTAAGACTATGGTTTGGGCTGAGCATGTAGATAGATTAGATCTATAAGATTTTCAAAATCCATGAATATGAGTTTTAGTTTCTAGATTTGATTGTGTGTAGTTTTTTATCATCAATGTTTTGGATCATACTGCATGATCCATCATCAGGATGCTAGAGAACATGAAGAACAAATTCTCTAGCATCCTGATGATGGATCATGCAGTATGATCCGAAATGTTGATGATAAAAAACAACACACAATTGAATCTAGAAAATAAACTCATGTAGACAGATTGCTGATTGTGAGGTAGTTTGCACCAGGGTTTTAGTGGAAGCACAAAAATGCCTCCACATAGAGAGCATGGTGGAAGAGTTGGAGGTGTTACACCTGAGGGTTTTCAAGCCCTCCAAAGGAAAATGCAAGCATTGGAAGAACAAATGTGAAGAGGAATAAATCTTCCCATAAGAGATGAAAGTGAGGATGGGGATGAAGTAGAAGAAAATGCTAGAGAAGAGGTAGTTCTAAACCCAAAAGAAGAGAGGCTTTTTATGGCCATCTCTAAGATTGATAAAAGACATAAGTTTGAAGTTACCACATTTTTGGGAAACCTTAACCCAGAGGAGCTGATCAATTAGATCAATGAACTAGAGGAGTACTTTAAGTATGAATATATTGATGATTCTAATATGGTCAATCTTGTGAAGGCAAAACTGGAGGGACATGCGAGGATTTTGTGGTAGGAGGTTTAGTTGGAGTGAAATAGAAAGGGAAAGGACAAAATTAGTAGATGGGATTAGATAAAAGATAAACTAAAGAAACAATTCATTCCTATGGATTATGAGCTTGATCTATTGAAGAAAATGCAAGGGTTGAAGTAAGTGGGAAAATTTTTTCAAGAGTATACCAAAGAGTTCTACCAAGTTCTCATTAGAACTTACCATGTAGAAGCTAATAAGGAGAAAGTCACTTATTATCTTAATGGGTTAAGGTCAAGCATTCAGGATGAGCTAAGTCTAGTTTTAATGAGTAGTATTGAGGAGGCATACCAGTTTGCCCTAAGAGTTGAGGAGAAATTGAGCAAAAAGTTTGACAACAAGAACAATGGAAGAGGTCACAGTGGAAGACTTGGTGGATGATCTTATAGTGGTCATAATGATGATCAAAAGAACAAGGATGAGGCTAGAATTAGTAGTCAAAACTGGAGGGGAAATAATTTTAATCATTTCCATGATCAGAACAATAGATATTAGAGAGGAAGAGGCATAGGACAAGGATCTAGAAGAAGAGGTCTTTGTGGAAAATGTTTTCACTACAGAGAAGGGTGTAGAGCATTTCAGTGTACCTAGCACCAAGGAAGGATAGATCAAAGAAAAAAAGTTCAGGCAAGAGTTGCAAATGTTGATGAAGATGCCAGATCCTCACATTTAGAAGATGTTGAAAAGGGAGAAGTCCTAGTTAACTAAAGAATCTTGCTAAGTGGTGAGAATGAACCTAAACAAAGAAGGAGCTTGTTTCACACAAGGTGCATATGTGAAGATAAATTTTGTGATGTGATCATTGATAGTAGAAGTACTGACAATCTAGTGTCATAAATAATGGTCACCAAGTTGAAGTTGAAAAGGCAGAAACACTTGCATCCATATCATATTCTTGAGTGCAAGATGAACATAAGGTCATGGTCAATGAGCAATGCTCAATGAAGTTCAAGATTGGAAGCTACTAGGATGACGTACTATTTGATATCATACCTATAGACATATGTCATATGTTGTTGAGTAGGCCATGTTAGTTTGACAAACACATTGTACATGATGGGCAAGCAAATACCTACACTCTAACTAAGGATGGAGTGAAACATAAGCTAAAGCCATTGAAGGATAAAGAAGAGAAGGTATGTAGTTCTACCAAAATATGCTTTGTTGATGGAAAAGAGTTTCTTAAAGGTATGAAGCATGATTATATGTGTTTTTCTATAATTCCTAAAGATAGTAAAGAAGAAGTAGAGGAGCTACCTATAGCAGTTGTAGATATGTTGGGAGAGTTTTCTAATATTTTATCAGATAATGTACCTAATGGGTTGCCCCCAGTGAGGAAGATTAGTCACTAGATGGTTTCAGGAGCCAATTTGTCAAACAAGGAAATGCATACAATGACACTAGTGGAAATTGAAGAGTTGAATAGGAAAGTTCATGAGTTGTTGTAGAAGGGGTTGATTTGAGAGAGTTTGAGTCCATGTGTTGTACTAGTAGTAGTAGCACCAAAGAAGAATGGAGAATGGAGGACATGCATAGATTCTCATGCTATAACCAAGATCACCATCAAATATAGATTTTGTTTGTCAAGGATGAATGATATTATGGATTGTTTCAGTGGAGCTAAGTATTTCACAAAGATAGATCTAAAGAGTGGGTACCATCAGATTCTTATCAAAGAAGGTGATGAGTGGAAGACTACTTTCAAGAAAAGGGAAGGACTATATGAGTGGTTAGTCATGCCTTTTGGGATAACCAATGCACCAATCAATTTTATGAAGCTCATGAATGAGGTACTAAAGGAGTTTTTGGGTAAGTTTATCATTGTTTACCTAGAAAATATGTTGATCTTTAGTAAGACATTATAGTAGGATTTGATTCATATTCACAAGGTTTTTGATAAGTTGAGGGAAGAAAAGTTGTTGATAAACTTAAAGAACTACATTTTTGTAGAGAAATATTTGGTGTACCTAGGATTCATAGTCTTCATTCCAGAGAATTACGTGCGAATGTAGGTCTTTTCAAGTGAGTGGCCCCGAGATGCATCTTCTATCATTAATCTCCAACTAATCAATGGTCAATAAAACTATTGTATTTAATATTAATAATATGAAAGTGATGGTAGCTAACTTGGTAATAGTGACACTAATGTAATGATGTTATGACATTATTAATAACACACTTAAGATAGTACACAAGTTGATACTTGAAGCGACTATTCAGTAGTCAGTACAGTCACTAGCCAATACATGTGCAAATTTTGTTTTTAGATTAAATATTTTTTTAGTTTACCATTGAAGATTAGCCAAGACCATTATTATTTATTTTCCTACAAAACAAGTAATTCACCTCTAATATTACTAATTTATTTTAGGCAAGGGAAAAAATAGCCATCATTTATTTATCTGTTGGCCAAAAAAAATTAATTCACCAAATTTAAAATAATTTTTTCTAGGGAAAGACAAAAAATTGCCAACATATATTATTTTATTTCTCTATATGAAACAAAAAAATTGCCCTCGACATTAAAATTTTCCTACCCACAAAATGTTGGATTCACCAGCATTTTAGGCTTTTTTTTTGGGAGGGGTTTCTTAAAGTTATCACTGATGGATTTTGTTCTTGGATTACTAAGGATGAAATGCAGCCATGATTTTATTTTTGTTGTGGTTGATAGGTTTTCAAAAATGGAACATTCTATTTCTTGCAAGAAGACTAGTGATGTTGTTCATGTGGCAGAATTACTTTTCAAGAAAGTGGTGAGACTACATGGTCTGCCAAAGAGTATAGTTTTAGATCGAGATACCAAATTTTTTGGGTATTTTTGGCATACATTGTGGAAGAAGTTCAAGAAATATTTGAAGTTTAGCTCATCACATCATCCATAGACTAATGGATAGACAAAAGCTGTGAATCGTAGTTTGAGAAACTTGCTAAGATGCTTGGTTGGAGATAAATCGAAAGGATGGGATATGATTTTACCACGGGAAGAATTTTCATATAATAATTCTATCAACAAGAGTATTGGTAAATCACCATTTCAGATTGTATAAGATAGTAGTCCTAGGAATGCTTTTGAATTGAGGTAGTTGGATAAAGGAGAGACAAGTAGTGCTAAAGTAGAAGATTTTACTAAACGCTTGAAGAACATTCATGAGGAGGTGAGGAAGCACATCATAAAGATGAATACATAGTATAAGTCTAAGGAAAATGTGAAAAGGAGATATAAGGAATTTTAGATTGGAGATGAAGACATGGTTCATTTTAGAAAGGAGCATTTTCTAGTGGGTACATATAATAAGTTGAAGATGATAGTGAAGAGGCAAGATTCTGGCAATATGTATGAAGTGGAGCTACCCACTGAATTGAATATTTTATAATTGACAAAGTATTATGAAGGAGGTAATGGAGATGAAGTTACAAAAACATAGTGGAGCATTCTAGTAGCTAGTTTGGCTACAAAATAGATTGAGGAGATACTAGATAGTCATGTTGGAAAATGTACCAGAAATAGCACTTATGAGGAATATCTAGTCAAATAAAAAGGGAGGTTGGTTGAGGATTCATTATGGCTAGCAAAGGAGGAGGTTAACCATCTTGGTTTTTCTTTGAACACCTAAGATGTGATAGGGTCACTTCTCAAATTACCCTGGGTTTCTGATGTAAGAGCATCTTGGGTGTAAGAGAAATCTTGTATCAACTAATAATATTTTATTTTCTACTTTTCTATTTTAATAAGAACTAGTAGACAAGGTGGTTACTATTTATGGGAACATACTATTTTTAGTAAGTTTTTCATATGAGCTTGGAATGTTTTCATTTTCTATAGGAAGGTTCATTTTAGAGTTGTAAGCCTACCATAAAAATTTCATTACTTGAGCATTAGTATAAGATAATTTATTATGGATTTTTAGAGGAAAATTTTGTAGAAAAATATTTAGGCTTACCCGTTGGAAGCTTTAGATTGCTTGGATGAGATCCAAAAACTCAACAGAAGGGCGCTGGGATAGTTCCAAGCCTGTAGATCACAAGTTGACATTTCTAAAAAGTAGTTATAATAGCCAATCGGATCAATGGTTCATGAGTTATGGCCTTCGGAAGTTGGGCTACCAAAATTTTTAAAATAATTTGTTAAAGATGTATTTGGCTGACTCTATGTGTATTATTAGGGTCTGTCAGCCCTTGGTATTAAGTTTGAGCATCTAGAACCTTCCCAAGTGGCATAAAACTACCTATTTAAGAAAAGCCTAAACATTATCTAGGATAGCTTTGGGTTATAGTTGGAAACCTGTCCTGAAAATTATTATAGTAAGGTGCCCATGTGGGTTAGCATATTGTACTTATGAATTCTATTGTTCTACATTTTTTATGCAAATAAGAAGTTGATATTTGTTTCTCGCATTTGTTGTTGTTTCTTTGTTTCTGTTATGAGTTTATGGTATTAAGGGGAGCACATTGCATCACTTCTGCTATACAATATCTTGACACCTTTTGTCTTGCTTCCAAGTCTAGTATTCAGTGGCACAAAACCATCTACTATAGGTAGTCTTCCCTTCCCCAACCTACTTGGCTTGGGAAATATCAATGGAAATGGGTCTAGCATGGTGAAATTTTTCATTTTCTAGGCATCCCTTTCACCTTTCAAGCTTTCACCATCGAGCTCTAGAATGTGGTCATTGCATGAATAGAGAAGAAACTAGAATATTGGATCACCAAGCCTCTCTCCCTTGTGGGAAAATTCTAGATTTTTTCCAAGGTGTTGGTTGCAACCCATCTGTGTTATTCTTTGTATTGGGCTCCTTCAAAGGCCTCTTATTTGAAACTTGAGTGACTACTTCATGACTTCCTCTAAGCTTTAGATGCTTCTCACCAAGGCTTTCATAGAGTTTCTTAGGATTTCTGTTGTCTTCCCAAAGATTTTGGTGGCCTTGGCTTACTCTCTACCCAGAAGCAAGGTATTTCTTTTTGTGTGAAATGGGTTATCCAAGCTCTCATTGACAATGAAGCTTAGAAAATTTTGTTGCGACATTGCATTTCTTTAGGCTTTCTAGTTCATCAACCAACCTAGAAGGAATTGGTTCTCAAATCCTTCTTGTGACCACTAAAACTATTCAGATTCAGGGTACATTTGTTGCCAAAACTATTTGGAAAGCTTGGGAAGCAATTAAGTCTTGGCTTTGCTAGGCTAGTGATGGGTTCAAAGATGAGCTCTTCATTAATCAACATAATCTCTGGTGGTCACCAGTATTTACTATCTAAGGTGTTCCCCTAGCCAAAGTTCATGGGGCTAGTGCTTTGAATTTTTTCAAATATAGCATAGGAGCTACTAAAGTTCTTTTCTCTAGAGTTACTATGAGCTTATGATCATGGGAGGACATGAAAGTGCAATTCTAGCTCACTCGTCTAGATCGCAAGACTTTTGATCTTCTAATTTTTCCCGTGCCTCCCCATATGTTGCATAAACTTGGCATTCAATCTACTCACCCTTGGTGGAAATACTGGAAGTGGTATCTAGCCACTTATAGCTACAAGCCTAGGTATGATTATTGATGGCTAGTTTCTCACCTACCCATGGTCAAAGTTCTCAACCAAAGATAGCATTTGTAATCTTCTCACTGTAGTTGGAGTCATACATTTTCCACTATCTAACAAACCATTATTGAGCCTAAAATTATGCATTTTTCCTAGTGTATTATTTTCCAAGGCTTGCCTTTGGACCCCTAACTATAGCACCTAGGAATTCCTGACCCTTGTTGCCTTTCTATGGTCAACTAGAGACTTTTTTGCTCAGTATTACTAGCGATGGATCAACAACCTCTTTCACCTCCTTCACCCAAAACATTTCTCTTAGCATATTGTTGTTCTGGGAGATAATACCTCAGATTCCCTTCAAGTACTCCCAGCTTTGCCATACTTTCAGATTGGAGATTAGATTTTGAATGGTCACAATGCTATCATCTTTACTAATAACATACTTGACATTATTATTTATATGTATGCTAAAGCATGTAATTATATAATAATATCATGTTGCAAATTCAAGTACAAATAGATAAAGTGGCTCTAGAGGTGGCTCACCTATAGGATCTACTAGCACATTGGAGAAATACCCCCTATATGGGTGCTTGTGTTCTATCAAATTCTACCTCTGCTGACCATACCCCTCCTCACAGTCACTGTTGAGGACTTAGTAGCTCTGCTCGCCACTCACACACACCTTGCTCTCAGTTGTATCACTCTCCTAGTAGTTGTCCTTTTGATTTGTGTCACTCTCCTAGAGGCCTTGGTGGTTGACACCACTCCACCTCACCCTCATGAAGGTCTAGTTTAGGGTGGTCCCCAATGGTTCCTCCTACTACTCCTGCTACTAGTTGGCCCTCTACTCATTCAGACCCCAAGTGGGTGTTCCCTAAACTAAATTTAACCATTTCTCCTCCCATGTTTGAGGGAGAAAAAGAAGAAGATAATACTAGTGATGTTGATGGATGGGCTCCCCTTGAGCCATCTGCTCACACCACCCTTCAGTGGGGATCTGATGATAAGGATCCTCCTCCCTCAACTAGCATTGTGCTGGACACATGATGTTTTTTTTTTATTTCCTTTTTTTTTATGAATAGTTGATCTTTGGCCTTTGGCCATATGAACTCATGGGGTGATCCTGTTTCCCTCAATCCCTTTTTTTTGTGAATATGTAATCTTATTGTATTTATTTTAATTTAAGGAAGGGACTATTGATCAAAATAAAGCTAATCTATGATTAACTCCAAGGTTCCAAGTGATCTTGCAACCTATTGGAATATTCTCAATTGATGATAAATGTGTATGTTCACAAGGATGCCTTTTCTAGTTCCAACCAATTTTGGATAAGATGTTTATTCTATTGTTTTGAAAAAGTAACCACAAAAATGATATATTTTTAGTATTTTCTATTTTATGATGAATGTAATTCATCGATGCAACTATATGAATTCCTATTTTAACCAAGTGTTAGAAAAGAAAATAACAAAGATAAGGTAATGAGATATTAAATAAAATATCTTAAAAAGGAAATTTATAATGGACATAAACCATGGTAAAATATGTCTATGAGTTAAATTGTTAAAAAGATAAGGTAGAAAGCTAGGAAAAATAGGAACAACACTTCCTCAATTCCACTGATGCAATCATTGATGGGAACTCAATAATAACTAAAAGTTGTTTCACTTCTCATTGAATTACAAGGCCATAGAAAGTGTGCTCATGCAATATGAGAAGCTATATAGGAAAAATAGGTGATTTTTTCTCCAACTCACTATTTCAGTGGAATTTGTTAACATCAGACAACACTAGAACTAAAAGATTGCACAATGAAATCAACACAAAAAAACCATTGGCCCCATTATTATTCATGAACATGCATTAAAAAAATAACACACTCTAGCAACAATAACTACACTTAGAATGAGAGCACCAATAACATATATTATTGCATCAAAATAATGCCTTGGATTACATATTACATCCATATATTTATAAGAAAACATATCCTCCTTTTTTGTTGAGAGTGAGAGCTAATAAAATTAAAACACATGCTGAAAAATAATTTAAAAAATCTAATTATATACAAGCCGACTCTCTAAATGCTTCTAAGTAGATCTCGACCCTTGTTTATATCAATTAATGGGTGCATGAGCCTTTACATGACTTAAAACAATAAAAGAAGAAGTATATTATAAGAAGGAAGCTACAAGAGGATCTGAGAGTCACTGGAAGCTCTAAAAATGGAATCTTGACCTTCTCTAGGTGTTTCTAGGAATTGAACTACCATCAAAATGCATTTCTAGTGCATGTAATGCTCTAAATTAGGAACTAGCAGTTAACTATTGGTGCACTACCACTTCTTCAAAATTGTCGGTGCACCTCTATGAAGAAAACACTTGTACACCTTGTGCACCTATGCACCTTTCATGCCTATGCACCTTGTGCACCTATTCACCTTACATAGCTATGCACCTACACACCTATGCACCTTGATGACAAGTTCCAAAAAACCAAAATTTTCCCAAGTGTGAGAATTGAATTTCTAGCATTTGGGTGTTTTCCTTCATGTTTTCTCTATAATTTATCTATGATCAATGTTACTTGGGTAGCTTCTATAAAATCCAAAGCTTCATATTTATCTTTAACTATTTGTTAGTAATTTCTAACCTCCATACGAGTTTCCACAAAATCCTCAAGTTTAGTGTCCATCTCCAACAATACCTTTTCATTCTTAAATGCTTCCCTAATATCTTCATCTAATAAAGCATCCTCAAAAGTCCTTCAGAATATTTGGACTACTAATTGCACTAAATTGAGCTTGGTTTCTAACTCATCTTCACAAATGTCCAGGTAGGCAGTGTTGTAATACTTTTTTGCTTCCAAAAGCTACTCTTGAAGGTAGTCTCTTAATCCCTGAATATCATCATGTAGTCCTACCATGACTTTATTACCAGCAACTATCTTCTCTATCCAATTGCTGAGCTTATCAATCTCTTATTTTGTACATACATCCATGAGTGTGCAATACCTTTGGCCTTTTATTAATGTCAAAATCTATAGGTCTTTTACCAGGTATGTACCTCATCCATCAACACAAATCCTAGTTTACTATGGACACCAGTTTATCCATACATGAGTAAATATAATATAACAATTTCAAAATTCCCTCTCCCAAAAATGAATCCATCTATATAGTCCCCTTCTCCTTTCTCTCAAGTGTTGTAACAAGAGTGATCTCTAGATGATTCAGGTCTATTGGGCCTACTACTCCATATAGATAGCCTCTTAAAAGCTCATATTGTTTTCATAATAGTATCAACTCATACTCATCTTAGTCCATGTGTCTAAACACCTCTTTTATACCCGTCGTAATCATTACTTTAGTGGTATTTATGGTGGGCTTCCCTAATAGGACCTCCTTGATTTGATAATATTTAGGAGACAAATCCTTAGTTTCAGCATGTGAGGGAGGGATGGCTATGTGTACAAGAATGTCCTAATCTTGGCTCTTCATAATGAAGGCCATTGGTCATGCATCAGGTGGCTTTAAAGGCTTCTTGATGGTGTTTACTAGCTCATCTATCCCCTCCTCACTAGTCACATTCAAATACCACTTTTGTCAAACCATGACCTCCCTCTTCAGCCAAGAAGGTGCAGTACCCATTAGAGACATATATTGAATTGAAGAGGGGTTTGCATTGCAGGTCCCTTTCCCTTATAAGTCCTATATGTGATCTTTTCTCTTTGAGAGAGATCACTAGTTTGATTTTTTGTACCTTCTTGGGCTAAGGTCCAACCCTTGGTATTGTAAGGAGTTTGTTGGGTTTCCTCATAAAATTTCCCCTCCTTTGATAGCTCATTGGATTGCATTTGTTTGAGCTCTTCTTGCTTTGCTGCATGTTCTTTTGAGTCTATCATAGTAGGAAATGGCATTGTCAAGATTTTATCTAGGAATGAAAAATCCTAAGATGGTAGTGGTGGTAGGCTTGGAGGTTCTTGAGGTAAAGGTGGTAGTTGGTTCTAGTCCTCTCCTAGGGATTGACTCATAGGAGTATCCTATATCTTTCCCCCCACCATCTCAGTGTCCACCGACATGAAATCAAAATTTTTGAGGTCAAAGAAATCTATCTCTTGATCCTCCATGTTTGCAATCCACTACTACTACTCATCCTCTGAAGTAGTAACCTAAATAGGTTCTCCTGGAATAGATGGTGGCATTACAGTGGAGCTTCTTCTTCTTTCCTATTCTATGGCCCTAGCCAAGAGAATCCTCTAACTTAAGGGGACATATTCAATTTTTTCCCCTTCTTCTTCTTCTATTTCAGCTTTAGGAATGGTTTTGGGTACCCATGGGGGAGGAGTATTCCTTTTCTTCAATCTTATGCTATGTGTCCCTCCTATAGTGGGCTCAACCTTATCCTTTTTAAGAGTTGAGGGGAAGGCTTCTTCCTCTTGACCTACTAGTGACACCCTTTTTTCTTGCTCTTCACCTTATTCTGGTTCCTATTCCTATCTAGGTGAAAGGCACTTACATAGTCTCTTAGACTTGAGCTGCTAGTTCATCTTGAGGCTCCACTTGTTCAAGATTTGATTTTGGTATTTGAGATGGTTGGGCCTGATCTATTTGTTTCTTACCCTTTTCCTCTCTCTTCCTTTTCACTCCTCTATCAACTTCAATTTAATCAACTATCCACCCATGTTGATGAACCATTTCTTGCCTTATTGGGGATTGAGCTAAGAAAATTGGTATTGTAACTTTTAAAACTTTTCCTTTAACAGGTTGTGTTGTGGCTTGTAGAGGAACAACCTATGGAATTTGATCAAGGTTAAAAGGCTTCTTGATGCATTCCCTCAGTATTTGGACTATATGGAAAGATCTTTTGTTGATGTCCACATTCTCATCCCTACCAATCTCTACATTCATGATCAACCTATCATAGATTTTGTCCTAATTTTATAATAGATCCAAGACATCTTCAATGTCTTTAACGATAACCTTGAGTAAAATATTCATTTTCAAGGCCATTTCTTCTAGATATAGAGTCATTCAATAATAATTATTTATTCAAATATCATAATTGTCTATTGCATTCATCTAGTGGTCCTCCAATGCATCTTCATGTACAAATTATTTCCCTGCTAGACGGATGACCATCTCTATGTTGTCAAAATAATGGTAAGGGGAGTTTTACTTTTCTAAGGGACACTAATTCCATTTATAATTGTAGGTTATGATGTCTTTCTTCTACTTGACCTCAAAAGCACCTATGGTGATTTGCCAAACCCATGTCTTCTTGTGATGTCTCCTCACTCTATCACATGCAAATTTGAGTTTCTTGGGAATCTCCAACAAAATGAGCCTATCCAATGGATATCTTGGGAGCTTCTTTGGTTTCACTTGTGTACCTATGACCCTAAGGTATGTGAATATTTTGAACTGAATGTAGTAGGCACCGATCTCTAGGATTCTAGTTGTTGCCTCTATTGACATCTGTTTGGCATAATCATGCTTTATGAATTAGATGATTATGAATATAAATTTTTTATTCATTATCATGTACTCATTTCTATAATATGAAAATTTTGTTCCTCACCAGCAAAGGATAGACCACATAGGGCCATGCATTAGCATTTTCCATGCTACCTTTTTTGTAAAGTCCTGGGTAGTTAGTGGTTATGGTCACCAATAAGTACACCAAATATGATGTCATATAGAATTCAGGGCCAGCCTTAATAGCTACTAGCTTCTCATCTAGGTTATCACTCAATGTTCTGGCCCAATCAATTGGTATCTTGGTCATTTGGATGGTTTCTATGAAATGGACCATCCAAATATTGAGATGTCCAGCTACCAATAGGCCCATGAATCCACTTAAAAGAAAGATGGTGTATCCCACATTATCCTTCATGTATCCCTAGGTCATGTCCAATTTTTTAAATCTATAGCCTACTAGTGTTTTTTCAATAAATTATGATGACTGGATTATATCTTTGGCTTCCTTCTCATATTCTTGATACCATCTTTTTTATCCTTCATAAGATATATGTACATACTGATCTACTTTGGGAAAGTAAAACACTTTCTCAATGTTTCAAGGTCAAAGATCCAGGACCTATTTCACCTATGACACTCTTGATAACCTTCTCTTATATGACATAGTTTTGCATGAGAGCCATGATGATTTTTGAAGATTGTATCGAAGTTGGATGTGATGTTCCTTTGACTAACCCTGATCAGATGAGTAATGACAACATTGCATATTATGCTTAAACTTAGATAGAAATACCAATTACATGAAAATTTAAAATTATCATAAAATATTAGATCACACAGAAGAGAACACAAGACACCAAGATTTAATGTGGTTCACCCAAACCGTGGGCTATGCCCACCAAACAACAAGTCCAATATTATTACAATCTAGTGATTACAACCTGATTAAAATTTGTAATCACTTATAGCTCAATACCACCACAAGAAGAAATTTTTGTTACACCTTATGAAAAAATCCCTAACCCTAAGCCCTTTTGTACAAGTAATTTTTCCACTTTAGAGTTAAAATTATTTACAACATGTTAGCCATAAAATGCTAATAAAATAACACTTAAATGGAGCATGCACATTACTTCCCTGATCAATCACCACAATCTAAAATTGTAGATTTTTCTCTTAGCTTATTGTAGATGGTAAGGAAGGCATTCCAAACAATGTGTTGAAGCTCAGTGTCTCTAATTTTGGATTTTCCATCTTGAAAGTGATATTTCCTCAGTGTATCTTGATATTTGAACACTACAGTTTTGGGAGCAATTTTTTCTACAAGTGAGGATGATGAAGACACCATTTTATCTAAGCAAAAGAGAAAGATATTAGTTTTGAAAGCTTAAAAAAATTAACCCAAAATAAACCTTAACTAATTAAAACCTATCCCAAATGCCTCCAAAATAATGAAAAACCAGTTCAATCCCCCCATAATCCCTAAAATGCAAAATAATGCACCTAGTGCACCTTGAAAAGTGTGCTAAGTGCATTGAATAGCTATTTTAAGACAATTTTAATGCACCTATGTACCTCGGTGTGGTGCACACATGTACAAGTGGCAAGTGCAAAAGGGGATAAATGCGTCTTGGTTGTCTATGCTTTGAAGTGCACAAAGTGTGCATGCACATGTGCACCTTGGTGGGGTGTGAATGTACTTAGGTTGCTTTTGAAAAAGGTGTGCATGTGTGCACCTCGGGTAGATGCACACATGCACACCTTGGAGAGGTGTGCACATGTGCACCTTTCTTTAGGTTTTTATGCTTAGTTTTGGTTTCAATGAAAATTTGTGCAAGTGTGCACCTTTTCTTGACTTAGTGCCTTAGGTTTTTTTTATGGTGTCCACCTTTATTAGGTGAATAGAGGTGTGCACATGTGCATCTTGAAGAAGTGTGCATATGTGCACCTCTAGTGTCTTACATTGTTTGGGTTTTACAGGGAGCAAGCATAGTTGATGATGTGAAAAGGTGTGGGAGTTGATCAAGTGCAGAGACAAGTGAGGAGAAAAGGAGGGGTCCCACCTTTATATGGACCCAGATGAGGGGTGTGCAACATCTAGAGTTGTGCATGTGTGCATCTCCGAAGGGAGATAACTGGGCACTTGCGTACTTCACACACCTATGCACCTAGAGAAGGTGCACATGTGTGATTGTATGCTAGTGCACATTTAAGTACTAATAAACTTAAAATATTCTAATATTCTCCTATTCTGACACCTTGGACTTTCCCTGTCAAAGAATAAGGCTTGACCCAAAATTGTGAAGATTTCCAAAATGACCTAGGCCTTAGACTAGGGGTCTAGGAGACAAAAATTTACCAAGGGGTCCTCATTTATAGGAGAAATTGGGTGTGCATTTTGAAACCAAAATAGTACTCAAAATATTGTTTGTGTCCCTTAAATCTTTTCAAATTCAACTTTGCATTGATCGTGCATCTACCCAATTTCATAAAATTTGATCTTTGTTTACTCGTAAACTTTTTTTCATTAATATCACAACTTCTAACTCAACATTTAACTTTAGATCCATGTTTATGATGTTTAGTATATGATAGAAAAGTGTTTAATCAAGTAAGATGAATCACACACTATGGTTGATTTCAATCTCTCTTTAGGAGCATCAAAAAAGTGTTCTTCTAAAACCACATGTGAACTTGATGGATCATTGTCCTTCACAAATACTTCCTTAAATTATTCAACATGCTATTTAAGTTCCTCTTTCTAGCTATTATTTCTACTATCATTCCTTTTTTCAAAAATTTTATTGTTCTTTTTGTAGTTTTGGTTCTTTTTGAGGTTCCCTCTATTCATTCTACAAATCTCATTGTGTGACCAAATATATTGCACAACTAACATATAGGTGTTTTCCTTCTCTGATTAGGTCCATTCTAATTGACTACTTCTCTATAATTCCTTATAATGTGTCCAAAGTTGTTACATTTGTAACACACAGTATTTCTCCTTGTTCTAATACTTCCTTCTCCATCAATGGATCTACTTGAGGATCTCCTTCTTTCATTACCTAAAGTGTTAGTATCCCTAAAAATTCTACTATTTTTATTATTACTATCAAACATAGGTTTCTTAAAATCTACTCCTTTGTCTCCAAAACCATGACAATTATAACAATAGAAATTAGTAATAGGTTTGAAAGACTTACCTATCTAATCTCTCTTTATATGACCAACTTCATTACATATAAAACAGCTACCTCTAAATTCATGTATAACTTAGTTAGATGGTTCAATTTCCTCTATTTGTTTGGGTTCATTACATTTCTTAGGTTGATTTACCTACTCAACTTCTTAAGGTTCTTCTATAGACTTTCTTTATGTAGTGGAGGAAGAACTAGATCAGACTGTGAAGAATGAGATATGGGAATTGGTTCCTAGACCTAAAGACAATAATGTCATAGGAACTAAATGGGTTTTTAGTAATAAGATAAATGAACAAGGTGAGGTTGTGAGGAATAAGGAAAGATTGGTATGCAAAGGATATTCATACTCAAAAGGCATAGATTATGAGGAAACATTTGTCCCTATTGCCAGATTTGAAGTAGTAAGAGTGTTTTTGGTTTTTGAAGAAAGTCAAAAGTTTAAAGTATATCAAATGGATGTAAAGTCAACATTTCTAAATGGAGAACTTGAATAAGAAGTTTACATTGAGAATCCTAAAGATTTTCTTTAATAGAGGAAAAGTTCATGGTATATAGATTAAACAAAGCATTGTATGGTCTAAAGAAAGAACCTAAATCCTGTTATGAAAGATTAGACAAATATTTGGAAAAACTAGGATTTGCTAAAGGTATGACATATTGTAATTTGTATTTGAAATAAATTGAGAATGGATTAGTGATTATTGTAATATTTGTGGATGATGTAATCTTTGGAGGTAATGATGAAGTGAGTGACAAATTTACTGATCAAATAAAGAATAAATTTGAAATGAGTATGATTGGTGACATGAAATTTTTCTTGGGTCTATAGATTGTATAGAATAGTGATAGTATTTTCTTATAAAAAGCTAAGTATTTGAAAGACTTGTTGAAAATATTTGGCTTGGAAAGTTGTAAGCCTATTGGTACACCTATGATAACTAAACACAAGTTATCTACTAAAGATGAGAAACCTACACCTGAGAAAAAGAAGTATAGATCTATGATTGGAGGTTTGCAATATTTGGCTCACACCAGACCAGATATAGAAAATATAGTTTGGATAGTAGCAAGATTTGGAGCTCATACTAAGGAATCACATTATGTAGTAGTAAAGAGAATATTCATCTATTTGAAGGGTACACCTGATTTGGATTGTGGTATGAAAAATCAAGTAATTTTACTTTGTGTGCATTTAGTGATGCAGATTGGGTAGATATTACATATGATAGAAAGAGAACCAGCAATGGAGAATTTTTCCTTAAAGGAATATTTTCTTCTTGGCTAATTAAGAAATAAAATTGTATTACAGCAAAAGCAATGTATGTAGCAGCAACAAATAATTGTAATCTGATCATGTGGTTGAAGTAGAAGGTAAAGGATACTAGGATATAATTCTCAGAGCATGTTATTATACATTGCAATAACACAAGTATAGTGAGTATTTCTAAGGATCTTGTATTAAATTCTAAGAATGAGTATATGTCTATTAAGTACCATGCTTTGAGAGAGAAATTTATAGAGAAATAGATCATATTAGAGTATGCAAGTAAAAAAGAGAGAATTGCATATATCTTTATGAAGCTCTTTCCTAAAGATACATTTGAGTATCTATGAGGTATGCATGGGGTCATGCCCCTACCTACTTCTAAGTAGATGATCTAAAGAATACATCAATCTAGTGGTAGAGAGAATTATTGTTTATTTAGACTTAATGTTGATGCTTCTTGTATGGGGGAGTATATGAGATGAGGAGATTCATCAAAGACTATTGATAGTTGTTATAGAATAGTGTCTTTGGACACTTGACCTGGTTAAAGACTTGGAGCAAATGATTGACATAATGAAGTATTTGTCATTTATGGTAATGGGGGAGAAGTATACATGAGAAAGTAGTATGTGGGAGATGTTTGTATGCGGGAGAATTATGAAGAGACATTGAGCTATATCAATAGGGGAGAAGTGTGAAAACTAATTACCATCCATGTAAGAATGAGAAAGCATGGGTAGAGTAGTGTTCTAATGAGTTTCAAATTTTACTAATGAAGAGGATTTGAAAAGAAGAAAATAGTGGAAACAACAATAGAGTTTGATTTGGCATTCTTGGAACTTAGATGTTTAGCATGAATGTTTATGGCATTTCTTTGGGGAGTATCCTAAGAATTAGATAGATGGATAGAATGATAGAAATATTTCATTCATGACTATATTTTTCATTGATGTCAGCATACTATTGTTTCTATGGAGACTAATAGAGTAGCAAATAGAGAATGAGATCATACAGACTATGTATTGATGATGAGATCAAGTGTAGTTAAGGATGTATTCTACATTGTTTCCTATTTCTATCAAAAATTGTGCATATAAAGAGTCAAAGAAATGCAAAAGATATTCATGAACTACAAAAGTTAGTAAGCAAAAAAAGTACCTAATAATTAGTTTTTGACAATTGATTTAAATATATCTTAAATGGGATAGAATCATGATGGGCTAAGTTAGATAGTGATAGAAGACAATTTGACAATGACATCACCAAGTTCACAAGGTTAGCAATTGCACATGTAAGAAGTTGTGAAGAATGTGAGCTAATAGTATTGTGTAATCCTAAAATGACTATTTATCTTAAAGAGGTCCTATTATAATTACTTGGGAAAGCCTCAAGGCCAACTCCAAGAATTTTTTTGAGGACACTATGTAAAGGAAGGCTATTTTCCTTTTTTGTAAGTATGCATTAAAGTTTTATCAAGAGAGAAAGAGAAGAGTATTTGGTAAATGTAAGTAAGTGATCCAAGGGAGTATTGGATACAAATTTGGTGATCTAGTATCAAGATCTAAAGAGGTTTGGTCCAGTCAAGAGGACATAGAAGGAGATGAGATTATTTCATTTCTATTATTCTATAAGGAATAATATAGAGACTAGTTGGACACTAAGTTTGATGGTCCTACCCCTTAAGTTGTTTGGACAATGGGTCCTTCTACCTTCTACATCTCCTAATAGGGTTGGAATCTCCTAACATGGATTCAAAGTCTCCTAACAAGGACTGATATGTACTAAATGCATTTCATTAGCTCTTAATATAGTTCATCCTCATACAAGAAACTTTAATATTAGTAGTACATTATTTTGTGGGTACCATCCCCACTAGGTTTTTCCATGTGACCAAGGGTTTCCCTAGTTAACATATTTGGTGTCATTGTATATGTATATCTTCTTATGGTTGCTAATTATTTTTGGTGTGCAATTTTGATATAACAACTTTAGGCTCATAATGTGCAATAATGAGGCCCAAAAACTTGATGAATGGGCACTTGTGCAGATTTGATCCTATAGATTAGAAGTTGAGGTTTGCAAAAAGTGCTTATAATAGCCAATTAGAGTAACAATTCAAGAGTTATGGCCATCTAAAGTTGGGCTGACCAAAAATTCCAAAATAAATGTCAAAAATATATTTAGCTAACTATGCATGTCACTAGCATAAAAATAACAATATATTACTAAATAAACTACTAAAAATTGTAGATATATGACTAATTTGATCATGTGACCAATAATAGTTTATTGCTAGATATTTATCTCCCAACCAAATTTATGACTAAACTCTTTTAAACATTGATTAGGTCTTTGATTCAGTCATTTATTGTTGTTACCTGGTAGTTTATTTGGTAGTATATTTGGTAGTTTTTTTGGGTAGCATATATGGTAGTATATTTGATTATATTTGGTATTTTGTTTGGTAGTTTGTTTAATCCTTAGTTTAGTTATATTAGGGCATGATGGAATTGAACCACCATCCTCCTACTTATAAAGAAGGTGAATCTTCCATTGAGCTAGTACCCTTTAAAGAATAATGCAAAAAATTAACAAAGTTGTCTTCACAACATTAGATCTACCATGATCATGGTCACTGTAACATGATATATCATTCTCAAAGAACACAAATTTTATTTATTATGAAAAACAATAATCTAAATCTTTATAAATAACAATTCAAGAATTTTAAATTCTTCTATTCAAGCATTTTAAAATTATATTTCATTTCAATTACACTTCTCTAAATTATTGTAGTGATAGACTCTTATAAAATATAATTTGGAGCACTTTGGCCACATAAAAGTATTGTTTCTTTTGTTAACTTCTTAGAAAAATATACAAATGATTATGCAATTTATGTGAAGAAAATAGAGCTTTGCATTAAATAAAAATATCAAACCCCATCAAAAAATCACATCAAACCACCTATTTTTTCTTTTCATTGTCTCTATAATAATTGACACTAGATTGTGTGCATTGAAAAAATAGAGTCATTAGCTGTAATGACAAAATGTAATCACCATAATAACACCAATTTTAAGATCATACAAAATCCACATATGGTGGATGTACAGAGGACACATTGAACTGTGCCAATTCCTACCATGACCTAGAAGAGACTATTTTTTGGGAGGAGATTTTTGTCAGGAAAAAACAAAAGACTACCAAAAAATTGATCCAATATTCTTCAACTCCAAGAATGAAAATGCATCCAAATTTCTTGTCCCTGTAATTCCATTGTTAGACAAGTCCAAACCCATTACAATATCCAAGACGTGAATATGTTGATTAACATCTATTGAACATTTGGCTCAATTAATTTTTTCAAAGACATTGGAACTAGATGTGGTAATCAAGAAAAAAAAATATTAACCTTATATTTGCACTCTGTATGAACAAGATCTTGAATTCTATCCAACACGGTTAAGAGGTGTAAATAGGGTTCATTAAGAAATAAAATGAAAAAAAGGTTCAAAAAATGTAAACTTTTCCAAGACAAGATTTAGAACCTTGGTTAAATCATTATTAGCCTAATAAGAATATTAGAGACCATTAAAAAAGTCTTAACTTGAACATCATGTATTACCAACAACTCCTTATCCCTCCACGCTACCACAACTGAACAATCTAGAGAAAGAACAACAATAGGAATAATTCGTTAGAAAACCCACAAATATTGAGACATGCAAATTGACAAGAACTACAAATTTTAGAATGAAAGATGATATCTTACCTTTGCAAGTGATGACTTTACCAACAATTTCTATAAGAGACAGAGGAACTCTACCATCTCTACTCTGAGAAATCTTGCTGAAAGAATCAATTTCTATTCCACTCTCTATCTTCATTCTCCAAACAACAATAAGGAAGAAAAAATTTCACTTCTCTTCTAATCACCTAACCTTGGACATGAAATCTCTAATCAATATGTTGGATAGAGATAAATCATAGAAGGAAAAGAAGGATCTAATAATCCACTAATATTACTCTTCAACAATCAAATGTCTAGATTAAACCAATCGACATAAGAACTCATTGAAAGAGAAGAAATCAACATTCAAGAGGAAAATGACATCAAATCTTGGATCCATTTAACTTACAACAATAGACTAAAAATATTTTTATAGCACCACGTCAATAAGAAACTCTTATCATGAATGAAAAGGATTACAAGTCATGTAGTAGTGAATAAGAATAAATAAGTATAAGTAAGAAATACTAAGTTCGCAATCAGGTGAAAATAAGTAGTGAATAGACTAATAATAAATAACAAAGGTAATTAGAGTTGTTAACAGACATGAAAAGGTGCAATCAAGGAAAAGGAATAGGTAACTAAAGCACAAGTCCTTACAACTATAGAAGAATCATTTCAAAGACTAAAATGATAATTTAAAAATTATCTCTAGACAACTAACTAACTAGCACACATGATTCATCATTTGATATGCCCTTTAAGTAAGTTGATGTGACATATGTTGCCTCTTCATGGGAGACTTCAACAAAATGAGCAGAATTGAACAATGTGTTAGCACTAAATAGTCTCTTTTTGGTAGTAAATTATTCAGATCATGATCACATAAGCATGCAACTTCTCTATCTATGAGCCTAAAACCCTAAAAAAAATTTACATATGAAATGGTTTCAGTTATAGAAACATATAATTGAATTTTATTTGCTCAAATATCAATGCAAGGAATTATACAAGGAAAATTTGAGACAAGTTGTATTGTCTACAAACAATTAGTTTGTAAAAACATTTAAGAAAATGTTGTTTTTTTAATATTTGAGTCAAAATTCATGGAAATCAAACAAATAATTAAATCATGCAATTGGATTTCATAAAATGGATATCTTATGAATATATTTAAGATAAACTCTACTTTGATCATCTGAATATGAATTTAGTTTCATCACACCACATCAGGTGCAAAATCTCCACATAAATCATGGAAGGGGAGGGCATGTTGGACTACTACTAGATGCTTCTATATTATCTAGAAAAGAGTGACAGTGCATTAAATAATACTAAATTATTTTTAATCAAATGCGCGACAACACCAAACAAATAGACCTTTAAAATATGCATAAAAATCATTTCATGAAAGCATATTTTTACATACTTTTAATGTCTTCAGTCACAAAATCTTGCACCTCTCTTCTTTCCACATGTGCCATTCCTCCATCATACAATCTTACCTCTCTTCTTCCCATAGGCACCATTCCTCCATTCTAATAAAGTTATTACTAGAAAGAGAAATGTCATGCTAAAATTGGTTGTGGCAACCACTTATTATTTAACTTCCAAAAATGGAACTATAATATTGGACTTATAAATTTCACACATACTTTCATTCTCTCCAAATGATGGTCATAAATATTTTGTCAGTTTAGGAATCTCATTGACAGTAACCTTTGCATTTAATACAATGCCTTGCATTTCAGCTATTATAATTTGTATAGAAAACATTTTCTCATCTACAGTTTCTTCACTTCGCTGAACTGGGTCTTGTTTAATGCCGGTCACAACTAGTAAATCATTAGTTAATTCTAGTGAATCATCACTGCTGGTTACTATAGCTAAAGAACCTTTTCCATAGATCACATCACCATTGTTGAAGGTTCAAATCATTTTTCCTATTTCTAATTCTAGAATTGGAATTGCACGATTGAATTTAAAACTAGAAAACATGCCCGTGTGTGTGTGTGTGTGTGTGTGTGCGCGCGTGCGCATGTGCATGTGCGTGTGCGTGTGCGTGTGCATGTGCATCTGCGTGTGCATGTGCATGTGCGTGTGCGTGTGCAGGTGCGTGTGCATGTGCGTGTGCATGCGTGTGCATGTGCATGTGCATGTGCGTGTGCGTGTGCGTGTGCGTGTGCGTGTGCATGCGTGTGTGTGTGTGTGTGTGTGTGTGTGTGTGTGTGTGTGTGTGTGTGTGTGTGTGTGTGTGTGTGTGTGGGTGTGTGTGTGTGTGTGTGTGTGTGTGTGTGTGTGTGTGTGTGTGTGTGTGTGTGTGTGTGTATAGTCACATCTCTTTCAAATATAAATTACACACAATGTTTCTATAGTTTTTTAATCAAATTTTTGTACATTTCATGCAAGCATGGTATTTTAAAAGATCACATTTTATTAAGCCATTTTGTCAAAATTTTCATTATTAATGCTTCTAGATTTTGCATACATTTATAGCAAGGAAATTGAAACTACAATAGGTAATGAAATTATCCTCTCCTATAGACTTTGGTAAATGCCAATAGCTTGTTCCAAAGCTACCATTTAGCACAAGAAATATTTTCCTCTATTGATTAGGTTCTCATATAATGGTGATTTCAAAATACAAGTATTTTGTAAATTGTTAGTGTCTAAGTGGAATCCCCAACATAGAAAAAGTTGTATGAAGGGCATGAATTCTGAAGATACAAAGCCCAAATCATTAAGATGTGAGATATTGGACAGATATATAATAATGAAGTGAAAAGTTTAGATATAAAGCTATCAAATTTGAATATATGGTGTAGTTTCTAAGTACTCAGAGCTGCTAAATTCAAAACCCTACAAATACTTATATGACTATTTTGAGGTTGTAAAAGGTATATTAATATAATTAAACATATTTTATATTTTGTTTATTATTTTATTTTCTATTACAATTATCATATATAAATTCAATTATACTTTTCCTCTATACTAAATCTAGATTTAATTATAGTTAATTTATGGAAGAGATTTTATTGCAACTGTTTTGATATAATTTATTCTTTCTCTTAGTGAGCTTTTGAGTATGTACAATTAAAAAAAGATTTATAGTTTTATTTTTTAAATACTTTTTAACTTGATGTACTAAATCTTAGCTTATCAATGTCAAAAAATAAGATTTTGAGATTTTATTTTTAAATTAAATATATTTTTCTATACAATTCAAATATATTTGTCATAATTTTGTTTAAAAAGAGTACAAATGTATTTCTTAATATTTATTAACAAGAGATATTCTTATATCAAGTCAAAAGTATTTAAATAAAAAATATTAGTATTGCCTTAATGTACATACTTAAAACTCCACTAAGTGAAAATAATTAATCATATCATAATCATATCATAACTATTATCATTAAATACATCTATTATAGTAAAATAAAACAATTGAGTAAAAAAGGGGTTATAATTTATTAAAGCAAGAAGAAAAATAAAGTACAGGATCAAATAACCTTGTCAAGATTTACTAATTGGGCTAACTACTAGGGATAATCCAAAGATTATTGGTCACTATCAACTAACATCTTAAAAGTTTAATGTACTTTTAAACACTAACCCCCTACAAATATTAATATGCACTTCCATCTTGCTATTTTGAAAATGCTTGGATGAATTTCACAACCCTCTAAGGAGGCTAAGAGGCATACAAAACTATTTTATGCTTTAAATAAGTAGCATGTATCAAGCTTATTTTAGATGTGAGATAAAAAACCACCTAAAAATAGTAAACCATGAACAACCATTTTTTTGATGGTAATTATTCCTTTTCATTCCTTATATAAATGTTGTTTATTCACCAAAAATCTAAATTTTTAGCATGAGACAAGCGTACATGGACTTCTCGTGTAATAAGCCTATTAGCAAACAACCATTACAAGTGAAACACAAATTTTAATTCTGAAATATTATCAAATGTTAGCAAAAATGAGTAATCATCATTCATTTAATCATTTTTGTTTGAGTGACTAATTATTTAATCATTTATTTGGTCATTTTTACTTTTCTAGCATTGTGGGTTACCTAATGACCAAATTATTCATTTATTTAATCATTTATACTTGTAAATTACAAAATAATAGTAGAATTTGATTAGTTTTGGTAAAGTGACTAAAATTATTAGTCACATGACTAAAAGCTTTAGTCACATAGTCATTTATTTGCCAAAATTCTACTAGTGATGTATTGTTAGGGTCTAATGGCCTTAGGTATTAAGTTTGACTATCTGGAACCTTCTCAGCCAACATAAAATTACCTATTTAAGAAATGCCCAAACATTGTCTAGGACAACTCTAAGTGATAGTTCATAGCTTTGTCTTGCAGATTATTGTAATAAAGGCACCCATGTAGGTTAGCATATTTTAATTCTGATTTATGTAATTCTGCATTTGCAATGATAATAAGAAGCCCATATTTTGTTCTCACAAATTGTTGTTACTTCTTTGTTTATGTTATGTGTTTAAGGTATTAAGGGGAGCACCCTTTGTCGTAATATCTTGCATTCTCTCATGAACTAATAACCTCTCTCTCTCTCTCTCTCTCTCTCTCTCTCTCTCTCTCTCTCTCTCTCTCTCTCTCTCTCTCTCACTCACTCATAAAACATAACTTCTTTATATCTCTAAATAAGAGAGTTAGTAGTTAGTAACATAATTATACAGCATAATAATTAGTAAGAGAGTGAGAGAGAAATATCAAAAGTTAATTAACTTAGTTTGTGCATGTATGAAAGAGAGAGATATTTTAAGAGTTAGTAAAAGAGAGATCATATGATTTTTTTTAATTAGTAAGAGAGTGAGAGAGAAATATCAGAAGTTAATTAACTTATTTTGTGCATGTATGAAAGAGAGAGATATTTTAAGAGTTATTAAAAGAGAGATCATATGATTTATTTATTTGTGTGTGTGTGTGTGTGTGTGTGTGTGTGTGTGTGTGTGTGTGTGTGTGTGAGAGAGAGAGAGAGAGAGAGAGAGAGAGAGAGAGAGAGAGAGAGAGAGAGCCCTTATCTACCTAATCAATCCATGTTTGGGAAATAATGACTACTGTTATCATTTGTTCACCCACCAAAGATTCAAATTTCAAATGTCTAGCCCATCCAATGGCTAGTCCTAGAATTAATATTATTTTAAATGCCTAAGAGACATCGAAAAAATCTAAGCGATCAAGCCTTGTAAAATTTCTATAGCCTACAGGTTCTCTACCATCAGATCTAAGTTAGATCTACAGTTGGCGCTATCTTGCCATCAGTTGCTGTGCAAGATTTACGTTAGCGACATGGCACCCTTTTGCCACGTGTTCGATGGGTCCAATGGGCCAGGCAATGAGTTTGGCAGGTTGAAAAAGTTTCATGGCACCATGGGAGCTATGTCACTATCGTGTGTTGGCCAAAAAATCTGCATAGTGACATAGCACCCAACGAAAAGGTCTGACGACAGGCAGGTTGCGTCACCGAAAAAGTTAGCGGTGGGTGGTCAGTTTTAGGGGCCAGAAAGTTTCAAAATATGGCAAGGTGCCATGGCACCAATGAAAAACTCACGAGTTTTCTGTTAGTGACATAGCACCTGGTTGACACATGTCCCTCAGTAGGATCAAGGTAGTATGAACCCTCTAGGTTGGTGCCTTGTCAGACCAAGTTGGTGCTTCATTAGTCCAATGGGGAGCAACCACATATGCCAGGTCAGAGTACAGCCAGTGCAGTCAAAAGTTAAGATCTCCACCATCGGATTAAGCCAGATTGATGAAAGGTGCCATGTCGCCATGGTAGAGTTGTGCAATCTTTACCATAGCGACATGGTGCCCTTTCACCATGTGTCAGTGGGGCTAGGTCTCGCTAGGTTACGTCGGTTAGATATTGCCAGGTGTTGTTTAGGTGTAGTGCAATTGCTGAGGTGGCGCCAGATATGATGGGCCTGAGGTAAGGACAACGCGGAGCATGACGAGTCTTCACGATCGTCAGATTAGGGTAGATCGACGACAGGTGCCATTGTGCTATGAAGAAGCTACACGATGTATACATTGGTGACATAGTGCCTTGAGGACACATGTCTCACTGGCCTGGTCAGGATTGACGGTCGGTTGGCAGTTAGTGTAACTGTCACAGTTAGCAATAACAGCTCTAGGGTGATGCAGTTAGTTCAATGATGGGAGGTCAACCACAGAGGACTTCCCAGGTGGCAGAACAAAAAGAAGCAACTGGCCCGCATGGCCCAGTTGGCTTGTGGAACTAGGTTGACTCTTTGACCCCCTGCTGATTCATGAACCTAAGGGGTGAAGGTGATCGATTTTATCTTGTGATCTGATCTTCATGATCAATCCCAACCTACCAGAAATGAATGTGAAACATAGGGAGACACTCCACCATCTCAGTTGATCCACCTACCTAGTCAGAGCGCAGTTATGGCACTGTTCTATCTTCTCCAGGCTCTTTTTCAGAGGAATATCAGATTTTGGTACTCAAGAAAACCAAGTCTTTAATTGGATTTTTAGGGTGAGAAGTTATTGCCAGTAGTTGAGAAGTAAATGTAATGCAAAAAATCTTCAGTTATGCGTGAGCTATAAAGGCAATTTTGTGATCTTTTCTAAGGGGATTCCTTTTCTGATTTCTTTGCTACTGCTCGCAGGTCTACAGTGTAAAATTCCCTTTGTCTCTGAGCTGTATAACATTCTATATCACCTCCTTCAGCCATCAATGCATATGTGCATCCATCTTGCCTCTCATTAGTGTATTGTTGAGATCTACGGCTTGCATATTGTGTGTATTTTTGGCCTATTGGATAATATATAAGTGAATCCTTTTCCTTGTGTTATTCAGTTAGTTTCCTAATCTATATGTGGTTATTGATTGAGATAATTCTGGGTGTGTATGTCTTTTGGATGTTATCTTGGTTTTGTTGTGCATATATGGGCAGAAAAGAAGTGTAAACACTCTATTTTTGTGCATCACCTCCTTAGATTAGACTAGGTAAATTTTCTTTCGTGCTCTCTCTCTCCCTTTTCCTCTCCAAGAGTAGTTAGGTGCACCCTGATAGTAAGAGGAAGCCGACCTTCTTCAGAGACTCAACCTCGTAGTTCAAGTCCCACAGCTTGGAGGTTGTTTCTATGTTTCACTAGGTTGTCCTCGTGCATAGGCCTTGGACAAGGGTGCAAACCTAAGTGAGAACAGTTTTTGGCATGCCCGGTGGGACTGTTTTCAAACAAAATTTATAGTTTACTGGTGTCAAAGAAGAAAGAGTTTTAGAGATTAATGCTAAAGAGGTAGTGCTGGATTCAGTATTCAAGCCTTCAAGAGGCTGTTTCTTCAAGGTACTTGGTGACTCTAAACATCAACAAATCTGGTTCCAGGCAAAAGTTGCAAAAATTCATGCCCAAAGTTGAAACAAGAGCATCTTCTAGAGGTAAATTTCAATATCAAGAGCTTTCTCTTTCAAATCCTAGAAGAAGGAGGACTAGAACTTCATTATCACCAATTAGGGGTGTAATGACAGTTAATATACCTGTAAGATCTATCTCTACTCCTCCTGTTGCTCAAAATTAGCCTAGATTGCCATCAACACTCTCAATAGAACACTTGTTTACATGGAACAGCCAAAAGTTCATGCTTTTTCCACCTTTAATGGTGGAAGTCCTCTGTTGTTAGCCTAAAGACATGATATACCAGTATCTACACTAAAAAGTATACCTGATTTTAATGGTGAAACTTCCATGTCCCCTTTAGAGCATATCCAAGAGGTAGAAAATGTCTATAATATTCATGGTATTACAGAGAATGATGTTGTTGTCAGACTTCTAGCCTCATCTTTAAAAAGAAAAGCATTACAATGGTATAGAGGCTTAGCTCATGGTTCTATAACCGATTCAGATGGACTAGGAGTAGGATTATGCAAACATTTTGAGGATAAGAGTGACCATTTGTCACTTTTAGAGCAGCTGACTACAATAAAAAGAGCCCCCCATGAATGTATGACTGATTTTAATTATAGATTTCAAAAGACATGGGATAGAATACCCACTACAGTGAAACCTACCCCTGGTAATGCCTTCTTGCATTACCTTAGAGCTTTTAGCAATGATATTGCCACTACAATCCAAACTATGGGAGGAGATACCTTGCCTAATGCTTATGAGATAGCCATAAAAGCTGAGAACATCCTAATACAAGGAGCAAAATTGGCTCCAAGGCCCCCTATGCCTTTCTTTCCTGATGTTCCCAACCATGAACCAGCAACGGCCCCTCTTCCTACAAATTCTCCATCATAAGCCCTTCCTCCAGCTCCTCAAGCTTCCACGTCCTCAAATGGGATAGATGAACTCAAAGAGATGCTCCAAGGTCTAGTGTTGAATACAGATAAAAGAGAGAAGACACTAGATAAAAAATTGCAAGAGCAAGGGAGGGAGTTGAAGGACCAAGGGAAAAGATTAGAGGATAGTCTCTCTATGATACAAAAAATGAGTAACAAAGTGGTGGCCTTAGAAAGATAGCAAGCTCAAGGTGGCAAGCCTCCCCAATTGCAATATCAAGCTCCAAATGGTGGTAGGTCTCCTAATAAGTGGAATAGCTCTTTTGATCAGGGTAGGCAAAATAGTCATGCTTCTGCTTCAAGCTCAAATCATAACAGAGCTATAGTCCCTCAAAATAACTTGGCCCAAGATCAAGATTTATGTCCTTCCTACAACTATTTGTATACCTATTGCATGTACCAAAAGGCAGAATATTATTTAGCCCTAACTACCCAAGAACCTGCAGCAAAGCAATTGTACAAGGAGGATCATTCTAAGGAGGCCTCATATATTCAAGGACATGATGATTGCTCTTTCATGAATCATCAGATTGGGGAGCATTGTAATGTAAACCGGGATTCCATTGCTCATAACACAAGAAGTAAGAAGAGAGCTATGGAACATACTGCCCGACCTTCTCCTAAGCAGGCCTCAACTTCAAGTGTTGCACCTCATGCACGTGCAGCAAATGAACAAACAAGTACTTCACAATAGCAAAAGCAAGATTCTAGAAAGAAGGATGCAGGTGATCCTTATGTTGCTCCATCTCAACCTCTTATAAGTGCAGCTCTCAAAGTTTCTACCAAAATTCCTAATACACCATTCAGTGTGGTAGAGAAAATGAAGAAGACCAATGTGAATATTTCTATGTGATGTTGTTGCTATCATACCAATACAAAAGAGGATGCTGCAACAAGAGTTTGAGAAGATTGAACCCAAGGATCAGCCATCTACCATGGAGAGTGCCACAAGTCTAGTACAACCAACAAGGGATGTGGAGACAAGTAAAAAGGTTAGACCTCCTCCATTCTATGTTTCTCTGATTATAGGGGGCAAATTAGTCCACAATTGCATGATAGATTCAGGGGCTAGTAGCTCAGGAATGCCTAGTTGGGTTATTGATGCTTTAGGAATGAAATATGAACCCATTGTTAGGGATGTGTTACAATTAGATGGTAGTACTATCAAAATTGTAGGTATCCTTAGGAATCTGGAGATGGCCCTACATGCATGCCCTGGTTGCACTATGATTCAAGACATATCTGTTGCTGAAGTCAAGCCCTATTTTGCTCTCTATCTTTCAAGAGACTTCGCAGCTCAAATTGGTGGATTCATATCTGCTGATTGGTCATATATGTCATTTAAGACCAGATATGGAGGCAATGCCTCAATCAGAGCTGAACCTCAAGCCCTTCATCACACTGAATCTTATAACCCCAATCCCATCAACATGAATTGCCCTATTCTAGAGATGGATGAAAATGACATAGTAAATGAGCCTACCACTTCCATAGCAAAGATTCTTGATTTCTTCTTAGATGAATGGGCAAGTACATATTAGTTTGAGTCTATGTCAGAGACCCTTGAGACAAGCCTTAGTACATATTGCATAATAGAGAAAGATGCTCAAGTTCCTGATCTTATTGGGACTAATGATGATATAAATGGAATATGGAGTATATACTTTGATGGCTCAAGGAATAGAAATGAGTTAGGGGCTGGTGTTATGCTGATCTCTCCTACACAAATAAGATACTACTTCTTCTTTAGATTCCAATTTAGTTGTACCAATAATGTGGCCGAGTATGAATCCTTGATTCAAACTCTCCTACTTGCCCAAAAGAGAGGAATTCAAGCATTGAAAGTATATGGGGATAGTGAGTTGGTAATTAACCAAGTGAGAAACTGAAATATCACCAAAAATGGCCTGCTCAAGTCTTACAAACACAAAGTCTGGGATTTTCTTGAGGGCTTCAATGCATTTAATATTCAGAGCATTCCTAGGAAAGAAAATAAACATACTGATAGACTTGCAGCAGTGGGTGCAACTTATGATGTACTAGGGAATCTTGAGGAGAGGAGAAAGCAACAAATAAAGGTGGTAGTGAGGCCTGCCATCCCTGACAACAACACTCATTGGCAAGTGTTTGATTCTGATGAGCAAATTGTGAGTTTCTTGCAGAATGAGGCAAAATTCTCATATAGAAATTAGTCAAGACTACAAGATCAGTATGGTGATCAGGTCATTCATCTCAGTTCTAACAAGTTTCCCAAGGGTCTCATAACCTTGGAGAGTGTCTTTAATCTTGATGATCAAACAAGAGGCAAATGAATGAATCTAGCTGCAGAGAAGGATGATTATGCCCCAGTTACAATTGTTGATGGAAAATCTCTAAATATGGGGAAAGTATGTTCTGAAACTGAGCAAGAAAACTTCATTCAATTATGTCAAGAATTTAATGATGTATTTTCTTGGACATATGATGACTTAAAAGGGTTTGACCCTAGTTTATTTCAGCATACCATAGATTTAATTGATAAGGCCAAACCAGTAAGGCAAAAATAGAGACTAGTGAATCCTAATATTGAGCCCCTAACGAGAAAAGAACTATTTCCTATTTGATAGAGGCTAATATAATATTTCCTATCAAACACTCATCATGGGTAGCTAACCTTGTCCCTGTAAGGAAGAAGAATCGAGAAATCAGACTGTGTGTGGACTTTAGAGACCTTAATCAGGCTTCTCTTAAAGATCACCATCCTCTCCCTTCCATGGAGCAGATTCTGTCCAAGGTCAGTGGTTCAAGGAGATTCTCTTTTCTTGATGGATTCTCTAGTTATAACCAAGTGTTAGTTAAGGAATATGACAGATATAAGACTGCATTTACTACTAAGTGGGGAACCTTTTCTTATTGCAAGATGCCATTTGGGCTAACAAATGCAGGTGCCACATTTTAGAAGGCAATGGAGATGGCCTTCAAAAAATTAATTGACAAGTTTTTCTTAGTATACCTTGATGATATAAGTGTATGTTAAAAAAATGTAGAAGATCATTTTAATCATCTAAGGTAGGTATTTCTAAGATGTAGAGAGTTTGGGTTTTTCCTCAACCCAGCCAAGTGTGTCTTTGCTACAAGCCAAGGAAAACTATTGGGACACATTGTATCTAAGGATGGGCTAACCATTGATCCAAAAAGAACAAAGTCAATACTTGCCCTTCCTCTTCCTAAACACAAGAAGGGGCTACAAAGTTTCCTGGGTAGAATAAATTTTGTAAGAAGGTTCATTCCTAATCTTGCTACCATGGTGAAACCTCTTACAGCTATGCTTAAGAAAGGTATGGTCTTCTCATGGACCAAGAAAGGGAAGGAGAGTTTTGAAGAGATCAAGATAGCCATAGCCTCAGCCCCTACTATCATGAACCCAAATTTTGAGAAAGATTTCATCCTCTACACTCTAGGTGGTGAGTCGAGTATCTCTATTGTCTTGACTCAAACAAATGACAAGGATGAGGAATAGCCCATAGCCTTCTTTAGTGAAGGGCTCAAGAAATATGAAGATAAGTATAGCTTTTTAGAGAAGCAAGCCCTTGCGGTCATCAAAGCCTTGAAGAAATTCAAACACCTCTTATCCCACAATAAGATCCATTTGTTGGTGCCCCATGCCAGTGTAAAAGACTTCCTGTTAAGCAAGGATATCAGTGAAAAGAGAGCTAGATGAATCACTAGGGTAATGGAATATGATGTTGATATTCAGATTACCAAGCTGGTAAGGGGAAGAGGATTGTGCAAAGAAATGTTATTAGGCTAGGATTCAGATGAAGAGGTTGCTATGGTAATAACAGAGTAGCAGGAGGAAAGAAGTACTAATGGTCCAAAGAGTTGGATAAGTGATATGAAGAGCTTCTTATCAGGGAATGGATACCCTCAGGGATTGGACAGAACCAGAAGGAGACAATATAGACTGTAGTCCATCCCCTATGTTGTAATTGATGATATCCTATTCAGGAAGGATTTTAATGGGACCCTGTTGAGATGCATTGAAAAGGATTAGGCTAAAAGGATGATTAAGGAACTTCATGATGGCCCTGATGGTGGCCATTTCTTTGCAAGAACAACTGCCATGAAGATCATGAGGGCTAGTTATTATTGGCCATCTCTATTTCATGATTTTTATGGATATATGAGAAAATATGAGAAGTGTGCTTTCTTTTCAGGAAAACAAAGGCTTGTAGCTCTCCCCCTTCATCCTATTTAGGTGGATCAGCCCTTTACTTAGTGGGGGTTGGATTTTATAGGCCCCATTAATCCTCCATCTAGTGCAGGTCATAAATGGATTTTGGCTGCTATTGATTATTTCACTAGATGGACAGAGGCAGTTGCCTTGAAGGATGCCATAGAACCATCAGTTGTTGAATTCCTTGATGGAAATATATCTAGGTTTGGTGCTCCTTCTACTATCATTTCAGAAAATGCTAGGTCTTTTGTTGGGACCCAAATTTGTGCATGGGCAATGAATCACAATATCTACCTGAGCACATCATCAAATTACTATCCCCAGGGTAATGGTTTGGCTGAGTCTTCCAACAAGAATCTGATAAGAATCATGAAGAGGAAAATAGAAGACAATCAGAGGGTCTAGCATAAGAAGTTAAGGATTTCTCTGTGGGCTGATAGGATAACACCCAAGAGATCTATTGGGAATTCACCTTTTGTGCTGGTATATGGTAGGGAGGCCAGACTCCCAATTTCATTGGAATTCCCATCCCTGGAGTTGGCACATCAGCTGGAATTGATTGACAATAATGCCATGTCAGTAAGAATGGCAGAGTTGATTGAACTAGAAGAAAAGAGAAATAAGGCTATGAAAACCCTAGAGATACATCAGCAGCAAATGAAAAGGAGTTTTGATAAGAAAACTAGGGTTAGGACCTTCAGAGAAGGAGATTTAGTTCTAAAGTGGGATTCTAACAGAGTAAAACTAGGAAGACATTCCAATTTTGACCCACTATGGAGTGGCCCTTATCTGATTGCCAGTTACAAACAGGCTAATGCATTTCAGTTGAGCAAGCCAAATGGAGAGATTTTTCTCATTCAAGTCAATGGGATCTATCTGAAGCCCTATTTCTAAAAATTTGTGGATCCATGTACATAAGTAGTTTAGTTTGTTTTCTGTTGTTTCCTTCTTTTCAAGAAGTGCACGGGCATAGTCGTCTCCCTGTGAGGTAGCAAATTTTGAGGTGTCTCAGGTTGCAGAGGAAGTTTTGTTTTTTGTTTCCAGTTGTAGTTGCAGAGCTAGGGTTTTCGATGTTTTGATCTCGTCATACATAGGTTAGGGTTTCGTAGTTCTCAAGCTCATACCTTTTAGACCCTGTGGCCCAATGGATTGTTTACAAGCACTGGTCATGCATCGAGCAGGCTCATGCCCCCTGTGAGTGGCTAGAAATGTTATCATTTGTTCACCTACCAAAGATTCAAATTATTATTTTAAATGCCTAAGAGACATCAAAAAAATCTATGCGATCAAGCCTTGTAAAAGTTCTATGGCCCGCAGGTTCTCTACCGTCGGATCTAAGTTAGATCTATGGCTGGTGCTATCTCGCCATCAAAAGCTACACAAGATTTACATTAGTGACATGGCACCCTTTTGCCACGTGTTCGGTGGGTCCAACGGGCTAGGCAACGAGTCTGGTAGGTCAAAAAGTTTCACGACACCGTGGGTGCTATGTCTCTATCATGTGTTGGCCAAAAAATCTGCATAGCGACATAGCGCCTAATGGAAAGGTCTGACGGCAGGCAGGTTGCGTCACCAAAAAAGTTAGCAGTGGGCGGTCAGTTTCACGGGCTAGAAAGTTTCAAAATACGGCAAGGCACCATGGTGCCAACGAAAAACTCATGAGTTTTCTGTTAGCGACATAGCACCTGGTTGACACATGTCCCTCAGTAAGATCAAGGCAATATGAACCCTCTAGGTTGGTGCCTTGTCAGACCAAGGTGGTGCTTCATTAGTCCAATGGGGAGCAACCACGTATGCTAGGTCAGAGTACAGTCAGCGCAGCCAGTGCAGTCAAAAGTTAAGATCTCCACTGTCAGATTAAGCCAAATTGATGGAAGGCACCATGTCACCATGGTAGAGTTGTGCAATCTTTACCATAGTGACATGGCGCCCTATCACCACGTGTCAGCGGGGCTAGGTCTTGCTAGGGTACATCTGTCAAATATTGTGAGGTGTCATTTGGGCATAGTGCGATTGCTGAGGTGGCACTAGATATGATGGGCCCAAGGTAAGGATAGTGTGGAGCATGACGAGTCTTCACAATCATCAGATCAGGGAAGATCGACAGCAAGCACCATCGCACTATGAAGAAGTTGCACGATGTATACGTTGGCGACATAGCACCTTGAGGACACATGTCTCACTAGCCCAGTTAGGATTGACAGTCAGCTAGCAGTTAGTGTAATTGTCACAGTTAGCGATAACAATTCTAGGGTGGCACAGTTAGTTCAATGACGGGAGGTCAACCATAGAGGACTTCCCAGGTGGCAGAACGAAAAGAAGTGATTAGCCCACATGGCCCAATTGGCTTGTGGAACTAGGTTGACTCTTTGACCCCCTACTAATTCATGAACCTAAGGGGCGAAGGTGATCAATTTTATCTTGCGATCTGATCTTCATGATCGATCCTGACCTACCAGAATTGAATGTGAAACATAGGGAGACAATCCATCATCTCAGTCGATCCCTCTACCTGGTCAGAGTGTAGTTATGGTACCATTCTGTCTTCTCCAGGCTCTTTCTCAGAGGAATATCAGATTTTGGTACTCAAGACCACCAAGTCTTTGATTGGATTTTTAGGGTGAGAAGTAAATGTAATGCAAAAAATCTTAAGTTATGCTTGAGCTATAAAGGCAATTTTGTGATCTTTTCTGAGGGGATTCCTTTTCTAATTTCTCTGCTACTGCTCACAGGTCTACAGTGTAAAATTCACTTTGTCTCTGAGTTGTATAACATTTTGTATCATCTCCTTCAGCCATCAATGCATATGTGCATCCATCTTGCCTCTCATTGGTGTATTGTTGAGATCTGTGGCTTACATACTGTGTCTATTTTTGGCCTATTGGATAATATATAAGTGAATCCTTTTCCTTGTGTTATTCAGTTGGTTTCCTAATCTGTATGTGGTTATTGATTGACATAATTCTGGGTGTGTATGTCTTTTGGATGTTATCTTGGTTTTGTAGTGCATATATGGGTAGAAAAGAAGTTTGAACACTCTATTTTGGTGCATCACCTCCTTAGATTAGACTAGGTAAATTTTCTTTCATGCTCTCTCTCTCTCTCCCTTTTCCTCTCCAAGAGTAGTTAGGTGCACCCTGATAGTAAGAGGAAGCCGGCCTTCTCTGGAGACTCAACCTCACAGTTCAAGTCCCACAGCTTGGAGGTTGTTTCCATGTTTCACTAGGTTGTCCTCGCGCATAGGCCTTGGACAATGGTGCAAACCTAAGTGACAAAAACTACTTTTTTTAGACAATGTTTGATTCAAATGGAAGGAAAGAAAAATCTTGATGTCCTAGAATTGTTTTTTCTCCATTATGTTATAGATCGAGCTTTGTTACCTTTCCAACACATTTTGAGCAGAGTCAATCAAATGTCAGATGTGAAAGTTGTGGTCTCTAGAGTAAAGTCCATTTTTACTTCAAAACCTAATTAGGTTTTGAATGTACTTTTTTGTTTTTGAATAACTTGATCAGTTTATTTGAACATCTAAAAGTTGATCAAGTTTTTTTTTTTAAATATATTTTTTCTAGGCTTGGTTACCAAGCCTAGCCAATTTTTAAAATCTTAAATGACCCAATCAGGTTAGTGACATTTTTTGTGTTTCTTTTGGTTCTATCCACTTTTTTTTAATAAATAGATCTTTAGATTTATATAATGAAAATAAATTAATATTAAAAACTAATATTTTATTCTATTAAGAGATTTAATAGTATAAATTTACAAAGATTAAAAAAATATTAAAATTCAAATGTGAGGGTCATGATTTTAATAATTATTAATAAATATATAAAATAAAATAATAATATAAATATATCTAATATAATATATGTGTTGAATTTCTCAATCATATTTATTTGATTTAATAAATAATTTCTCAGGTTGCCTCCTATATCTTGATCCATTAATAAGGAAACTGAAATATATATATTGAAAATAATTTGATTAAATTTTACATGTCTGAACACTTAGGAATATGTATATTTTTTTGGCCCACTTAAGGGTTTAAGAACTTGAATATTCATAGACCGAAAAAATGAAAATTATTTTCAATGATATTTGTAGATATGAATGTTTTTATTTATATCTAAATGAAAAGTCACATCATGACTAAGTAGTCACATATATACAAGATGTAATATGAATAAAGGCACCCTTTGGAGGATGTGAATCCATGTTGGGACACATAGTGCCTCTTAGAAAACATGGATTGCTGGATGAGTAAGACAATACCAAAGCATGTCTAGTCAACATGACATGTAGTCAGTCCAATTTACTCTCAATCAAAGGTAGGTAAGGCTTGACTTTATAACATACTTGATGCAGATGCCATATACCCTATTACCTTTGACATGACAAACATGTACAACATGCAAACCTCTAAACAATTACTAACCTACATGACCACCTAGAAGATGTTTGATATTGGATGGACATGAAAGGCACATCAATGTGAATGCTGATATATTTTAAATAAATAAATAAATTGAACAACATTGGTTCATCAATCCATCCCTATGTGACCTCAAATGAACATGGAAAGTCCTATGAACTATGAATAACTTATGCCATCAAATGCAGCTTGGTTGTACTCGATGCCTAATGTGTCCTCCTCTTATAATGTGCAGGAACAATCATAAGATGTCCCTAAGTCACTTTGGTATGTCAAATCATGGAATCCCTCAAAACATTATAAATAAGAAGGAAACATGCCTAATTGCGCTAATAGAAAAGCTTTGACCATATAAAAGGAAACTTTGAATTATATATATATATATATAATTTTTATTTTGATCTAAAAGATACTTGTTACTAATGTTATTTTTCCATTTGAGATGACTTGATGGTCAAATGTTAAACTTTAATTTCTAGTATCATAGATGATAGATTACTATGTTGTTCAATTAATAATATCTACACAATGATGCCCTTTTGAGATGACAGTATGTTTTATGATGATATCTAGTTATTATGTGTTTGGAAATATCCTCTAATTACATTTATATGTTGGACTTGTCAAATATTTAGTTCAATCTTTCTTTGTGATGTTTTATGCAAAAGTGACTAATGTAAATGGATTATTTGAGTATAATTAAATAAATGGTTAAGTTAGGTGATTTAATGCATTTATTGCTTTGGCTATATTATTATGTACAATTCCACTTGATCATGTGGTTTAGTGTGCATGATTTATGTCCCTAGTAGTGGCACATGGAGTTAGTGATTAAGTTGTTCATAGATAACCAATGTCATCCTTGTATGGTTGATGTATCCTATTTAATTGTTTAAATTAAACCTTCTGGTAATTTAATAAATCCAAACTCATTTTTATTATGTGATTAGACCTATGAGAGTGTTTGTGCATTTAGAGGTTCGCATTGTTGCAAAATTTATTAAAGAATTTTTTGATTTTTGGTTTAAGAGAATTTTGCGCTTTATTTAATTTAATTCAATTCAAAATAGCTTTGTCATAGTTGAATTTCAATTACTTGGAATAACCTATTTTTGTTTGGGTTGATTTAGGGTTTAACTAGGTGACCTGGTTAATTACCCTAATCTTTTATTCACTCAGAAAGTGACTATATATCCAAAAAGAAATTTTATTACTCACTTCTCACTTTTGGAAATAGAAATTCAAGAGCAAATTTCCAAATCCTCTTTTGTAGGATTGTGTTTTTGTTCTTTGTAGGAGTTATGAGCATGGGATCATCTCAAGATTGGTCTCATTGGATCCATCTCAGGGAGACTATGGATTGTTGTGACTTTCAACAGTTTTTGTGAGGTTTTTATTTTTCTGTTTGAACACTTGTATTTGCCTTTTGGTTGTCAAGTAGGGCTCTCCTATTTTTCTATGTTAGTTCTATTTTTTCTTCTTTTTTTGGTAGTTATTTGTTAGGAGGATGAGAACTAGTGTTCTCCTTAGTTTATGAGTGCTAGCTCTACCCAATTGGGCAAGTATGGGCATTTCCCTATTTCTTAGGATGGGGGTTTTGGGTTTTGCACCGTTATGCTAGTTGATTTTGCATATGGGGTTCAAACCCAAATTTTATTGGATTTTTGTGGCTTATTTACCCAAAGGTAGAATGGGTTTTATTTTTGTTGATTTTTGTCAACGTTGGGTTTTTGAGGTTCTCACCTTGATTTGTGTACCACCTAATTTTCTTAGGTTTTCTTGGCATGGTGTTTGTCGTGGTTTTGGATTATCCATAAAATGTTAATCTAACCACTATTGCATTTTTTATGTTGCATTAGGATGTGTGTCACATATGTGCTCAAGATGTTTGTATTCAATTGAGTGTGATTTTGCTTGTGTTCTCATCTAGCCCTTATTGTTATAATCTTTGTGTTTTTGGTATGCCCACACATGAGCATGTGCATGTGCATTTTTTGGGTGCTTATGAGGCCCAATCTCCTAGTTGTTATCTATAGAGGTATGTTCATTGGGGTTTAGTTAGGAATATGCATTACCTACTGGTACTCATCATATGATGAGTATGGGTATGTATGTTAGTACCATGGAGGGGCTTCTCTCATAACCTTGGCGACTATTTCCTACAGGGTTGGCATGAAGAAGTTCTAAACAAGTAATAACTAAATAATTTACTAGGTAATAAATCTAAGATAATAAAAATTTGTGAGCACCCAAAGTTCATCCAAGCACACTTAAAATGTGAGCACCTAGAGTTGACCCAAGGACACAGTGTGATGCATTTCCTAGGGGAGTTTGACTCCACACAATATTTAGCTTGGGTTTCATGATGCCAAGATAATTACCCTCCATCAAGTCCCTATATAGTTGACCCATAGAGTTTCTAACTAGGACCTATTGTATTTTTATTGTCTCATAATCTTGTTTTTAGTCCTCTTTACTTTCTAGTATGAGTGTTAGCTGTGGAAGTTTTTTTTCTATCTTTGTGGTTCGATCATTATCTCCATTAGCATGGTGGGAGTGGGCCTACGAGTTCTATGTGGCTAGGATGTGTAGCTATCTATACCATTTTTGGGGATCTATGTACAAATACAATCTATTTCTAGTTGAGAGTAATGCTTAATGTTTCACTTGGTATTTTGTGTATCCTAGAGTATGTTCCTTTTGATTTATGCTTTAATTGGAATACTTGGATATCATGTTTAGATGAAGTTTTTTTCATTTGATGCATTCCTTTATTATGATGTTATAACATTTGGGTAGATGATTGATACACTAATAGTTGGAGTATCTATGCTTTGATGGATTAGCATGTTAGATCTTTTGTTCTTATGATTTTACTAATGTTGTAGTAGTGACACCCTTAAAAGACAACTCCAACTATCTCGTTGGTAGTTTGGGATGTTATGCTTGAGGGATGACCACGACCTTTAGGGTCTCATGATGCTATCACAATTGGGAGGAACCAAGCATGTTTGTTAGTTTTTTTGGTGCTTCGATGTTACACTTTTCCTATATATTATGTTTTTTTTATGAACCATGTATGTACATTGTAATTTTTCTTTCTACATATTTGCGAGATGCTATGGATTAGATGTTTAGATAGTTGTTGCATACTTTCTAACATGTTGTACATTCATTTCATGCACTTGAGTGACTTATCCTCGACTTTAGTGGTTCTAACACTCCTCGCTATGGAGTTTCTTAACATGTTTTCCTCCTAAATTTAGTGTTTGTACCTATTTATTTTGGGCTTGGGTGATATAGGATCAACATTGTGTGACACTAGAAAAATGTCACATTGCTTTAGAGAAAGTACTGCTATAGAAGAAAGTATCACACTACTTGAGAAAAAGTGTCACACTACTATAGAAGAAAGTGTCACATGGCTATGGAAAAAGTGTCACACCACCAAATAGATAGTGCTGCTCCACACTAGAAAATTGTTGTACCATTATAGAGGAAAGTGTCACCTGAAGTTTGTCTATAGACCTGCTCGAGTCACTAGCAAGCACTTTTCAACTTGACCCAAAGGTTTTGAAAGGTGATTTGGGTACCCTCTATAGAGATCTTGAAATCTAGTGAGTTTGGATTAACCACAGACAGAAATAACAATTACATGCAAATATAAACAATATTAGAAAATAATGGATCACATAGAAAAGAACACAAGACACCAAGATTTAATGTGGTTCAACCAATCCCTGGGCTATGTCCAACAAATAGCAAGTCAAATATTATTATGATCTAGTGATTACAACCTAATTATAATCCATGATCCCTTACAGCTCAATATTGCCGCAAGAAGCAATTTTTACATCACGTCTTATGAAACAATTCCTAACCCTAAGCCCTTTTATACAAGTATTTGCGTACTTTAGGGTTAAAATTAGTTACAACATGTTAGCAATAGCCAATTGGTGAATATAAGAAATAGCCAATTGGAAAATATTAGCCATTGGCGAATAGTAACTTGAACCCCATAGAAATTATGAAGTATGTATAGTACTCTCCTAATTAGTCAGCACAAACTAACAATCTCCCACTTGGGGACTAATCAAACTCCACACAAGACAATAATCTCCCACTTGGAGACAAATCTTGTAGCAATGCTACTACTACAAGGGGCTCCCACTGGATCAATCCACCCTAGACTTTGTTGCACCTTTTTTCCTATTTAGTCTAGAAGATCAAAAAAAGCTAAAGTAGAATTCAACTTCTCCCTTGTACCTATCTTTGTAAACATATCTATGGGATTATCATCTATATGTGTATTAACAAGCTTTAACTATCCATTATCCAAAACTGATCGAATGAAATGGTAGCACAATTGAATGTGTTTTGTCTTTGAATGTAGAACTAAATTCTTTACAAGATGAATGGAACTTTGACTATATGTAAAAAAATAATTATCCCTCTGAGGGTGTCCCAATTCTTCTAAGAACTGAAGCCATATCATCTCCTTGGCTACCTCTATAGTAGCAGCATACTCTGCCTCTATAGTGGATAAAGAATTAACCTTCTGTAAGCTAGAAACCCAACTCACTACTGCCCCACCAATAGTAAATACATAACCTGTAGTACTTCACCTAGTATCAATATCCCCTATGAAATCTAAGTCAACATATCCCCATAAATCAATAGTAGAGCCCCCAAAGTGTAAACACTTACCAGATGTTCCTCTCAAATATTTGAGAATCCATTTAACTGCACTCCAATGCTCAATTCTTGGATGACTCATATACTTGCTAACGACTCCCATTGCATGTGAAATATTTGGCCTTACCATAGCATACATCAAGCTTCCTATAGTTGAAGCTTAGGGTACCTTGGACATCTTATCCTCCTCTTCTTGTGTCTTTGGACACATCTCCTTAGTCAACTTCAAATTACCAGGTAAAGGTGTGTTGATAGCTTTAGCATTCTTCATAGAGAAACATTGCAACACCTTCTCAACATAATCAACCTAAGATAGTGTCAATTTCCTATTATTCCCATCTCTGCAAATCTTCATACAAAAGTGTTAGTGAATAGATTGTCTTTCTAATTACACAATGATAATTTGCTCTATGTCGAAGACTTGGAAAGTAAAAAATGTTCACAATAGTTGAGAAAACTTCATGTTGTTTTTTCTCTCTCTATATTTATATGTACAACTCCCTTTAAAAGATTTATCAATGAATCAAAAACCAGTTTCGCACTTTTTCTAGAAAGTACATAAGGACTCTCACATACTCCTAGGTAGTGAGGTAATAATTCATTCATAAAATAAAGATAAAATAATTCAAAATCTTTCCTCCAAAACCACCCATTCAAAGAAAAAAATGATACAACAACTTCATAATAATCATTCAAGAAATTTAACCAATGTCAACTACAGAAGAAACAACAACAGATATCTTCAAACAAGAAAACAAATGCTTAGAAAGTAACAATGGTTTAAACACTTCAAGCACCAAATTTCAAATATATATATATATATATATATAAACTTCTTTCTTGCACATAGTCATTCAAAAAGAAAACATATATATGCTATCTGTTTGTTGCTATAAAAGTATCTACTTATCAAAATATTTTCTAGCTTTCTATTCTAACTCCTAATTAGTTCAATGCCCCAGTATTTATAGTTTCATTACAAATTTGAAAGGCCTCCATTAAATCCTAGCTATTTAGGTTTAAATAGTTATTATATGAACAAAAAATAGTTTTTAAAACAATTGCCTAAAACATGACCAGAAGTAACTATCCCAATCAGACTTCATCATTGGTCTTTTCTTCTTTGCCCATGGTTTGCCTTACCAATTTCTAGCTTCTAAAAGTGTTCATGAATTCTTGCATCGCATGGGAATGGGGCTTCTTCAAACTCAGTAGCTTAGTTCTACAAGCATCTTTTTTCTGTTTGAATTCCTTGATTTTTAGGCTCTGTTGTGGCATGCTATTCTTGTTTAGACATAACATGGATTCAATATTTGCTAGTATGGTGAAATCACTACTAGTAGGCAATTCATTATCTTTAATCTTTTTAATAGCATGATTTAAGCTCTTTGTTAATGCTTTAGAATCCATGTTTCCACCATCAAATTGTAGAATTCCCATTGGATTTACTATATTCATATCTTTAAGAAGCTCCTCATGCATCCCAAAAATCTTTCTTTTGATGGATTGCATCTCTTTATTAGCTTCTTTGTAGATTGATTATTTCTAGCCCATGTTATTTTTCATGATGAACAACATACAAGAATCCATAGTTTTCATAGGGCTCTCACTTAGAAACTTAAGCACTCCAAATTTTTCAACTTCAGTCACCTAAAACACAATAGCCTAACACTAACTCTGTTTGGTTTTCCACCTTGGAATAAGAGTTTGAATCTCTCCCAAGAGCATTTCCCCTTCAACATACATAGTGGTGATTGCTGGGATAAACTTATTACCTTCTTTGATAATGGAGTTCACCCAATCATGCATTGCATCTAAGAGCAACTTCCCCTTTTGCATCTATTTTACTAGTTGTTGGTTGTCTACAGAATTAGGGTCGAAATATTGAGGGGCTTGAACAACTAGTAGGGCTTCGAGATTCATCAATGAATCAATATAAGAAGCCATGGTAACCACTAAGGCATTGAGTTCCCTCTTCTCCCTGTTATCCTTTTCCGACTAGGTTAATATATGATCAGTAGAAAACTTTAAAAAGTTATTGCTTGTATTTTTGTTGATGGTCCCAAGTTCAACCAAAGTAACTTTGAAGCCTTCACTATCAATTTCTCTAGATTCATAATTTTTCTTATATGTAGCCAGTTCTACTATGATCTTCCCAATCACTAGATCTTTAATTAAATGGGCATCAATTTTTAACTTTTTAACTTTGGAATCATGTGCTGCATATTTGGTTACAATGTCTTTTATAGGTGTACATATTGGCTACAAATTCATTTTCTTACTGACTAAGCTAGATAACCAAGATGGGAGAAAGGGATTAGTAGAGATTACTTGAGTATCCTGGGTAGGAGTCATGAATTTAGGTTGGTTTTCCCTAGGAGCTTCAATAAATTGCACATCACCATTAGGATTGTCTAAGAAACCAAAACCATCACCCAAATCCTATCCTTGGGTCATCATCTTTTCCTTCCGAACTTCTTGCTACATAAGGGCTTCAGACTTGGCTTTAGATTTGGTTCAAGGAGACATGTTTTGTGGGTAATAGAATATTTTTCTTCTTGCCAAGAATAAACACACAACCTATAATAGGAGATGAAACTTGGATGTTAAAGGTCAGTGGTTCAAAAAAAAAATCCATTATTGGAGATGGTTCATTGACTACTTTCATGCTCTACCTCCTTAACCAGTTGACTATGTGACTGAGAATGGATTTGGTTTTTAGATTTATATCATCCTCTTCTTCCTAATTCCAATCCACTTCTAATTATCTTGACTTGTTGGCTTCCTCCCATCTAGGTTCAATAATATATGAACCATCTTCAACTACTCCAAGTTGAAACTTCAATTTGAGGGAATTGATTTGTTGAAATGTTAATCTTGAGTGGTCTCTTTTTAACACTTCCTCTTCATTTTTATAGTCTTTCCATAAATCCTCCAGGTGTGTGATTGTGGATAACTGACCCTTCAGACCAAGAACTTGAGCTACAAATCCTTTACTATCAAAATCCCTTCTTCCCTAGTAAGACCCAAAACCAAAGTTGAGAAAATTGCTTCCTATGACTGAAGTGTTAATCATGTTGCTACAAGTCAAAGGGCCAAGCTTGATAGGAAACACCAACTCCCAATTCTCTTGTGGTAGATTATCCTTAATGGCAGAGAATAACTGCTTGTAGACCTCAGCTAAAACAAAATAGTCAAGTGCATAATGTGATAACCTCATTGGCTCATCCTCGAACCCACCTATTCTCAAATAGGTGAATTTGGGGAACTATGTGTAATAGCTCTCATAATTGTGAATTAGTCTTTGGGCTTCTGAGGACAACTTGGTCATGGGTGCCTTTTTCAGAGATAAATGTACACTTTCTACCAATACATCATGCACCTTTCTAAAAATTTCTAACACTTTATCTCTTTGCGGTAGGGGACAATATTGATAGATTGTTATTTCCTCACTCCAAATCTCATGGGGTAGGGAAGTGAGATTTTTGACACAAGCAATGCAATATATAAGATAAGAGGCCAAGTAAAAATTCTCCTTAGATTCCTTAGCATGTCTAAGCTATGTTCTTAATGAGCTAGCAATTATTTTTACCCAATCCATCCATTGTTGTCCCTTTAAAATAATTCCAACATAATGAAACATCCATTCTTCAAAAAGGAGGACATCAACCAAACCCTTAACTTGATTTAATAGTACTACAAGATCATAAATATGGGATTTTAGGTGATCTTTTGTGATTATCTTGGGTAGCCTAGAACCTCCACTATAATTAGTCATTGTCCACTTCTTGGCTAGAATGTTACGATATTCTCTTGGGGTTTCTTGGTATTCATCTAGGGATTGGATGGGAGAAAATGAAAAAAATGTACTTTATTGTAGATGCAACACTGGGGTGATAGTTTCCTTGGATATTGATAGCATAGGTTCTCCATCTTTATTCAAGATACTTTAACTCCTTATATCATAATGGTCAATACAAAGTTGGAGAAATTCAAGGCTTAACAAGGTAGGAGGGAATGTTGGGCCTTGAATCATACCACTAGTAAAGATTTCCATACAACCATTTAATTCATCAGCTCGCTCAAGGAAATTCAACTATAATTTTTCTAGCCTAACACCTTCTAAATAAGTAGCATAAATAATGGGTCTTTTGCACTCCAAACTTGACACATTCCCAAAGAAATGTAACATGAATTTCATCTTAAACAAGGAAAGCAAGGCTCAAACTAATTCTATTTTGAAATGCACACAGACGGTAGAGCAAAAGGAAGGTTTTTTTTTGTTCTCACCTACAACTCGCTGAGAAACATAACCTCTTTTCTTGTGCCTTAGAAACTCCTTCAAATCTCCCTTTTGCATGATAGACAAAAGAAAAAATATGCTCTTTTTAAGGGAAAGAGGACATACATGTGAAAGTACAACCTCATAATAAGGCATTCATGACAGATCAACTATGGCTAAGCTCACACATTTGAAATCTTTTGATGTGACCGTTTATTAAATACTTCCCTTTGTGACTGTACCAATAATGATTAGCTTTTTCTGACACCCAATCCTTCCTTTTTGGAAAAAATATCTTCCACTTTAAGTCATGATGGAATTTTCCCATGCTTGAAATTAATGCACCTCTTTTGAATTATTACCTCTTGACGTGGTAATTTATGCCACGTGAAAATGGCGGCTTCACCAACCCATAATCAATTTTTTCCAGAGAACCTTGGTTACAAAACTGCTTTGAACTACTTTGAACCAAGATTCAAAAGGGTTCAAAGTAGCTCAAAGGAACACTCTAAAGTTTCATGCAAATCACTTGCAGAAAACAAAGGTTAGTGTAAAAAAATTTGATTGAACTACTTTGAACTACTTTGAACCAAGAAAAATCTGTTAGTGAAGAGATTGTCTTCCAAGAAAATATACATACAAAATAATTCTAAATCCCCAAATGAGAAGACTAAATTAGCACTAACAGTGGAGTCACTGCATTATTAAAAAGCATAAACGCCCTCTAAATTTATTTGGGTACAACTCGCCATTCACGATTTAAAAAGAATTCACAACAATACAATTGATAATGCTTTTAACCTAAAAGCAAGAAAGGTTTACAAAAATCTATATGTAATAATGATATAGATGCAAAAAAATTAACTAATTGAATGGAAATAAATAGAAAATGACACCAAGTTCGTTTGCCCAATCATTATATCATAGAAGAAAAACAAAAATAAATATGAATGGTTCTTTCTAGATGTACGAATAACTAAGCCCCAAGTCTAAAAATAATCATAGCAATAATTTACATGTATCAAATCTGTATTAAGAGATAATCAAAATAACTCAAAGATTAACATTGATCAGAAAATCAGCATGCAAACACAAAGTATTGATATACTAAATTCTCTTCCTCTAAACACAACAAAATAGCATAGACTTTATGTTTGACACACACAAAAATCACCATCTGGAAAATTATTGCCCTTCTCTCCCTACATTAAAATTTAAATCCAAAACTATCATGTAGCACCTAGTCTACAGCAAAGCAAAAGAAAAAAATGGAACCCTTTTTACATTGCTTTGCTAACTATATATCAATTCCCTTTCCTGTAGCCTTTAAGTTTTGATGATAACTTATTCTTGATTTCACAATATTATAGACATAATCAACAAGGGTATGGGCAGAAAATTCTAATGGCATCTTCTTTATATGCAAGCACATGGCATTTGAATTATCTAATCTTAAATAAAATATTCATGATGCTGGGCAGATTGGAAATAATTTTGACAGTAAAAATAGGTCCGATTGAAGGGTGCATAACTAATTATTCTACCATTGGATTTCCTTCATTTTTGGATATGTTGGAGAGATCCTAATTACACACAACTTGACAGGAGTGATTGAGAAAATTATGTCTAAGTAAAAAGTTATGGACCACTATGTGAGAGTCTATATGACTGTTAGAATTATAAAGTTCCTGACAAGAGCCTTGTATCTTTGCTTGTATTAATTTGGGTTTGCGGGTGATCTCTTGCCATATCAATACTCAATTGGGCTCTTAGACTATCCTTATGCTTTGCATACCAATTTTCAGCTCTAATGACTCCTATAATTCTATCAAACACTTCACATGTGACTAATAATGTTTTCACATCTCCGTCTTCAGAAGAACTGACTATGGTGATCTCATGTTTGCTATATGCCAAATCAACCAAGAGTTTGAACAGTGAACCCAAGGTACATATACATTCCAGCCCTTCAAATTTGAGTAAGAGAACCATGTTAATCATTGACTATAAGGGGTGTATGTGCGAATTTGTAGGCCTCTAAACCTCACACACACTTCAACATAGTCATTACCTATGGATTCATCCTAGAATGAAGATGGGATAGTTCATCCAAAAGGTCCAATAGTGTGACATGTTGCCTTCTATCTAGAAGGATTTTACCTATGTGCTCTTAGGACGAGATGCAGGCAACCAAACCTTTCTAGAATGAAGGGTTTTAGAATGCAATTAAATCTAGATGATGTGCAATTAATCTAAATGAAAGATGCAAGTAATCTAATAACATATAAAACAAATTAGACTATATGTGTGCATGTTACATCTAAATGGTATTAAATCTAAGAAACAAAAAGCTATGATGATAGTAAGCAAATGAGTGCACAATTCGATAGAAATTCGATGCAAATTCAATTCAACCTTTGTAATGGGGAATTAGGAGTCTCTTAAATAGAATTCCTAGAATCCATCAATAGTTGAGATCCACTCAGATAGATGGTCAGGATTGAAACCAAGATTTAGTCAAAGTGGAAAGTCCCCAATATAGATGTAGTTAACTGACTCAGATCTTGAGTGCAAGAAATAGTTAACTCAGATTCACTTTAGTGTGAGAGTAAGTGAATTAAGTCACTTCTAATTCAATGAGTAGTTAACTGAGAATTTCCATTTTAGAATTGGAGAGAGGATTTTAAAGATATTATTTAATTTAATAAATGAGATATGACCTCATAAATGCCTTTTCCATTTAATTGAATAATCTAATTCAATTAATTAAAATAAGTATATTTATTAAATTAAATATTTTTAATTCCTTGGTACATTAGCCTTAGGAGGTAATTTAATTTAATTAAATTATAAATACTTTAAATTAAATTAAATCCCAATCAAATAGGTTTAATGTGACTAATATGAGTCAATACTTAGGAATTAAGTAGATGGCCTAATTAATGTAGATTAAGGGTTTTCTACATTTGAAAATTAATTCAAGTAGCGAATATTAGAATAAGAGTTGCCTAGTGACATAGGACTTAGTATTGATTGAAATAGACCAAAATTGGTCATCATGGCAATGAGCTAATTTTGGGGTATTACATTTTGCCCCTCTTTCAATGAATGTGCAAGTAGCACATTTGATTCAAAGAAAATCAAAAAGCATGATGCAAGGATCAAGAAATGAGATTGGTTTCGAAATTGATTATACAAAGATTAATTGATAAGCTTTTAAGGACCATCTCCAGAACGAAGCTTAATCCTAAGGAATCCAAGTAGAGCACCTAGATACCTGAATTGATAAGCATTCTAAAGGTCTCCTTTAGAACGAAGTTTAACCTTTAAGGATCTATATAGAACATCTAGATACCTGAGATTTGATAAGCATTTAAAAGACTATCTCTAGAATGGAGTTTAATCTTTAAAGATCCAGATAGAACATCTACATACCCAAGATTTGATAAGCATTTAAAAGACTATCTCCAAAATAGAGCTTAATCTTTAAGGATCCAGACATAACATCTAGATACCTAAAATTGATAGCATTTAAAAGACTATCTCCAAAATGGAGCTTAATCTTTAAGGATCTAGATAGAACATCTAGATACCTAAAGTTGATAGCATTTAGAAGATCATCACCAAAACAGAGCTTAATCTTTAAGGATCTAGATAGAACATCTAGATACCTAAAATTCATAAAAATTTGAAAGGTTTTCTTTAGAATGAAGCCTAACCTTCAAGGATCCAGATAGAACACTTGGATACCAGAATTGATAAGCTTTTAAGGATTGTCTCCAGAATGGAGCTTAACCCTAAGGAATTCAGATAGAACACCTAGGTACCTGAATTGATAAGCTTTTAAGGATTGTCTTCAAAATGGAGCTTAACCCTAAGGGATCCAAATAGAACACGTAGATACCTAAGATTGATAAGCTTTAAAGGATTATCTCTAAAATAGATCTTAACCCTAAGGGATCTAGATAGAACACCTAGATACCTAAGATTGAAAAGCTTTTAAGGATTATCTCTAGAATAGAGCTTAATCCTAAGGGATCCAAATAGAACACCTAGATACCTAATATTGAAAGATAACATGACCTAATCATGAGCTATAGAACCATCCTCAAAAAGATGCTTGATCCTCAGGAATTAGGGTTTAGACTGTCTCGATACCTATCCATCAAACTCTGATAGAGACTATTATAAGATGTGATTAGCTAATGAAAAGATGAGATAGATGAAAAAAATGATGCCAGACGGAGGGGAACAAAATGCCCCTAGTAATGAGTACATAAGATGGGAACAGGATGCCCCAAGCAATGAAGATTTAGATTGATTTTGAAATTTAGATTCAATGATGTAATCATCCTACCCCCTCAAGAGTTAAATCAAAAGATGACACACCATAAATATGATGTAGAGTAGTATAGAGAGAGATACAGAAGAACATGAAGAGTTAGTAGAATATAGAAGAGATTAGAATGATTAGAAGAAAATTCAGAGTCAATTCAACATGATTTTGAGGTCTAGAAGACCAAGTTGACCAAGTTTGACCATAGTTGACTAGAGTTGACCTCTTTTTAGATTTGAGATGAAATGTGAAGAAATTTGAGGTGAAAAGATTCTAAGATTCACCAAGTATCAGTAAAAATTTGGACTACACAACCGTTCGATCACGTTGGTACCAAAATCTTAAAATGCATCTTTGAGCCACTTAAGTGTGTTAGATTTTGACTTCGATCTTGAAAAATGGGTTTAGAGCAGCCAAAGTAGCCAAGAGGGTGATTAATTAATCATTTGTGTAGTTGTGAAGAACATGATGCTTTGAAGAAGCCAGCAACCCTTCATTACAGAAGATGAAAGTAGATTTGCAATTGAATCATATGTTGAACTAAGAAATACAATCCTATGCTATATGCAACCTTAATCTAGATGCAACCCTAGGTCTAGTTACCAAGCTTTGACAATTATCATCACTAAGCATATAGTCAAAACCCTAGATGTCATACAACTCTTGTTGACATTGCAATCATGAGAATATGAATAGGACATCTGTTCTACTTTTGTCAGGATGAAATATAACCATTCGAGGCACAAGAAGCTAGAATGACCAGAACATTTGCCCCTTTTAATATAGCAATTTAACATAAGCATCGAGAGATAAATGTTAGAATGACCAGAATGTTGCTTGCACGATAGACATACCAAACACACAAGAGATCCAGCTTATGCTAACTATTCAGTAAGTATTTTGTCCGCAACGACCCTTATGTTTGTAACCTGAGATAGAAGTGTGCTAGGTATACTCACAATGACCCGTACATTCACTTGGCAAGATGAGTATTAGTATTTACTACAGCATGAAGAGTTCACTCCAACAGATAAGGAGAAGAACCAATGTTATTGATGTATTCATATAAAAAGAGTCGAGGTACACCTGACCATCCAATACGAGATGGAGGCTCTTATAGTGGACACCCCTTTTATAGGAATATGCCAAGTTATTGGAACTAAACCGCAAGCAGAAAACAAAGAAAAGATCATGCCACTAGTCATTACTTCTCTAGTCAAAAATGACATCATCGGGTTGCTCGGACAGACATGATGAAAGCAAAAGCAAACAAACAAACAAAATGCTCAGCATATCCAAACAAGTATATCATTTTGAGTTCAATGTTTTTGGGATTGATGTCAAGTATCAATGTCCAGAATATGGATGAAAGAAATCTTTTTAGTAGGGTGACAACAGTAGACAGATGCAGTCAAAATGACTGGTGACTAAGGTCAAAGAGGAATCTTTGAGGTGAAGAACCTAAAAGGACCAAGTGATAATAGATAGACATAGCCAGAATGACTAGTGACTAATGCAAGAGAGTTCTTCCATAAAGGAATCTTGAAACGTGACTCGAGCAATAGTAGGAAGACATAGCTAAAACAACTGGAGACTGTTGCAAAAGAGATTCTATGAGGAGAATCTCACAAAGAGTGACACTGGTGACAGTAGGCAAACATAGCTAGAACAACTAGTGACTAACACAAGAGAGATCTTCCATAAAGGAATCTTGAAATGTGACCTGAGCAATAGTAGGCAAACATAGCTAAAACAACTAGTGACTGTTGCAAAAGAGATTCTATGAGGAGAATCTCGAAAAGAGAGACATTTGTGATAGTAGGTAGATATAGCCAAAATGACTTGTGACTATTGCAAAAAAGATTCTGTGAGACTGAAGGGGAATGCCCCCAAGTTGAGACAAGACTCAATCCATGGATACATGAGTAGAAAGTAGGAAAAGTAGTAAAGTAACTGTATAGGAAGCATGAAGATGCACTACAAGATGAAGCATTCAGAACAAGAGGTGTCTATTTACCAAGTTTTCACCTTCTTAGTAGAGCTTTCATTTTTTTGCTACGATGATGCTTGTTTCCAGGTTTTCACCAATGGCACTTTTTTTGTTTTTCAATTTTTTTTATATTTTTCTCTTTTTGATTTTTTTTTTGGAATTTTTTTAATTTTCCATTTTATTTTTTTTAGTGTTACAAAGGCACCTATTGCTAGGTTTTTACCAAGATAATAGATTTTTTCAGGACTTTTTGCAAATTTAGATTTTTTAAAGCATATTTTCAAAATTTTAGAACTTTTTTAGAGATTACTAGCTCTCAAGAAGGATTACCTTGATTTTGTTCTAGTGTCTAGAAAAGTGTAGGATGAGATGTAGTAGCAAGCTAGTGGATAAGTGGAGATGGATAGGCAAGGAGTATGAATCGGTGAATGTTACCCTCAAGGAAATTCTTCACAAGATTACCCAAGCTAGGGAAAAAAGATATAACAATATAAGCTCATGGTGTAATGAAGAGTGTCATGTAAGTAATCCAAGAAAATGACCATGTCAAGAGATTGATAAGAATTGAATTTTCTTCTTTCTTTCATTGATCAGTACCAGAGGGTTAACTAAATAGGATAGCAAAGTTTTTTATGGAGGTTATGAGTGAATGACTTTGGGAACGAGAACATCTGAAGGATAAGCAAGATCATGATAGGATGTTAGGGACCAAAAGATTTATGCATGATGCTTGTTTACCAAGTTTTCATCATGGTATTTATCCAAGGTGCCACAAGAAGTGATTTTCACCATAGGATGGATTTATTTTTCTTTATTTTGCTACCAAGGTGCTTGTTTCCAAGTTTTCACCAAGACATTCTTTTTTTTTTTTTTTTTGGATTTTTAGAGTTTTTGGAAATAATTCAAGCCCTTTTCAATTTGAATAGTGCTCCTATTGGAAGGAGAAATTATGATAAGCCAAGACCCTAGAAAGGAATGCTCAAAGATGCTAATAAGGTAATGGAAGGGAGATAGTAGAAAAGATATATGGAGGATAAGGTTTTAGGATATGGATGAGATAAATAGGATGGAAGGATAAAAGGTGGAGTGGATAGGTTATTGAAAGGGATGTGCAAAGGTAGAAGGAAAAAGTGGGCAAGATCAACATTGACACACACCTTTAAGGGTAGTGGAATGATGGAGGAAATATGGATGAAATAGTATGAGGTTTAGATGTATGAGGTGGGGGAATAATTTTGGAGGAAGGTGGAGTATAAGGTTTTGAAACCTTTTTAGGAAGATGTTGGGAAGAAGATGGAGTGGAAGCCTTTAGAAGCTTGAATGTCAATTTTGATTTGTTTTCAATATTCAAGTCCTTCAAAAGAGACTTGGGAATCCATATAGCTTTTTTATTTTTCATTAGATGCTTTGGAATGCATTTCTTCAATAATAGATTTAAGAACCCACACTTTCCTTGGTTGAGCTCTTTGAATAGTGGACCTTTGCAGTCTCTTTTGCATATTTTCCTTCTTGACATCCACATGTCAATTAGAAGAGACATAGTGAACTGTTGAGGATGGATTCAAGCACTTGTGTTTTCAAGTTGATCATCCAAATTACTTCCAAAGGACTTGGGAGTTGTGGATGAATGAGACCAATATGACTAGTTTAGATGGAAAGGTGAATGTGAAGAGTTCAAGTATGTGTATCTTTGTTGATCTTGGGGTAGGGTAGGAGAAGTGTGTAATGATATAAGAGTGGAAGGAAGAGATAGAGGAACATAAGGTCCCAATATAGATGGAAGACTTGAAGGTTTTAGCTTGGATGGGTAAGGAACAATGATAGATTTGGAAAATATGCATGGACCATGAGTGTGGATATCAACATCTTTAGAGTGAGCCATATGACAAAAGCCATCAATAGATTTATGAGTAACTATTATAGGAGAAACACCTTTGACAGGAGTATTTAAAGCTTGAGAATAGTTTTGAAGTGAATGTAGCGAGGTAGAACAAGAGGGTGAGGGAACACTTTTATCTTCAAAAGGAATTTTGAAGGTAGAATAGGAAAAGTATCCTTCTCTTGGTCTTTAATAATCCCCTTAAGGGTGGTGGAAGGAATATCTTGATCTTGCTTAGTAGAGGTGCACAATATGGGAGATGGAGGACTACGTGACTCTTGAGATGGAGGGATGAGATCTTGGAAGATTTGAAAGGGGATGAAGGAATCTTGGTCTTGATCAATACTTGTTTCTTCATTGTTCAAGTAGTCCTCTTGACATGAAACCAATTTCGAGGATGAGGGAGTATCTAGATCTGTATTGAAATCTATTTTTAGAGTCTGCATAATAGGCTCTTGAAGATTAGAAGGAAAATTACTTGGAGTGGACTTCATGGGCATTGTAGGGCATGAAGAAGTATGATTTGTGAAGGTAGTGAAAAGACTTACAATCCAATATCTATTGGCTTGAGTTTCTTTCAAAGGTAGTCCTTGAGGGTACACATAGTCAACAAGGGGAGTAGTGAGTTCTTTGTTTGGTGAGTATGTGTTGGAAAGATTGGACACTTTAGAAGGTGGTTGTATGTTGGAAGAGATAAGTGTCACATTTAAACTATTAGTAGACTTGGTTTCATGATGTTGATACTTCTTGAGAGTATAATTTATAGTAGATGAGAGCTTAGATTTTTGAATTATGTCATTGTCAAAGAGATCTTGGATCTTGTTTTTCAGCTCCTTACAATGTGAAGTTTTATGTAAATTATGTCTATGATAAGCACAATAGTTACTCATAAAGGAAACTCCCACCAAAGTGACCTTAGGTAACACAATGAGTTTCTTTTGAAGAAGTTGTTCCAAAGTTGCTTCATAAGATCTTCCCAAAGGGGTGAAATCATGCTTTGGTTTAGGTTCCCAAGGTTTTTCTTCAAAGATATTTCTAGATTTCTTAGGTGTTTGTGAGGTGTTCTTAAATATTTTGGATTCAAGATCACAAGAATTTGATTTTTGGTTATCATACGAGGAAGGGAAATTTTCTCTCAAGGAGAATTTGTTTGATGATGTTTCATCTTCCCCCTTCATTCTTTGAAGTTGAGTGCTCATTGATTAGAATTGTTGCTTCATGTTTGCAGTAAGTAGCTCTTCTTCCTCACTAGGAAAATTGGATTTAGCACATTTTTTGTTAGCCATTTTGATGTAATCTGTTTCAAGTAGTGACAACGAAGTTTTAGAACATAAGTCAAGTTGCCACAATCATAGACAATGAAAAAAAGAAAAAGCTTAAACAAGGACCACACTAGAACGTAGTCTCAAAAAAGAAAGATAAGAATGCTGTATACTTAGGTATGAGTTGTCTGAGTAATGGCTAGAATAGCCAAGGTTTATGACTATCATGACACCAAGTATGACGAACATAAAAAGACAATAACAAGATAACTAAGAGATGATACTAGTCAGACTATGGATCACAAGTCATCAACTAAGCAGGATGCCACTATTTGGGACTATCTACAAATAGAAAAGAGGTAAAATATTGCAGGAAACAGACTAGACGTAGATCACAGATTGCTTGAATAAGCTAATTTGATAATTTTAATACAAGGTCTCGTGTTTTGTTATAATTTAAATATTTTGACAAGTGTTTGGAAAATTATTGAGCTCCTTTATATATGTCATTTATATAGGCTACACCATGCTATTTAAACATTAGGATAATATATATTATAAATATAGATTTGTAATTTTATTTCAAAAAAATATCATTTTGAACAACAAAAAAAGTATCTTATAGTTAAAGTGAGACACTAATTTGGTTTTGAGTCTATTTAAATTTCTTTTAAGTAAAGTAAGATAAATTTTTTGCAAGAGACAAAAGCATTTTACTTGATTGTATTCATTCTCAGGAAGAGCTAACAATAATGCTTCTCTCAAGCATATTACACATAAATAAATCTCTTTTAGTTTTACTACAATCCTCAAGTTTTCTTTCTTCCACAACCTTCTTTTCATTCTTTGTCACCATCCAATACCCTGGACCCATCCATAGAAAATGAGTCTTCATATTCTCCTTTGATCTTTCATAGTTGATTCCATCAAATTTAGGACTTTCTTTTCTGAAATGACCAGCCATTGTTCTCCTAAAATTGTTAAGATTTTTCTTCAAGGGCCTGATGCTATACTAATTGTTAGAAATTAAAGTCCACCAAGATAACTGGGGGGGTGAATTAGTTATCCAACTATTAAAAAATTTATCAACCTTATTAATCCTTAACCATGTGAACAATATAATAAATAACCATAAAAAGATATACATACACAATAACACTAGATATGTTAACTAGGGAAACCCTTGATCATATGGAAAACCCGAGTGGGGATGGTACCCACAAAATGGTGTACTAGTATAAAAAGTTCCTTGTAAGAGAATAGACCATGGTAGGAGCCAATAAAAAAAAATTTTAGTACATGTCAATCCCTATGAGGAGACTTTGAATCCATGTTAGGAGCTTTCAACTCTATTAGGAGGTGTAGAAGGCAGAAGAGCTCACTGTCTAAAGAGCTTCAAGGGAAAGATTACTGAACTCATTATCCAACTGAACTCTATATTATTCTTTGAAGAATAAGAGAGAATGAATGATCTCAAACTCCTATATTCTCTTGACTAGACATATCATGTTCTAATCTCAATCCTAGATCACCAACATCACATCCAAATAATCCCTTGCATCGCTTACTTGCATTTACCAAATACTTTGCATATCACACACTTTCTTACTTGCTCACATATCTCATATTTCATCACAAGGAAAATAAACTTCCTTTATACCACATCCTAAAAATAATTCCTTGAATTGGCCTTGAGGATTTCCCAATTCATTATAATAAGACCTCATTAAGATATTACAAAATATTTCATCTTTTCATAACTACAAGTCATTATCAACTCACAGTCTTTACAACTTCTCACATGTATGACTGTTGACCTTGCACACTTAATGGCATCATCATTAGGTTTTCTACTATCACTATCTAACTAGGCTTACCATGATTCTATCCTAGTTAAGAGACATAAATCAATCATTAGAAACCACTTATCAGGTACTATATCTTCTTACTATCTTCTATAATTAATTAATATCTTTTGCATGTTTTTGACTCTTTGTACACACACTTGTCAACAAAACTAGGACACAATGTACAATACATCCTTAACTACACTTGATCTGATTATCAATACATAGTATGTACAATCTCATTCTCTATTTGCTACTCTCCCAATCTTGATAGAAACAATGCTATGTTGACCTCAATGACAAACACAGTCATGAATACAACATGTCAATCATGCTATTCATCTATCCAGTGCTTAGGATACTCCTCCAAAGGAATACCATCAGCATTCATGCTAACATCAAGAACTCAATACCCTTGAAGGAAGAAAGACATGAAATGCTAACGGCTTTACTTTCCATTAAAAAAGCTCAAGATTTTCTTGGGGAGCAAATGAATTTTTTTTTTTTATCAGAACAATTTGGTTTAGGCCAAAATAGAGGAGGATATTGGTAGTCTAAAGGCTCAACTGGATGAAAGATCTGAGAAGAGGAAGCACAGGGAAGAGACTCCTATAGTGAAATAAGTTCATCTTGAGGCCTCCTAGAGGTTGAGTGAGACAAGGCCTTTTTGTCCCCCTAAGTTCTTCTCGGTGGATCCACTCAAGGAGCTACAAAAGTATAAGATTGATTTTTATTTAATGGCCTTTAGGTGGTGTGTGTTGGGTCCTTATGTTTTCTATTTTTTGGTTATTAATGGTGTTGGGTTTTATTTTTTAGATGGTGTTTATTTGTTCAATTCGGTGTAGTGGTCATAGCATTCACCTGCTGAGCTCGTAAGTGCGGCTGTATGCTATTGCTTTTTGGTTTTTTTTCTTTGCTAGAGTCAGTTTGGTCAATTAATTGGCTAGTTCCAATGGTGGCCTATTTTTGTTTGGTCTGTAGTCTGGTTAGCAATTTTTAGTTTGTTGTTTTAGCTTGCTTGTTTCTATTTATTTTAGTTCTAGTTCTGTCTCGTAAGTGTCGCTTCTTATGACTTTATTTTATCATCTTTGGACTTGATGTTAATTTTGTTGTAATGGATTCAAGCCCTTCCTGCTTTACTTAAATAGAACATACTCTACAAAAAAGCATGGAATAATTAATTCTTGAGCTCCTTTATATGTGTCATTCATATAGGCTAAAAAATTCTATTAAAATATTTGAAGGATATATTATAAATATAGATTTGTAATTTTACTTCAAAAAAACATCATTTTATATAAATATCACTTATATAAATAAATAGTTAGGTTTGAGTGGTGATTTAAAGAATATTTTGTTGAACCTAATAATTTAATAATCTAAGGAAAGGAATGTCCAATATACAAATTAAAGAAAGATTTATATGGTTTTAACAATGTACTAAGATCATAGTATTTGAAAATTGATAATAATAAAAAAATCATTCGAATTTAGTAAAATAAAGTTGAGATGATTTTTTCATATTAGACAATATTTTCATTGATTTTATTAATAGAAATTAGTATATGCTCCATATGTTAGGTTTTCTATTGGTGATGACACAAAGAGAAGTACATAATACTTTTTGTATACAATTGTTAAATCATTCAAATAATTTAATTGCAAGACTTGAAATTGTATATTATGTTAATCATTTTGATGATTTTTTATTTTACCTAAAGTATATCTTCTTAGAACCAAAATGTATCTTATAGATAAAGAGACTCATTGATTTGGTCAAGTTTCCTAAAACTAAATAGTTCTACAACTGATTTTAATTTGGTTTATGCTAATAACTTAAATGTTAAGTTGATACAATATTTATATTTGATAGAAATAGAAAAATAAATGATAGTAAATGTACCATTAGTTATGCATTTATCATAAGATTGAATTTTGGACATTGAAGCAAGAAGAAGTAAACTATTATAAAAATATTAATGCAACATTGCTTACAAATTTGTTTGCTTTTGAATATATGAGACACAATTAGGATGGAACAATTTTAATCAAATTGAAACAATAATTCAATTATACTAATATTAGAATATATTGGCACTTGTTGAATTACAAAAGAAGGCTAGTATAGCCCATGCCTTTTCATATAACACACCCATGCACTCAGCATCTAGAAAATTTATAATATATTCAACATATGTTAATTATATATTGCAGATATATTAATAGATATTAAAGATGTATTATATTCTATTTTTCTTTGTTGAAAAAGTTCATAATTATAATATTATTTATTTTTCGTTATTCTTAAATCAAGAAAATAACAAAATCCTCATATTGCTGGCTCGGTTCCAGCTGAGATGCTGATTGAGCTTCCACTTATAAAATGTTACACCCGCCATCCCTAACAATTTCTCCACAAAGGAGAAGGGACAAGAAGAGACAATAAAAAACAATTTATTATCCTCCCATATATTTTTTAAAATTATTATACTAATATTTCTATTTTAAATCTAATAATAAGCCTTTTCATTGCAAAATAATAAAATAACACAACAAAATTGCATAAAACAAGCCTAGATAATTTACCACGAATATTTATTTTTCAAGTACCTGAGCAACGAAATTGGGATGGAATCGCCTTCCATAGATTTTACTTTCAAAAGTCTATCGACAATATTCATCAGCAGCTTCGTCTCATCACTAGAACATACCCAAAAGTACAGCAAATTGTAAACACGTAGCTTAACATGACATCTCTTCCCAGAATTAAGAAAAATAAAAGCAGTATAGGTGAAGGTTGTAAATAAAAATGCATAATACGAAACATCGCGGAGCGCATTCATCGACTCCCAAAGTTTTTCTGTGCTGTATCTTCCCTTCTCTTCATGCCTACGAAATGCCTCAGCAAAGGCTCCTTTCGCATATCGCACATCCGCCGGCTGAACATGATAGAAAATGGGAACAATTTGGGTGCCAGTTCTGAGCATAAAAGAGAGCTCCGCTAAACACCAGGGGGATTGTGCATAGTTCTCAGAAATTATTGCAATATGAAGCTTGGCACTTTGGATTGCAGCTTCTAGTGCTGCAGGGAAGAAATCCTCAACCTCAAGATCTTGTAAAGCAAGAAAAACCCTAAACCCCCTGCCTGTCAAAGTCTTGTAGAGAGGATTGGCGAGGGTTTCTTTAGAATCTACGCCACGATTATTTATAAATACATCATACGGTAACTTTTCCTTTGGCAAATTTTTTGTCAGAGAAATTGGGGCAACTTCTTCAAAAATATTAGTGACAGGCGTGGCTAAAACTGAAATATTGGGATGACCTAATCCAAAGAAGGAAGAAAGGAATGATAAACAGACAAAGATGGATGAAAATAGAAGTTTCTAACAATTTCTCCACACGAAAAGAAGGGAAAAGTTGAGACAATAAAAAACAATTTATTATCCTCCCATCTATTTTTAAAATTATTATACTAATATTTCTATATTTAAATCTAATAATAAGCCTTTTCATTACAAAATAATAAAATAACACAACAAAATTGCATAAAACAAACCTAGATAATTTACCACGAATATTTTTTTTTCAAGTACCTCGGCAACGAAATTGGGATGGAATCGGCTTCCATAGATTTTACTTTCAAAACTCTATCGACAATATTCTTCAGCAGCTTCGCCTCATCACTATAACATACCCAATAATATAGCAGATTGTAAAGACGTGGCTTAACATGACCTCTCTTCCCAAAATTAAGAAAGTAAAAGTAGTGCATGAGGTCAAGGCTGTAAAGAAAATGCATAAACTAGCCTTTTCCACTCACTCCTTGTTATTAATGACGTGACCCACATGATATGAAACATCGTGGAGCACATTCATCCACTCGTGAAGCTTTCCTGTGCTGTATCTTCCCTTCTCTTCATGCATTGCAAATGCTTCGGCGAAGACTCCTTTACCGTGTCTAACTTCCTCAGGCTGAACATTATAGAAAACAGGGACAATTTTCTTGCCAGCCTTGACCATAAAAGAAACCTCTGCCAAACACCAGGCGGATTGTGCATAGTTCTCAGAAATAATTGCTATGTGTAGCCAAGCACTGCTCATAGCTGCTTCAAGTGCTGTAGGCAAGAGCTCCCCCACTTCCAGCTCTTGTGAATCAAGAAAAACGCTAAACCCCATTCCCATAAAAGTATTATAGAGAGGGTTCGCGAGGGTTTCTTTAGCGTCCACGCCACGGTGATTAATAAATACATCATACGCTGGCTTTTCCATTGAAGTCCCAGAAATATGCGAAGACGGTGCAACTTCCTCAAAAACATTTGTGGGCTGGCCATTAGAGACAGGGGTAGCTGACATTGAATTGAATGGACTGGCAACAAAAAGAGAAGAAAAGAAAGCGAAGCAGTCGAAGATGGACGAACAAAGGCGTTTAGATGAGGGTTTACCATAATCAGAAGCATTCGTTAGCTCATTATTGGGTTGATCCCCAATGGCATATGAAGCAGTCGACGCCATGCAATGCTTAGAAAACCAAAGTAGAATGAAAGGAGGGTTCACGCATTTTTAACATCAATGATAAAAGTTCATGGAAGAATGTGGATGGATTAAAGAGGACACTCAGCTACCTTGCCAGTTGTGTCTGACCAATAACAAAAAATAAAAAATGGTCGACAATTTTCATAAACAAACTGTATGGTCGATTCAAACAATGAAAAACCCTTGATAAAAGACAATCTATATCTGTAATTCCGAGAGGCTTTCTACAGTGAGAGCTTTCATCAATGTAAGCATTCGACACTTTTAAAAAAAAATGGCGGTTGTTTCAATGTTAGCGTATTGCCTCTTCTTTTCATATTGAATCAAAATCTGACCATTAAAAAAATATTAATGGAAACAATCCGATACTAACGTTTTTATTAAACTAAAATATTGGAGTAATAATAGAAACGGATCTCGACAAATTGTCATATGCGATTGTAACATTTTTATTAAACTTAAAAATTGGTATAACAATAGAAACAAATCTCTTTCAATAGGAACAAATATACTTTTGTATTCAACACCGCTGGATTAAAAAATTATAATAATTAAATAGCAGTTCAAAATAATTGGTTATTATAGGAAACACGTTTTATTGTGCAGGCGAAATTGTATGCAGAGACCCAGAAAAGACATTGTTCAATTTCTTGCCTAACGTGATTCCCATGATCATTGGACCTATTATAATATAATTGCAGAATTTATAATTCCCAACGCTAGACATTGACGAAGGATCAAATTCTTCACAATGAAAATCTCCACGTCATATTTAAGTGTGACTTGGTGAATTCCCAAAATAAACAGAGAATTAGTATTCATGAAATCCTTGAGCTGTGGAACATTCTTTTCCGAAGGATCTTCTGCTCTCCATCCTATATTAGAGATGGATGTTCTGCTGTTATTATTATTATTTGTGCTCAGACATTTAAAAAGTAATGTGGTTTTTTGCCTATTTAGATAAAGGGGTGAATATAAAATGGAGTTTTCTGCTAGGTTTGTGTGGTTTGGCAACTAAAATGTAAAATATATGAAGGCTATGGAAATAAAAAAACGTAAGTGGCCCTATTAGTAACACACCCATTTTAGTTATCTTTTTATGTCACTTTCTTAAATTTTAATTTTATTACAATGCATTATGTACATTGGATTCTAATACAAAATAACTAATAAAAGGATTCATTGTTTTAGAACAGGTTATATATATATATATATAATGTTTATTTTGAAATAAGTTAAATATTTTTTTCTTATTACTTTTTTAATCTATGCACTTATTTCTATGTTTTAATTTTTTTTTTTGCCTAACAAAGATAATAAAGTGTGCTTATCATTAATATTTATATTAATCTTAAGATTAAAAAAATTAAATGTGTCTATTTTTTTAATTGTGCAAAAGGTATAAGACATGGATGGATGTGCGTATAGGGATGAAGGTTGAAGTTTCATCGGATGAGAATGGTTTTGAGGGTGCTTGGTTTGAAGCAACTATCATAGGACATATTGATAATACTGCAGAAATCAAGTATTATGTTAGATATGAGCATTTCATAACTGATGAAGTGGTTCCAGAGCCCCTTGTAGAAGAAGTCTTTCCTGAATATATGCATCCAATTCCACCTCAAGTACCATTGCCTTCAATTATAGAAGCTGACCTTCGTATCGAAGTACTAGAAAATGATTATTGCTGGAGGGGAGTGATTGTTGATACATTTGAGTCACCTCTTAGCATCAAAGAGTTATATGAAGTATATTTCCCTGATACTCGTACTCTACTACCATTTTTACACTCTCATTTATGACTAGCACAAGAATGGGTTGGAGGTTGATGGATTCCAGCACAATATTGAACAATTCACAATATTTTTGTATTGAGTGTATTGAGAAAAAAAAAAATAGTAATTTAAATTAAGATTTCAATTTGTTTTCTCATAGATTATTGGTATGTAAAAGGGATTGTAGATATTTTTCAAAAATGCATAATGTTGGATAAAACATTATTCATTTATATTTATATTTGTATTTTCTTATGTTTTTATTTTTCTTAAGTACAATTTTGAAATTTGTACAAGATTTATAACTTATACATATATTGATATCACCATTTAAATAGACAATAGGTGCAAGTTAGAAATAATAAAATGGATGTTGACCAAAGTGAATCTGAAATAACTATTGGTAGCCCACTACTTTAAGATGATTCTATTGAATCAGATTAAAATGATGAAACCTATTTAGATAGATTGGGAAAAGTCATTGCAGAGTGTTGCAAAATAATGGTCAATGAAATGCATGAGGCAAGCCTAAATGTTCAAGATGTGCAAGATCTTCAAATCCTACAAATGGAAGACTATACAAAGCTGATTCATGAGGCATGGAGGAAATGAGTCTGATTTTGTGAATATATGAAAGACATGCATTATGATGAGGAATATAAGGAAGGAGAAAATTCTAATTTCCTCACTAAAGAATTCCAAGTGTCTATGCACGACTATAATGAAATCTTGCTCTAATGAAATAATGAACTACTCTACTATTTTTGCATTAATAATTTTAAGAAATATTTTTTTCCTCTACAATCCATGTTTGATGGGTATGTGTTCTTAGGAAAATTGAAGATATGTATCTAGATAAAAGGGTTTTTAGTATTTCATATATCTGTGTATGTACTTCTTTTATGGAGAAAATTTTAATTTCTACACCACTGTAATAAATTCTTACTCTTTTCAAATAGTGAACCAGTCTTATATTTTGGAATTATAATGTTCAAGGAAATTTTTTTCTATATACTTCGTCTTTAAAGGGTATGGATTCTTACATCAAATAAATATATGTTTCTATATAAATGGGAGTTTAGTATTTCATATGTTTATGTATGCATTTCTCCTATGGAGAAAATATCTTTCTCCTTTATCAATTTCCAATTTCTTCTATTATTTTAAGAAATGTGTATCTGACTTACAACACAATGGCCCCAACTATTTTCCAATTTTCTAAACAATCTTTATGAAACTTTATTTTCTTCTTATATTACTTTTACAATTCCTTGATATTTGGTAATAAAATAAATATCACCATATTTCTTATATGTGATGTTGTTTGTGAACATAAATTGCAAGGTATCTCTCATTAATAGAAGATTTTATTCACTTTATAGCTATGAGCCTATCAGCACCAAATTTTCAATATGATGAGGAAAGGAGACAATATCAAATACAGTATCGAAGAGCATATCAAAGAGAATATCAAAGGGAATAGCGAAGACGTTGAAGAGAACAAATGACAGAAGATCAAAGACAAGATGAAAGAAGGAGTAATGAACTACAAAGACAAAATTACGCTAGGCAAAGGGCACAACTATCAGTGCAAGAATTGGAATATGAAAATAGAGATCAACAAAATAGTAATAGAAGTTGTCGCCAAAGAACATCTGATGGAGTATCACATTCTAAGATACAAGGAAGACATCAAGTGGATTTATAGTTCAATGAGAGGTATAATCAACCCTTGACTATAAATATGCAATTAGATCTTCTAAATGAAGTTTCAAGGACAATTGAATGTGTTCCTGAAACACCCCATCATACAACTCAAGTAGGTATAAATTTAGCTAGACAAGGCAATGTAGAAAATGCACAAAACCCAAATAGAAACCTTCATTATAATTTCTATAGATTCCAAATGCGGTTTTTCCAAAAAATGGATAGCTTAAGAATGCCAAACATGTGTTATATTTATCAAGAATGCTATCTAGGAATGAAAGTGTCACGCACCTCTTAAGGTCCAGTGTGTAATAGATGCTGACAAAAGAGAGGAAATAATAGATTCTCAACTTCAAATAATATGGATTCAAGACCTCAACCAGAGGAGCTTGCAAACTTGACACAAGTTGAGGAAATGTTAATTGCACGTGTCAGTCCCATATTGCAAGCGACACATGCAACCGGTGGCCAATTTAAGTACATAGGACACACAATAAGTTTCCCACAAAACATAGACCATGTTTTAAACATATTGCCACATACAATAGATAAGTTGCCAATTATTATTGTTCAAAGGAAAGATCAATGTGGGATACAATATAACTGTATTGTGAATAGAGATCGTGTATACAAAGCACTCAAATACAAAGTAGAGCATGATAAATTTTACTCTGATGTTCAAATTAATTAAAATGCTCTCAATGCTCTACCTAGAAATAGAGATGAAATTTTTTTCACAGATTGAAGACGGTAAATATGGAGTTTGATACAGATGCAAATGATATTATTTTTTGGGTCTAGTTATGGGAACAGATTAAGGGAATGTAATTGAACACACAACATCAATGGCTTCGAGACCTCCTAATGCACAAAAGGAAATGAAACTTATGTGTGAATGAGTTAATAATCCTAATGCAAACCCAACATCATTGATAGATTGGCCAAGTATTGGTGTGTCACCTATTAATGAGTATGTCACATCAGGATTATTGGATATGGCATTCCCAACACTATTTCCTAATGGTACTTGTAATTGGTTAGAACCATGGTTACAACATGCATATCTTCATGAATTTGTAAAGCATCCTGTGCGATATAGGGATCATCATTTTGGAAAACATCCTAGATTTGGATATTTCATGAATAACATGATCATGAGACATCATGCACAGAGTTCAACCTCTATGTTTGTAAAGAGAAACTTTAAAGACATGCCAATCACCATCAATGAGTTGCGACAACATATCAAAACTACACCTCACTCTAGATTGGCAGATAAATTGATGCGGTTTGGTACAACCCTAAGGGGAACAAGGTCATATTGGGTAAAATATCATGCAGAATTGACATATTTGCTTCATCAAATTAGTTGTCCTACAATATTTTGCACATTGAGTGTAGCAGTTATGTATTGGCTTGATTTACATGCTCTAATGCTAGGAACAATGCCAACTGATCCACGTGAAGCTCAAAATTGGCGTAGGCAAAATATAATTGATTATCCTCACATTGTGGCACACTATATGCACTTGAGACACTCTATGTTTAGAAAAGAGATTCTAGAAAATGGAATAAATGTCAAAGATTTTTGGTGTAGATATGAATGGCAACATAGGGGGTCCCTGCATGTGCATGGATTCATATGGATCAAAGGGGCACCTAATATGGAGAACATTGACTGGTCAAATGAGGATAAACGTAAAAGTGTTGAAAGGTATTTTCATTCTATTAGTCATGCATGGAACCCTAGAGAAGATCCTCACTAGAGAAATATATGGGTATGTTTATAAATATACATTCGATGGCATAATTTGATATGACCTTATTTATTCATTCAACTTATTTTGAATTATAGCCTCTCATGAATTTTCAACAACACCCATGTCTCAAAAACATGAGACAACTTGCCAAGGTCAATCTAGATCATGACTATGAGGAGATCCTAAATTGTGTAGAAGGACACACAATTTGTAAGGAGGGTGCATGTTTGCAGAAAAAACTAGGGGCAAATGGTTTGTAGGTAATCATTTCATTACATTGCGATATTTAAAACCAAAATTACATATCTCTCTTATATTTATTATAGGTATAATGCACCTTGGCCATTAAACCTAGAGGGATCAAAATTATATGAAGATAGAGAAACAGGTGAAAAGAAATTTGAACCAGCCAGAAATGATGAAAGAGTGAACTCACATAATCACCACATACTACAACTATGGAGAGCGAATATAGATTGGCAACCTGTTCTTTCCAAACATGATATGGTGAAATACATTGCCAAATATGCAGCAAAAGAAGAGAAAAGCTTAGAAACATACCACCAAATGTTGATGCGCCTCTCCAACGTGGAAACCTAGATGATTTAGTTACACGTGCATATAGGAAACTTCTAACTGAGACAATTATAGAAAGAGATATTGGTGCTCAAGAAACATGTCATATGCTATTAGAGCTTCCATTGGTAGAGTGTAGTAGAAGATTTGTTAATCTAAATGTCTCCCATGAGGTCTTCAAACCTGCAACTATAAATAATGAAAATGAAAATGATGAAGAGAATATTGAACATCAAACAAAATCTTTCATTGATGGGTACAAATAAAGGCCCCTATGTTTGGAAGCTGTCACATTAAGTGATGCAGCAAGATCATGGATATATAATCCTAAAAGAAGAAGAGAGAATAAATGGGAGCCAAGGGACAAAGTAGCAATAATCAGAGTGTTTCCTAGATTTGTATCTATGCCTTCACACGAATCAGCTAAATGGGTTGACTTTTGTTTATCATAATTATTGCTCTACAAGCCATTCCATGATATAGAATGAGATATTGGTCATAATGATGACACCATCATACAAAACTGAGAGACCTTTAATTATATTCCTTGGCATGTTCAATGTACTGTGGTGATAGATAATGATGGAAACCCAAGTGATTATGACACTGAAGACAATGACAATGTTCAAAGAAATACAACAAAACACGAATGAGAAATTATATCTAGGTTGCATCATGGTCAAAACATAGAGTGCTCAGAAGAAGACATGTTGGGGAGAAGAGACATTGACAAACATACAAATTGGTCTATTGATTATAAGGGAGAAGAGTACAATGCTGCAACAATCAATTTTATACGTAATGTGAAGAATCATGGTTGTCTAATATATGATGACATTCCCCAATGCGTCAACTACATGACCCTTGGTGACAAATAGAAAAAGGTAGTTGACATTATTATGACACACTATCACAAAAATCAGAATGTGGAGCCATTTCTCATGATAATTCAAGGAACAACAGGCACTAGAAAGTCATATCTAATTGGTGCCATTAGTCAATCTCTTTAAAATTTAGCAATGCCCTCTCTATCTCCCCTTCTATTACTTGCACCAATAGGAGTTGCAGCATTCAACATAGGAGCTTCTACAGTTCATTCAAAATTAAAAATACCAATACAAGGTTTTTGTCAATTAGAAGGAACAAGACTCGCCAGTTTTCAAGAAGAAATGACACATATCAAGTATATCTTGATTGATGAAATGAGCTTCATTGGTTAGAACATGTTGGAGAACATTGACTCTCGACTTCGTCAAGCATTCCTACAAAATACAGATATCAGCTTTGGAGGCAAAAGGCTTCACTTTTCCTCATTAACAAGTGTAGCATCTATAAAATATAGACTATTATGTTACTAAAATATAATTACAAATTAATCATTCTGACATAAATATTTTGATTCTTATATTTCAGGTGTATCTATTATTTTGGTGGGAGATTTGGGCCAACTTCCTCTGGTTGGTGACAGACTAGCATATGACAGTAATAGAAGGGCAAAGTTGCTATGGCAAGAATTCAAGATTGTTGTTACTTTGGATAAGATATTCAGACAAGATGGGGAGAATGATGATCAACAAAGATTTCGTCAACTTTTGATGAATGTAAGAGATGCAAACCCACAAATTGATGATTGGAGGTTACTAATGACAAGAACCCCTATCAACATAGATCTTCCAACAAATTTACAGTTTGAAAATTATATCCATCTATTCTCAACAAATGAAAATGTTCATAGTCATAATAATAAAATGTTGCATTCATTGAAGTATCCTGTTGCACTGAATGTTGCGACAAAAGTAGGACATGGTAATGCATTGGAAGATTATTCAAATGATGAGCTTGATCTAGAATTACTACTTTGTAAGGATGCAAGGGTCATGCTAACATCTAATCTATGGGTACAAGTAGGTCTTGTAAATGGATCTTGGGGTATGTTTGAAATATAGTCTACAAAGAAGGCAACGCTCCACCTGAACCTCCAACATATGTGATGGTTGAGTTTGATAACTATTTTGGACTACCATTTGAAGACCATCATCCAAAAACAATTCTAGTAACACCAATACAGAAGGGTACAACACTTCAATTGCCTTTAAGATTGGCATAGGCATTGACTATACATAAATCTTAGGGTTTGACTCTTCCAAAAGAGACAATTGATATAGGACCAAGAGAAAGAACAAGATTGACATTTGTGGCGATTTTTCGTGTTAAATCTTTATAGTGTCTAAGAATAATGCCTCCATTCACGTATGATCGCTGTGAGAAAATGAAGAAGGGTAGATAAGTCGCCAAGCGCAAGGATGAAGAAAATAGACTTAAGTTGTTAGAAGAGAACTGATGTAATATTTTAATTTTCAATACTTTTTCCAATGCAAGTACAATTTTGATTTGTCACTTTAATATTTTGTAATTTTTATTATACTTACTATACTATTGTATGATTTTAGTATTTAAATAGAATTTACATTTACTTGTATACTACTACAAATCACATTTCAAATATTTCAAACACATGTTTTCACATCCATAATATATAAATAGACTTTTAATATACCCTTGTAATTTGTTTTTAGTATCCTTACATTAAAGAAAAATGATCACTTATTTTCTTATGCCCTTATAAGTTTGTATCACACTATGTCAAATTTTTTTTTCAAGACAAAAAATACTAACATTTAAAAAATGTGCGTCAAGATATCAATTTGATCAAATATATTTTATGTTTATTTCATGTAAAATACCTTAGTTTAAATATTATGGTTACTATCCTTGATTCAACATTTCTTTCCTTTTTGAAAAAAAAAAACATATTCTTTATCATGTTTTAATGATATAATTTTTTTTCATAATTTCCATGCAGCTTATGAAGATGTCAGACAAATAACGTCTAGAATGGGTTTACTGTTGGTTACGAGACTTTCATCATAGACTTCCAAAAAATGTCATCCTCCATATAAAGGAGTTGAGTGTTTGGTATTGGATAAGGGATAGAATGACTAGTCAAATTATAAACAATGGACCAAGGAACAATCAATTAAAATTTTATAACTATGCTCTGTACTTCAACTTCCATCATGCCACAAAAGTGAAGATGAACTTAGAGGTCAAATTTCATCACCTATGGATCGAGGTTGTCGACTTTTGAGGATGGTCAGATGCTTTGTACCATGAGATCCATGATCTTTATCTTGCAGGATGCATTTATCAAATTATCATTGCCCCAACAGTAAATTTCAGGAAGCACACTCTCTCTAATGAGCTTAGTATAAAGTTTATGAAATTTCTTAAAGGAGAATCTAAAATTAGCTATCACAAGGGTCCACTCGAAGAATGGTTGATAGCTACTCTTCATTTTGGTTACACAATCACATTCACAATACACCAAGTCATTTCATCTTTCAGGTTCTTGCATGCAAATTATGGTATACCTACATTATTTCATGTCAAGTCTACTTTATCAATTAAAGTATGAAAAATTCTTCATGGAAATGTAGAGTTATTACCAGTCCATCCATGGTTGAAAAAGTAAAAAAATTCTACATGTTATTTGTCAACGTATTGTCAACATTTTGAACAATACTATTTTTATTATACCCAATTTTGAAATAGCTATTAAATATTACACTATTAAGTTTTGTGATTGATTATGTCATCATTTCTTTCAATGATTATTAAATATTTTTTATTACACATGTTTGTAGAAAAAATTCTATATTGCTTCAATGTGCTTCAATTGTTTAGCAATACAATGTCGAACATTTATTCGCTTTTTATAACATTAAATAATTATCTATATAATTTTAAAATATCTTTTTAAATTACTATTATTATTTTTTCTCTATGCAAATTTTTAAAATTAAAATATAAAACATATACTAAAATCATAATAATATTGAGTTTTTATTAATAAAAATTTTTCCTACTATATTAACTATAACGAACTATAATTTAAAAATTAATGTCTTTCATTTTGCATCGCGAGTGCTACTAGCTTATATATATATATATATATATATATAATAAGCAGAGAGATATCTTTCTAGAGGCACCTATTTTCGTAATCTAACTCAGTGCAATGTCTTCTAATGTCTAGTAGAGACCGATGATATATTTAGAGCTATCTACAAGGACGGCATGATCCGTGAGTTGCGATCGTCAAATCAATAACTAAATGACAACCAAAGAAAACAAAGTCAAAACTAATTAACCATTGTTATAACATATTGATGTTCTCGGGTTGTCTTTGCACCATTTGGCCATTTCGATTATTTCAAAAGATCCGCTGTTCATTTCCGTCAATCCTGAAGCACGTTCCATTCCCTTCTTTATTTCTCTGCGATTTGATAGAATGGCTCAAAGACAGCTCAATTTATAATGGAATTTCACGAGTGTAGAATACGCCCAAAAAAATGTAATTATCTTAATGGAATTTCACGAGTGCGGAATACGCCCAAAAATTTATTAAATACGCTCGTGAAACTTTTAAGAGAATGCAAGTTTGACAACATTTAGCTAATTTTCAAATTTAAAAAATTAAATAAAATTTTAAAAAAATTCATTGTATTATAATTTTTTGAAATTTAGTCAATAGTGCAATTAATAGAATGACATTCCTTGCCAAATGAACCAAAACTGACAGGCTGACAGCTTTGTAACATGTTATGTAAATCCAAGTAATTTTTATAATAATATATTATAAGGTAAAGGGTAATAGAATTTTGTTAAATGATACGGCCGTAACTGTTCAGGTACACATGCTTTCAAAATGTGTAAGGATGTATGCGAAACATGTAATTGCCTAAGCAAACATTGTATTCGAACTTTGAAGCATATATAATGTATTTTAACTGTTCATCTGTAATATAGACAAGGCAGAAGTAATATTAGCATATTTTTATGATTGGTTTTTGAATTAAAGTGTGTAGAACTTTTCTTTATCAATGTTTGAGATCATATTTAACAAGGCAACAAAGTAGCGTAGTCCCTGTCATTGATTTTGTCATTGACTTTAGAAATCATATTTAATAAGGTTACAAAGTAGGGTAGTTGATGCTTTGAATTTATTTCTAAAGTTTAAGTTTTCAAATAGATTTAAATCTAAATTTATATTAAGCTTGTTAAAGTGTTATCAGTAAACATTTCACATGAGAGGCTCACATGTTATCATTGCATTGTAGGCTTTTGCGTGTGTAGTTATATTATTCATGTTTAATTGCACCATTTAAATTTCATACAATTGATTAAATGATTGTTATAAATGAACTTACCACTAAAAATCTTTGTGAAAAAATTTGTTTATATTAAAATACAATTAAAATTATTTATACTAACTTAATTTTAATATAATTTATATTTTTAATGTAAATAAAAAAAATTATTCTAAAATTATGCATAATGCATACTTATTTTTTTAAAGTTAAATTAGAGGAATAATAATTATATTTTGGAAATTGAAAAAAAATAAAAATTTGATATATTATTATTAATAAATTATGTAGATTTATTAGTTGAAATTAAATAGTTTCATACTTCTTGTTGGTTAACAAATTTGTCACTATGATAGTTACTTTTCAAAGTCTGTGAACAGTGACAATTGTGCCAATAGTTGGAGAGATTGAAACTTATCATTACCAAATTATAATCTTCCTCTACGTTTGAGAGAAGGTTATTGATGACGAAGGTACCACACAACTTCACAACTTTCTTGATTTAACATAAATTGATAATAAAGACAATCAAGAACTATGCTTGAAAATGATCATTATCACATGTTGATTCATGATTCATAAACATTCATACAATACCATGAAAACATTCACTATAGAAAGAATCAACAGTTTTATGATGCAACAATCTAGACTTTAGAAAAAGAACCCAAACACGTTTCTCATTTTATTTTCTTGCATCAAGAACATAATAGAGACTTTCAATTTCAAAGACAAAATCTACACATACTTTCCAAAATTTGTCTTCTCATCAAAATTTTAGCATAAATGTTCCCTTATTCCAAAGTCCAAAAAGTCCCTTTACAAAGCCAAAATGATTCCTTATATAAAGATGGAGTTTAAGAACTACTCTTGTGTGGTTAATAACTACTTCCCAAATACGTGATTTAGGAGAGGTTAATTAACTTTGATAATATTAACCAAAATGACTTCAAACTCAAACATTTTGAAAAGAGTGTGAATAATTGATCTTTGATGATAACTATTGGATCTTTTCAAACATTGAAGAAGAGTCAAATCGAACATGTGCTTTGTTCCCAAATTTGACCTTTCTTTTATTTGTATCACTTCAAATGTCTGGTTAAAGTTTACACACATTAAATGTACTTCATCACTTTATTAGATCTTGAACAATAGGTCAACAAGTCCTATAAAGTGATCATTCTTTCATAGAGGCAGTCACTCTATACACCATCGTGCCACTTTAAAATGATGGTATTTGGTGGCTAGTGCAGTTTGGAGACACGGATTTGATACTTCACATTACACACTAGCCATCATACTCATGTCCATAAGAGTCATCAAGGCCAAACCATCATCCTTTGAAGACACCCAAACATCTAATCAATTTGAAAACTTATCCATCAATTCCCATATTCTAACCGTGCAAAGTGCCCGAGCTTGCTTCAATATTCAGTTTCACGATCATTGCTCAACTAGCCGCATCTTACAAGTGTATCACCGTCAATATTTCAACTCAACAAAATAAATGTACCCTGGACAATCATATATCCATTTCAGTACTTGCAATAACTCTGCATATATTTGATCGATCTATCATATGATGAAAAATATATATGGAACTTTGTCAAACAACACACATTCCCATTATTGCATATACAAGATATATATGCGCTCAAGCCGCCTTCTTGTTTTTGGCACTGTCAAAAGGCAGGGTGTGGTTTCAACAAGGTTGTATTCATACATCCATGTTCGCCACCTCTATTTTTATTTGAGACATTCTGTCAAATACTTCGGAGATCTTCATCTGCCATACTGTCTTTTTAATGATTACATATACAACCACGAACTTGTTGAGATTGAAGCAAACAACATCAATTTAAAGTTGACTTTTATTTGTCTTGGGAGAGATCCATGTTTGGGAATTTCCTTCAATGGATCATCACATCTGAATGTGTCAATGTTAGAGCATTGGCCAAAAAATTTATACCCGACACCATGGCTGCATAACTTGAGAGTGCATGTGTAATCTGCACTTGGGCTATATGTATTAACCGCCTAATTCTTGAGATGATTTGTTTCTTAATATAATTCTCATGTGCTTTAAAGGAATTTTATCAAATAGTTCGTGCTTGGTTTATGCGTATTCACTCGCCTTCTCTTCAAATCTTTTAAAATGCTGAATCAATTTTCATAGCTGCGAGTTAGAATGAGGAGAACTCCATCAAATGGTCTATGTGCTTAGTCTATAGTTTTTGAATCTCCTTTTGAAGAACACCTATTATTACTTCACTTCTTTATAACTGCGTGGCCCATAATGCCAACATTGACAATCCTGAGCTAGAGGTGACACCTTGGTTATGGTTGAACTGGTCAATGGACATTATATCAAACAGTTCCATGCTTTTTTATTATTATACCACTACGATTTTGAATGCTATGGTTGGAAAATGAAGAAAAGTTGGTCAAACAGCCTACATACCCTGTTTATGGTCGGGTCGATGCACAAGCACAAGCACTTCACTAAAAAAATTAACATGCCTTGTCTAGAGTCGTATCTATCACCGTTCTGAATGTCGTGGGTTAGAGGATGAGGAGAGGCTAGTCAAACAGATTACATGCCTTGACAATGGTGATCACCTCATATGCCTTGACCATATTGATCTCCTCTGCTTGCGGGCTGGAAGACTCGGATGGATGGTGAGCTTGTCTACGATGATTGGGACCATCCATGTTGCAATTTGAAGTTGGAGTATTCCATCAAATGGTTATCGTACATCATCTCTACTGTGCCAACATTCAAAGACAAGTTTTAAAAGCATTCAGCTACCAAGCATAGTGCAGACATGAGTGATCAATCAACAAAGACCATTCAATGTATCGGGGTTGGGAAGATAAAGGATGCCTCGTCTGATAGTCCACATGCTTTGCCTATGATTTTTGCGAATACCACTGATCTCCATTGGAAGTCGCAAGCTGGAGATGAGGCTGGAGTCGTTGCTAGTGCCATTGCTATGCCCATGTTGCTGGTTAAGATTTTTGAATTTCTTAATCAACATAAACTACCTATCATGCCTTTGGTTTCACTATGGGGATGTCAAACAATTCACATTCTTCTTCACTATTGTTACTCATATGTCACTGATCTCCAGACATGCAGGCTGGGTGGAAGATAAAGTTTGTCAAAGGAATTTCAACGTTTGACTATGCTCTTCAATTCATAGGAATTATCTTTGTTTGCTGAAAGATGAGCGAGGTAAACTAGGTACTCTTTCTATGCAGGAACATTTCTCCATTTGAGCCACATATGGAATTTTAAACCTTTGGACAAAGAGGTTAATAACAACCTGCAAAATATGTATTTTGGAGCTCAACCTTCACCTTTGAGATGAGAGGTTTATTTTTTATTTTTTCTTTCGAATAACTTTTCTCATTTTTCAATTTTTTATTTTTTCTTTCAAATAACTTTTCTCATTTTTCAAAGATGCAAGCAGTAATTATAAACACGTGTCACACATTGGCCTAGTACTTGCCTAATTTAATAATTTTATTCATAAAATAATTTAAACTTTTAAACAGTTTAAATTTTTTTAATATAAATTATTATAATTAAATAGAACTATTATTCAATACATTTAATTCAAATTATAATATTTTGTGCAGACTGATAAAATGCATAACTAATAAATAATATAAATATATATTAAATGATATTATATATTTATAAAAAAAAAATTATAATTTTAAAAATATGTATATATTCCAATCTAAAATGAGCTTATGCATTATTTTTCTAATATATAACTAAAATCTTAACTGACTATAAAAATGAGAATTATTTAGCAACATATATTTATTTATATGGATGAGTAATAAAACTCCACAATTATGATGTGTATAAGGCTTCAAATGGTTGAACCAATGAAATTGGCAATAAATAATTTTGAAATATGATAAAGTTAGAAAAAAAAATTATATAAAATAAAATGTGTGCTAAAGTGTTAAAAAGATAATTTCTAATTAGTTTAGAGCTATGATTTTACTCAATAGTTAAGTGGAGGAATTCAAAAATTAACGCAACAGTACTTAGCCTACGACACATACTAATTAAAACATATAAGTACATTATCTAGTTATTGTGGTTCACTTCTCTCTTAATTAATATTGATCATGTCATAGATGCCTACTATCAATATTTCAAGTTTATAAAATCGAACACATCCAAAAAAGATTAAGGTGTAGAACTAATACACTAGGCATGTAGACAAATGTTTTAATATTTTAGTTGCCATATAAAGAAAGTTTGATATTTGGAAATACTTAAAGATCCACATGATGATGATTATATTCGTGTCTTTAATTTTTTTTGTGATTAATCTTGGTGAAGAAGATGTTATTAATGTTAATGATAATACATATATTAGTGATGATGAATATGAGTATATTTATGTGGATCATGACTTGCCTACCATGCTTTCTAAATAGTTGACACTTGCCACTAGTATCAAGAATAATGACTCTCACTAAAGTCCTTCCTTGGATCTTGTTGTTGTTCTTAATGTGTTGGACTTTGTTCCTCTTGCAAGTCAACCTCCTTTCCCTAATGATATAGATTGAGATGGGGGGTCATGAGACATGCTTAAAGTGGAATTCTCTTGCATAGTAGTCTTTGTGTATTTGTGTTGTGTTCTTGCTATATGATTTACCTAGATTTTTTTAGATGATCCTAGTATTGATCCCTAAGGAAGAGTTGTCTATTAGTGTCAAACACTTAGTTATACACAAGGAAAGATTGGACAATCATCATTGTGATCGAGTCATCCCACATAGGTCGAGCCATGTATTAAAGACTTGTATATATTTCAAGTCAAGTGTCAAGTAGTAGTTATTGTCAAGCAAGCTAGAAGTCATTGAGTACTCCAATTATTGTCAGGTGATGTACAGGCCAAGAAATTTAGTATATGCTAAGCATAGTTAAGGCCAAAGGACAACATGATGAAATAGTTTATACCAAGTGTCAATACATGGTATAAGTGTCGAGTAACACAAATTTTCATATTTTTTTGAAATGGCACATAATCCTATTTAAACTATTTTTATCAATATGGAAGTGTGTTTTATAGGTCAAGGAGCTAATCAAGGAGTTGATTATGTGTCCAATGGATGCTCATCAATCCCTATGTAAGGCAATCCACCAATTAGAAATTTGCATAGACTAGGTGACAAAATGATTGATTCTAGATCAATTATTAGGATCTACAAAGTTCACTCAAACAACAATTTAAGAAGGGTTTATGACCTGATTCAAATTGTGTGTGTGTGTGTGTGTGTGTGTGTGTGTGTGTGTGTGTGTGTGTGTGTGTGTGTGTGTGTGTGTGTGTGTGTGTGTGTGTAGCATGTGCGTGCATGCGTGCATATGTTTGTGTGTGTGTGTGTGTGCACATACGCACACACATGTGCACAAGTGTGTGATCAATAAGAGTATAAATGCGAAGTGGAGAGGTCAATGAGGCATAAGGGATTGAGAAGTTCAGTGAATAGTTTTAGAGCATAGATAAAGAAAATCAATCATAGTAAGGTGATATTAGATTGCATAGAGGAGATTTTTTTTTTATCAATATTGTAGTGCAACTGAAGGATCGGGCAATGAAAATTCTAATAGGTGTTTCATGGTTCAAATCTCTTAACAGAGTAGCTCTAATAAAAAAAAATTAAATCTCCTAATAGAGCACTCACTTATCTATGATTTAAAATCCTTTAATCAAGGTAGGACTTAATAGTCTTGTAAGCCTTTGATAGGATAAACCCCTCACATGGTAGATCATCAGAAGTGATCAAACATTCTAATCTTAACAGGCACACTTTACTACTACACTAGAGAAGATTTTGTGGATGTCATCTCCACCCTAATTTTACATTCACTTGGGAGGGTTTCTGTGTTACAAACTCTGCGTGTTAATGTGATATGTGTTTATGAGTTTTCATTCATGTAGTTAGAAGTTAGATTTGATGTTATTCAATAGTAAATGATTACATTGATATGTGGTTAATGTTGAAATGATGGTTTATGTAATTTGACATGAAATATGTTTCATGTTTAAAGTGTGAAAACATTTATAGATATTGGTCCACCCCCACCACCACCCTAACCCTCCCCCTACCCTTACCCTCCCCAGTATCTCACTTTCCCTATTATATTTCCAACAATTGGCATTAGAGAAGTGTACTATTGGTAGAAGTCTAACCACTTGGTAGTTAAAGATCTTGAAGAGGGAGGCCTACAAACTAGGAAAGATAATTGAGAACCAGAATATTGATGGTCATCTTGCATTTGAACAAGTCAAGACTAAAAAATAGACATTGAGGCAATCCTTGAAGAGAAGGAAAGAGATGGAAATTCAACAAAATGACACTCAATATATAGAAGGAAATGCTTAAGAACTATTTGATGAAGGAAATTCTAGTGAATTTGATGTAGCACCAGGAAGATTTGTTGGAGAGGAACATCATTATGAATGAGGAAATCAGGGCATTGAAAAGAGAACATGAGATACAAGCAATAAGGCTATGTGAAGTGACTAAACAAAAGAAAAGGCTAAAGAAGACAAAGAAAAGGTTGAAGAAGACAAAGCAATGGTAGATAAAGACAAAAGATAGATGGCTACAAGACTTGATGAAAGTATAAATAAAGTACAAAAGATGACCCACAATTAGTTTGACACGGTCATTAAATTACTAAGTACAAATCATGGGATTACAAGAAAGGAGATGGAGATTACAAATTTGAAATTCGAGAATGATAGATTGGTTAATGAGTTGAAATCTAAAAAGGAAATAATTAATAGGCTGAACAAACCTTTAGAGGCTATGCAATTTATTAATGAATATATGAATGCACCAATGATGTAAGAAGGGATGAATAACTAAGACCAAAGGCTCACCCAACTATTCAAACCACCCTATAGAAGTAAACACAACAGAAGCAAATACAAAGAACAACATACAAAGGAGGAAGAAGAATGAAATACTTTTATTGATTCATCAAACTATCTTCATACATGCCCAACTATAAGGCCTTCTGGGTTACGGCCAAATACAATACATTCACTTTCAAAGATCCAACAACAAATTTTTATTTTCCAATTCTTCTCTACATTCCTCTTCCAAATTTTTTTTACCTCAACACTAAGCCTAGACACTCTATATATACTTGCCAAAATGGCTTACAAATCATTCTAGATCATTACATAAGAGGAAGGCTGAACCAAAAATGGTTTGGACACATCTAAGAAAAGATCCTAACATAAATATAATGATCAAAATAAATCTTGCAAGTTGGCTCACAAAATCCACATCCAAATGCTAACACTTGGCATAAACAAGAAAAATTGGCACATAAAGGGTCACCCAACATACACTAGGTAACTTGGCACATGAAGAGTCACTTGGCATACACTAGGTAATCTCAGCACATGAAGGAACACTTGGTCAACACTAGATTGCTATAGTAACTCAACATTAACTAAGTGCTACAGTAACTTGGCACAAACTAAATGCTACAGTAACTCAACACCATCTAAGTGCTACACTAACTTATCACTAACTAAGTGCTACAGTAACTCAGCACCAACTAGAGCTACAATAACTCAGCATCAACATACAGAATGAACAAAATTGAGCAAGATAACAAAGAAACATAGGATGCTCCTACATCAAACAACCAGGGTTAAAAGAAATGATCGTCCTGAATCATTGAGATGTCACAATCTGAGTTGAATCCAACTAAGATTAAGAAATCCATGAAGCATCTTTAATAGGCCTATTCTTCCACTTCACCAAATATTCATAGTAATATTGTCCTCTTGCGCTCTTGCCAACTCGCTGATCCAATATCTATTCAACTTCTTCAATCTACTTCTTAGGATAATCTTTTGATACAACTACTTCATCATCTAACTCATGATACTCATACAAATTAGCAATATTGAATATAGGAGATATATCCATGTCATTAGGTAAATCAACTTCATAAGCATTACCACTATCAAACTTCTTCAAGATCTTAAAAGGTCCAAATTTTTTCATCTTCAGCTTACTGTATGTTCCAATTGGGAATCTTCCTTTTTTCAGTCACCAACTTGAAAATCATGGTGTCTTCTAGAATTATTAGCATTCTCCTTATACTTCTGATTACTTTGTTCCAACCTTAACTTCACTTCCTTATGTAAAGACTCCATAAAATTAGCAAATTCTTCTCCTGCAGTGCTTCTCTTTTCTTCACTAGCAACATCTCTCAAATCTAATACTCCTCTAGGCTTCATTCCAATAACATTCTCAAAAGGTGTCTTCCCTATACTCCTATTCATAGAATTATTATATGCAAAATCAGCTTGTGCCAATACCATCTCCCAATTACTTGGTTTATTCCCAACTAAACATCTTAGCAAATTACCTAAGCTTCTATTCACAACCTCTGTTTATCCATCTATTTGTGGATGAAATTTAGAACTAAACTTCAAATTAGCACCCATCTTATTCCACAAATTCTTCCAAAAATAACCAACAAACTTACTATCTCTGTTAGAAATAACACTTCTTGGTAATCTGCGCAATCTCAAAATCTCTTTAAAGAAAAGTTTAGCAGCATGCTCAGAATCTAATGTCTTCTTACATGGTATAAAATGAGCCATCTTAGAAAATATATCCACTACAAAAAAATATGGAATCATACCTCTTCACTATTTTAGGCAATCCAAGAACAAAATCCATACTAATGTAATGCCAAGGTTTCTTAGGAATAGTAATAGGTATAAACAAACTAGTTTTTTGACTCACACTTTTTGCAACTTGAAAAACTCCACAACTTTTTATAAATTGCTGAACATCCTTATACATTTGTGGCCACTAATACTTCTCTTTTAGCAAATTCAATGTCTTATCAATTCCAAAATGTCTAGCTAATCCACCACTATGCTCTTTCTTAATCAGATTCAACCTCATAGAACTTCTAGGAATACATAACTAAATACCTTTGAACAACATACCTTCTTGAATGAAACAATCATCATACTTACTTATGTAATTGGTCAGATTTGGTGCTCTGCACTCTCTCCACATCTCAGAAAAATCAAGATCAGCATCATACAACTCTTTCATTTCGTCAAAACAAAGAACTTCAACCTTCATTTCAATCAACAAAGAACGTTTTCTACTCAATGCATCATAAACTTTGTTAGTAACTCCTCTCTTATGCTTAATAACAAATGTTAAAATCTACAAGTACTCAACCCACTTCATATGTCTCTGATTTAATTTATGTTGACTTCCCAAGTATTGTAAAGCTTTATGATCAATATGTAGCACAAACTCCTTAGGAATCAAATAATGTCTCTACATCTTCAATTTTTGAACAATAACATAAAACTCTTAATCATACATAAAACACTTCCTTTTAGCATCATTCAACTTCTCACTAGAGAAAGCAATGAGCTTACCATCATGACTTAATATAGCTTTGATTGCATTACCACTTGCATCACATTCAACTTGAAATACTTTGCTGAAATCAGGCACAACCAATATAGGTGATTCAACAACCTTTTGTTTCAAAGTCTCAAAACTCTTATTAGCTCCATGTGTCCACTTGAATTCCCTTTTATCTTCCCTCATCTAGACTTTCAATCAAAGGCAACAATATTTGTTTCTTCGCATTTACCCAAAAAGTATATTGATTCAATATTCCATCATGTACAACATATCTATCATATTGCTAAAGTCTACCCAACAAAACATGATAAAAATCCATGCGTATAATATCACACAAAACTTCATCAAAGTAATGTCTAATTTTGAACTTCACAAGGCATTGCTCACTTACCAATATCTTATGCTCATCTTTGATCCATGAAACATGATAAGGTTTAGGATGCTTTAGCCTCTGCAATTGCAACTTTTTAACTAGCTCTTCTAATGCAAAATTTTTAGAACTTCCACTATCAATGATCACTTTGTAGCATTTTCCAACCATCTTACATCTTGTCATGAAAATACTTCTCCTTAAAATAGGTTCCTCATAACTTCCCTTATTACATAAGGTTCTTCTCACCATCAGATTTTCTCCAAAATTTGGTCCACTTGGTGAACCTTCATCATCTCCTTGAATCACAACATTTTTGTTACCTTGCCCACTTTTAGAGGATCTACATTCAAAAGATCTATGTCCCTCTTTACCACATCTAAAATAATTACCATAAAATCCACCTCTAGAATAAGAATTACCTCTTCCTTGGTAAGAATTAGTACCTCCTCAGTAAGAATTACGACTTTTCCATTTGGTCTTGCCTTTCTCATCATTCTTCCATTCATGCTTACATTTATCCTGCACAAAACTTTCAGATCTACCACCTTCACCATAAGATCTACCTCTACCTCTCTAGAATCTACCACCTCTACCTCTTCCTCTTTGTTCATGCTTCTATGTCAAGATCTCCTTAGCTTTCAAGGCATATTGATATGCTTCTTCTATACTCTCCAACTTCATAAAACTTATTTCATTTGGAATTCTAGATCTCAATCCATTTACGTACCTTACAATTTTCTCAACATCATCATCCACATGTCTAGATCTAATATCCAATTTATAGAATTCTTAAGTATAATCTTTGACAGTCATGTCCTTTTGTTTCAAATTTTGCATCTTTCTCAACAAGATAACTTGGTAATCAATAGGAAGGAACTTGTTCTTTTCTTTGTTCACCATCTTCAACCAAGTTCTGATCTTCTCATTTTCTCTCCTTTGTCTATCAGTTTGCAAATATTCCCACCATAGTGATGCATGACCTTTCAACCTAATGATTGCAATCTTCACCTTTCTATTATTAGAAATGTTTTCATACTCAAAGAACTTATCCATATCTAAGATCCAATCTAACACAACATTGGCACTCAATTTTCCATCATAAGGAACAACTTCTACATCAAGCTTTGTTTTTTCCCTAGACAACGCTTGCAACAATATTTCCTCATCTTGATCTTCTTCAGGTTCTAGATTATGGTTTGTTGCCGCTACTTCATCATTACTTACATCATCAAGATGTGCTCCTCTCCTCTAGGATATCTCCACAAAATCTAATCTAGCAGCAATTTGTCTCAACTGATCCAATATGGCATTAGCAGCATTTCCTCTACCATGAACCATGTTTACAAATTAGGTTCCTACAAGATTGTAACCCTCTACAAGTTATAAGTCAAATTCAAAGATCTACCACCCTACAACCAAATTTGAATCAGGGTTCCACATGATCCATTCTCCACAAGGATGAACCTCAAGCTTTGATACCACTTGATGCAAGAAGGGATGAATCACTAGGACCAAAGGCTCATCTAGTTATCCAAATCACCTTGTAGGAGTTAAGACAACAGAATCAAACACAAAGAACAACAACCAAAGGAGGAAAAAGAGTGAAATATTTTTATTGATTCATCAAAATATCTTCATACATGCCCAACTATAAAGCCATTTTTGTTACAACCAAATGCAATACATTCACATTCAAAGATCCAACAACAAATTCACACTTTCTAGTTCTACTCTACAATCCTCTTCCAAAAAAATTGCCTCAAATCTAAGCCTAAACACTCTATATATACTTGCCAAAATGGCTTACAAATTATTCTATAACATTACATAAGGGGAAGGCCAACCCAAAAAATGGTCTATACACATCCCAATAAAAGATCTTAACATAAATATCACGATCAAAATAAATCTCGCAAGTTGGCCTACATAAATCACATCCAAATGCTAACACTCAACATAAATAAGAAAACTCAGCACATAAAGGCTCACTCAGCATAAACTGGGTAACTCAACACATTAAGAGTCACTTGGTATACACTAGGTAATCTTAGCACATGAAGGAACACTCAGTCAACACTAGATTGGTATAGTAGCTTGGCACCAACTAAGTGCTACAGTTACTTAGCTCCAACTAAATGCTACAATAACTTAGCACCAGCTTAGTGCTATAGTAACTTGGCACCAACTAAGTGCTACAATAACTTGGCACCAACTAGAGCTACAGTAGCTTGGCATCAACATGTAGAATCAACAAAAATGAGTAGGATAGCAAGGCAACCCAGGATGCTCCTATATCAACCAAGGAGATCCTGTGGCACTTCTAGGCTAGGCTATGTCAAGTTCTTATAAGGTTTTGAGCAAGGATAATCATCAAAGAAAGGAGAACAAAGGAATGTGACTGTGAAACCAAAGAACAAGAAGCCATACAACAAATGTGTGTAGGAAAAAAATTGATAAGTAAAATCTTAAACTAAAATTTAATGGTTAACGTTTCAGTTATAAGAAACAAGGTTGATGAGACATATTAATGTCTTAATCTTGATGTAGTTTTCATAGTTTGAACTTACCCTTTGTGCTTTTTCAAAAACATTTCCAAAACATTTGTGTAAATATCTTGTGAACTTATGTCAGAGATAGCTAAAACTTACTAAACCTATGGGTAGTGTGTATGGCGTACTTTGCTTAATATTATACATAGAATGTAGTATTTCATATAAATTTATCTTAAGCTATGTTCTAATATTTAAATAAGAGTGTGAATGTTATCTTGCATATATGTTTTAGATGTTTCTAAATTTTAGCAAATGAAGAGTGACGCAAAGGGTGGTTATTACTGCATTATAAGAAGAGGATGATGGAGACCGATCATAGCAATAAAATCATAGCTCAATTCCTATGGACAAGTCGCACCTGCAGAGGAGTTACTATTCCAAAAAATCTAGGAGAAACAACTTGTTGTATTTTCTACAAGTTTTTATTATGTTGCTTAATAATAAATGTACCATGTCATGGTTGATCTTCTACTTTCTTTTCTGGTGATGTTTTTTTAGGACTTTTATGTCATGCTTTTAATGAGTGTCCAATCCTTTATTTAATAGATTGGGATCATTTTACTAAGCTAATAATGAAATAATAGACAATTTTGGTTTAATATTTAGAAGTTACTCTTTTTTTATTCTTCATGGATTATTCAGTTGATGTAATCAAAGAAGGATTTTAATGAAAGCATAATTTTGGAATACTTGTTGTGTTAGTAGATTAGCAAAGGCCAACCAAGGGGGCCAACTTGGGGGGTGGAATAGATTCAGGTAGAGTAGATTCATTCTTTTCAATTTCCTATTTTCAAGATAGATTTATGTTATTAGTCTTGTAGCATTGTTACTGTGAAAGTTCTTGTAACACTTGTAGAAAATGATCATGGAGGATGTTTTGAGTTGTTAACCAATTTAGGTTCATTTTCCAAAGCTTTCTATAGCTATTTGTTGTTATGCCAAGTGTGTTTACTATTTTATAACAGTAGTATAGATTCTTTTCATGCATTTTAGTTTCCTACAACATAGGTGTTAAGACTCCTAAAGGAACTTAGTGCACATACTGTGCTGACCCATTTCAAGTCCTACGTCCCTAGGTTGACAATTCAAATTGTATTTCATGATAGAATAGTTAGTCTTTAGAATAAATATAGTATCCTTGAGAGAGACAATGGTGTGATTATCTTCATCTATTATGAAACTGCACATTTTTGGTGTCATTTCTAGGGATGGTGTGAAACTAGGAAGCTTCATGAGTCCTTTATTTTCAGAAGAGTTTGTTAGCTAAAAGCTACAAAGTTGTGGGCTTGATTAACAAGTCACCAATTCAATCACATGCATTGAAGAGGAAGATAATGAGATGAATATGGTAGATTTCTTCCATGGGAGTTTATTAATTTGGATGAAGAAATTGAAGAAGTTGAGTTGCCTTTTGAGGACACAAGCCTTGATTTTCCTACAAGATCTTCCTCTAGAGTAGAAACGTTGGACACAAGTGGTCTTCAGCCTTTTGCTAAAATTTTGGCCAGCTTTCTTGATAGTTCTGGTCCAAATCCACCTATTGATAGTAATCTTGTAGCCAATGCTCCTTTTTAGGAGCAACCTCATAATCAAATACCTCTAGTAATGACACAACCTACTTTTCCATTTCCTCTCCCGAGCCTTATAACCAATGCTAATCTAAAAAATATACTAGCAACTGCTCTTCCAAAGCTTTATGGCCTTGTAATTGAGGATCTTGATACATTCTTGTTTGATTTTGACATACTTTTTCATAGCTTTGACTATAACACTGATGCCCATAAGCTCAAATTGTTTCTAGAAACACTAAAAGAATCAACCTTATTACAATGGTTCATGGGCTTAGGAGCCAATGCAACATGTACTTGGGATGAAATGCAATCTCTATTTTTGGAGAAATACAAAGAGTATTACAAGGGGATTGATCCAAAATGAGATGATATCTTTAGAATACCACAAAAAGAGGATGAAACATTAGAAGATTATGTTTCACATTTCTTGTATACACTCTAGAAGATACCCCAACATATACTGGTGGAGGATTCAAAGAAACTAGTTTTCTTGAGAGGGGTAAATGATAATTGTCTGGAAGCACTAGACCTAATGGCTAGTGGTGATGTATATCAATCCTCTTGGGATGACCTAAAGAAAATTTTTCTCAACTACTCAAGGTCAACTATGAAGAATGGCATAGGACACCAGTCCACATCCACTAAAGGGATCCATCAGGGTATTTCATAGCTCAAGATATCTAATCTACTTTCAAATTTCAAGCAAGAAATCATAAATGATGTTTCTAAACATCTTGACATGATGACTACAAAGAAGAAGCATGCAGAGGTTAATGTGCAATTAGTTGACTACTATCCACACTACCGAAAGTAGAAGAAAGATTGTCAATGCAAATTGGTCACTACTGTGGAGAACTAGCATCTTCCCTCTAAGTACCTCAAGATAGAAGGAGAGGGTGAGCAAGTATTCTTTGTTCCTCAATGCTGGCCATGGGCCCAATGTCAAGGTATGATTCAAGACTCTTTACAAAATTCAAATCCATATGGTAATCAATGGCAAAACCATGGTGTCCAAGGTCCTCCATAATATAGTCGACCTAATTGGAATAGTGCTTGGTAAAATAATCCACAATCGCCTCAAACAATATAGTCCCTAAACAAATGGAAATCACCCCAAGGGAATTGGCAGTCTACAAACCAATGGAGAGGACCTCAATAATGGCCTAACAATGTCGGATGCCCACCTTTACCACCTCTAGCAAATCCACCTACACTAATGCCACCATCTACAAGTTCTGGACCTCAAAAGTAGACTCAGTTGCCTATACAACCTTGGCCAAATCCAAGTAACCAATAGTCACAACAACCCATGTATTCTAATGATACTTAGCAATATCTTGCTTATGTTCTAAATGTTGTAGATATATATTTGAGATCTGGTACAACCTTACCAGTGCCTAAACCACCTCTCATAATTGAAATACTAGATACCTCTCATAATTGAAATACTAGATACTCTTGTAGAATCAATACCAACAACTTCTCTACCACAAATGGTTGACCCAACTAATGTAACTAGTCTAGCTCAAACTCAAACAATAGTTGAACCTCCTTTTCCACAAAAGCTCATACAAAGTAAACGTGCACAAATAGAGAAACAATCCTTTGACATTATTGATCAACTAAAGAACATGCATGTCAAAATTCCTTTGTTCCAAGCTATTAAAGATGTTCCTATTTAGGGAAAAGCCATTATAGAAGCCTATCTAAAAAAATCCTAGGAGAAAGAAAAAGGACCCAACCATAGTCCATGTTGTAGAGAAATTAGTTGATATTATGTAAGGAAAATTAATTATTCCTAAATATTTTGATTCAAGAAGTCCAGTTGTGAATGTGATTATAAATGGTCAGTCTATTAAAAATGCCTTGATTGATCTTGGTGCTGCTATAAATATTATGACTAATGATACTATGAAAAAGATGAACATAGAAGGATTAAGGACTACCCAAACAATTTTCCAACTTTTAGATAGTTCTATTTTCACTCCTGATGGGATGATAGAAGGCATAGTAGTAACTCTAGATTCTCTAGAATACCCTATAAATTTCATGATTCTGTCACCAAAAGTCAACTTATTTGGTTACCCTGTCATTTTAGGTTGACCATGGTTAGCTACAACCAATGCAAATATGAGTTGTAGGTCAGGGAGTACGACCATATCAAATGGATAGGCAACATAGAAATTTGACTTGTATCCTCCAGCAGAACCCCAACCAGATTTAAGCACATCCATTTGGCAAAATTTAGGGGATGGAGAGGAAGACTTAAACTCTATAGTACAACTTATGATGTTGCATAGACAATCTTTTCTAAAGATGCAAGAGGATGATTCGGTAATTTAGATTATTCTTAATAATACTTATGTGGAAGAAAAGGATGTAGTTGACTATTCTGTGTTGGAACTAACTATATATGAGGAATGTAATGAGAATTGTTTTTTGCCCAAGGAGCTAGACATTATCCATTGGCTTTTACCATGTGAACTAGATACAAGTCCAATTTCTGAAGCTAGTATGGTTGATCTCACAACTACTGTTGAGTTGTCAAAAGTTCATAATCTCCATGTCAATCATAAATTGCCTCCCAAATAGATGAAACAGTTAATAGAGATTCTTCAAAAACACGAAAAGGATTTTACATGGGACTATGTGGACATGAAAGGGTTAAGTCCTATATTATGCACTCATAGAATATATATCAATGAAGGGTGTATTCCACTCTGTCAACCCCAAAGGAGGATTAATATAGCACTTAGAGAAATAGTTAAAACTGAACTGCAAAAGTTTCTTGATGCTAGTTCTATATACCCTATATCTGATAGTAGATGGATCTCACCTCTATTTATAGTATGTAAAAAGGAAGGGGAATGGTAGATTTGTGTACATTATAGAGAATTGAATGAGGCAACCAAGAAGGATCACCTTCCTTTAGCCTTTATTGATCAAGCTCTGGACACTTTGGCTGGTAAGAAATATTTTTCTTTTCTTGATTTGTACAATGGTTATAATCAAATAAGTATAACTCCAAAAGATCAGGATAAAACCACATTTACATGCCCATTACATACTTTTGCATATGTTGTCTTACCATTTGGCCTATGTAATGCTCCTGCAACATTTGAAAGAGTTGTAATTAGCATTTTTGTTGATATGTCACATGACTGCATGGAAATAGACATGGATGATTTCATAGCATTTGGAGTCACCTTTTAGGAAGCTTTGATGAATCCTGAAAAGGTTCTTGTCCGATGCAAAGAACATAATCTATTACACAATAGTGAGAAATGTTTCATGCTCATGCAAGAAGGAGTCGTGCTTGGTCATTTTATATTAGCTACAGGGATACAAGTAGACTTGGCTAAGATAGAGGTAATTCTAAATTGCCCATACCTAAAAAACCAAAGGATGTAAGATCCTTTTTAGGTCATGATGGCTATTATAGGCGTTTCATAAAAGATTTCAGTAAAATAGCTAGTCCTTTATATACATTATTGACTAAAGAAGCTGACTTCATTTGGACACCTGAATGTAATGAATCCTTCCCATAGCTTTAGAAACTCCTCACCATAGAACCAATTTTGAAGGGACCAGATTAGTCAATTCTATTTCATATCCATGCTAATGCATTAGACTATGCTATAGGTGTTGCGTTAGGAAAAAAACTTGCTAAACTTGAAAATGCAATCTACTATATTAGTAAAGGCCTCCATGGTCCCGAACTAAACTACATAGTAACTGAGAAAGAACTTTTAGCTGTAGTTTATACATTGAACAAATTCAAACATTATGTAACTGGATATCCTATTTTTGTTCATATTGACCACTCAGCTATAAATTACTTAATGAACAAACCTATTCTAATTAGTAGATTGGCAAGATGGCTATTGTTGCTGTAGGAGTTTGATATTACCATTGTTGATAAGCTAGGCAAGTCTAAAGCAGTTGTTGATTATTTATCCAAACAACACATTGATGATGAAGATCCAATTCCAAATGAATATACCTTTCTAGATGAGCAATTATTCCACATATAAACTCATACACCATGGTATGCAAACATAGCCAACTATCTTGCTGCAAATAGAATGCCCCTACACTTCTCTCACAAAGATAGGAGGAAGCTAGCAAAGATAATTTTTCATTATTTAGGGATAGATAAAAATCTCTTCTATACTAGATTAGATTAGATCATGAGGAGATGTGTTAAGGAGGATAAGATATATAAAATACTACATGCATGTTATGATGAACCATGTGGAGGCCATTTTGGAAGAAAAAGAATAACACTGAAGGTACTTACTACTAGATATTATTGGCTAACATTACATAAGGATGCAGCAAATTATACAACCAAGTGTGAAAAATTCCAGAGGATGGGCCAACCAGCCAAGTTAGATGAGATGCCACTCAATCCACAAATTATTGTAACACCCTTTGACAAGTGGGGTATGGACTTTATACATCCAATTGACCCACCATCAAATGGAAAATACTACATCTTAGTATCCATGGATTATTTAACTAAATGGGTGGAAGTCAGAGCAATAAAAAATGCAAGAAATGAGAAAGTAGCTAAATTCTTATTTGAGTAAATATTCACATGCTACAGAGTTCCTAGAGAACTTGTGACAAATCAAGGTTCCTAGCTCACATCAAACTTGATTACAGAACTTATGAAGTAATATAGCATAAGGAACCAGAAATCTAGTCCTTGTCACCCTTAGGCAATTGGGCAAGAAGAGGTCACCAAAAAATAAATTGAGGCCATTGTAACCAAGATAGTGTAAATACATAGGGAGTATTGGAGCAGCAGGTTCATTGAAGCTATCTGGGCATACCAAACTACATAGAAGACAACAACAAGATTGACTCCATTTGAACTTGTGTATAGCAAAGCAGCAATCTTGCCTATTGAATTTGAACATAAAACACAATGCACTAATTTAGAATTGAACATTAGTCTTCCTACAACATGAGAAGAGAGACTTCTCCACTTGAACTCACTAGATGAAATGAGAAAGGAAAACTTTGGAAAGAACAAAGATCATTCAACAATAGTGAAAGAAGTGGCATGCCAGACATGTCAGTAATAAACAATTCCAAGTGGGAGATTGGGCTCTCCTATATGATTCTAATTTCAAAGAGAATCTAGGAAAGTTGCAAAATCGGTGGCTAGGGCCTTAAGAAATTCATTATGTATTAAAAAATGGAGCAGTCCAGTTGACAACCATTGATCATGTCTAGTTCAAATTGCTTGTAAATGGCCATAGGTTGTGCCTCTATCATAAACCATAGACCAAATATGATTTCTTGTAGCAATTCCAACCAAATAGTTTACCAACTCCTATAGACACAATTCTTGCAATGGAGGGTGCAAACCTTCTTCTTGCAGCTATACCATGACAAACCTTCAATGAGAACTCATAATAAAACCTCATTTAATTTGAGGTACATTCTTTTATTAACTTTTCTTTTTCTTCATATCAAATCATCTCATTTCTTTATCTATCATCCAGTCACACTCCATGTCACCCACAATTTTTTTTTACTGCTTTCAATAAAACATACCATTAACACCTTTTCTACGATCACCATACTTTGCCACCTCATCAATTTTCATGCAAAAGTATGCTCTAAAATTTTTAGGTGCAACATTTTTTACTCTTTACTAATTATTAGTGCATAGGTTTTTATATTTATATATAAATACTGCACTAATTGTATCGTATAAGCCTTAAACTAGTTTTTCATTCGTATGCCAAGATTTTTAACTCTGGACACTTGTCAAAATTCAGTGAGGGTTGAGAAAGTACTAGCAGATTGGGTAGGAAGCATTGATGACAACAAAAGTACTAGTAGAGGAGCATTCTTTCTTGGAAATAGACTAGTGGCTTGGACAAGCAAGAAGCATAATTGTATTTCTCAATCCACAACAGAAGTAGAGTATGTTGCTACAGTAGTTAATTGTTCTAACATAATGTGGATCAAACAATTGATGTTGGGAATGGAGGAAGAAATCAAGGAACCAGTGGTTATCTATTGTGATAACACAAGTGCAATCAATATATCAAAAAATCTATTGATCTACTCAAAGACAAAACACATTGCAATCAAATATCATTTCCTAAGGGAGTTGGTTCAAGACAATGAGGTGAGATTGGAATATGTGAACACCAAGGAGCAAATAGCAGATATATTTACCAAATCTTTACCTAAGGATGCATTCATTTATCTAAGAGGTAAACTAGGGGTCATTTCCCCATCTAATTCTCACTAAAGGAAAATATGTGAGGCATCAACCAAGCTGCAATAAAGATCAATCAAGTTGATGCAATATAATGCAAACAATATTGGATATGAATCATTACAAAAGGTACATTATAATTTTTGATGTCTATATCCTTTGGAAATTGATGTCAAAGAGGGAGATTTTAGTGTTAACATGGAAGATTGACATGAAAGATTGTGAAAAGTTCAATATTATTTAGATCGAGGGAAAGTCTTGATGATGGAGTATACAACCAAGAGGGAGAAAATGACAATAGAGTAGTAACATGAAAGTAATAGAGACAAATCCTAGCAAAATCTTAGAGGGAGATAGTACTAATAAGAGCTAGAATCAAACTAAGGATATTATCTAATTGCTCATTCTTGTTTATCGTCTTATGTTGACATGTTGTGTTGCTGTCAATGCCAAAGAGGGAGTTTATTGGAAACAATTATTCAATTGTATATTTTCATTGATGTTCACAAAAATGTTAGTATTAACTAGAAGCAATATTGAGTTTGCAATATTAGCCTTGTATATCATAGTATTAACCAAGCAGTCAGGTTTTGAAGACTTTCTAGTACTAACTGAGTAGTTGGTTAGTGAAAGGATAATTGCTTGTAATATTGACCGAGTGGTCAGGCATCACAGGTTTGTAGTATTGACCGAGTGGTCAAGCATCAAAGAAGATCATTATTGACCGAGTGGTTGGGCAATGTAGAAGTCATAGTGTCAACAAAGTGTTTAGTTCTAGTGTTGACTAAGTGACAATAGATTAAAATCATAAAATGTTTTATTATTTGAGGCTGACTATTTGGATGTTTATTGATGTTTTCAAAGGGTATTCAAGCTAACTTTTTCTAGCTTATAATATATAAGAAAGGTCAAGTTGTGAAGATAAAGTGTAACAAGAAGAATATGAAAACGATGGACATGCGAGTGAAGACAAAAGATAGAGCAAGAAAGTGTGGAAGATAAACCACAAAGAAACATCTGATTAGGAAGGATCCAGAGGTTAAGTCAGAATAAAGATTTGAAACAAAAAAGGAAGTTGCTTCATAAATTATCTCAAATTATTGTTTCTTTCTAACCATTGTAGCAGTAAAGAAATCTCTTAACATAATTGACTTAACAATCATTTTGTAAATCCTCTAACAAGATTACATGTTTGAAGATTGAAGTGTTTGAAGACCTTTAACCAACCCCCTCTTAATTGGGTGATCTAAATCCTCCAATAGGGTCATACATAACAATATGTTTGTAACCTTTAATAGGGTTGGCTCCTAATAGCGCTCACTCCATAAGAGTGAAAATTATTGTGACTAGTTGCAAGGTGGTTTTTTTCGAATTGGTTTCCATGTTAAGTCTTGGTGCTATTTGTGTTCATGTTATTTGCTTATGCTTTAAGTTTCTACAATTAAGTTACTATTAAAGGATTAAATCAATTTAATAAATATTAAGATTGCTTTGTTAATCGAGTAACAATAAAATTCTAATGTTAACTGAGCAATTCAATATTGCACAATCAGTTTAAGTTTGTATTGACATCTAAGGGATAATTTTTAAATTTTTTTGTGGTAATTGATTCACCCCTCCCCTCAAAGTTACTCCTCTTATATTTCCAACAACTTTTTGGAAGCTCTAATTGCTAGCATGAAAACCTCTACTTATGCTACATTATTAGTCTCATTTTGTAATCTTTTACCTCCTAATGCAATAAAATATTCATTCGCATCTATGATGATGAAACATGCTCTCGGGGGCCCTGGATTACCTCTTGAGATACCATCAAAGTTACATTTTCACTATCCATCTTTTGAGGTCTTCCCAAGCCACTAGTTCTCTAGGAACATAAGTGAGACAAACCTCACTAGGCCCATTCAGAAGCTGTAAATGATTATATTTTTCATATATAATCAATTGAATATAAATTAATAATATTTCTTAGTCTATGTAAAATATTTTTTATTTAAATTGAAAATTGTTAATAGTTTAATTTTTTCACACAAGATTATATTTTAAAAAGGTTACTATTAAATATTGCCACATTATCCTTGCAAGCATGAAAATGTGTAATTACTAGTTATAATTATAAACAAATAAATAAAATATATATATATATATATATATATATATATATATATATATATATATATATATATATATATATATATATATATATATATATATGATAGGTAAACAACTGAAGCCTAGGTTATTTATTATTATCATTAAGATTAATTATTATTATGTGTTAATCACAAGTAGATTAAACTCAAGCCCTCTCCAATGAGAGGCTCGCAATTTACCGATGCATTGTAGACTCTTGCCTCTAGTTATAATTATATATGAATTATGTTTATGTTGATGGTATTTTATTATCTGAAAAGAATAATTAGATATTTGAGATCAATATTTTTAATTTCAATCAATATTTTATAATTTGAGTTGCATTGAATTTTAGTTTTTATTAATCAATATTTTTATCAAATGTATCATATTTTATATTTTATTTAATTTATATTCATGAGCTTAGTATTGGGTTTGAATTTTATTTACTAGATATTTATATCAAAAATAGATTAATTTTGAGCTTTAATTAAGTATATTGAAAGATATATTTATTATGTAATATCATTGTTTTACAATATAAATATTTAATGTATATTTAATTTTAGATAGTATAACTTTATATTTAAAAAATTGTTTACGTTTAATTTTATTTGTAGATTGTAATACATTTTATTCGAAAGGGGAAAATGACATATTTAAAATTACAATTTTTTTAAAAAAAATACAAAAATGACATTTATTTTCTAGTTTTCTTTTTCCTTACTAATAATTATATACAACCATCAACAATTTATTGTCTACCTTCAATTTTTTCCATTTTTGTACTTGTAGGCAAATACTATTGCATTAAGTTTGCCTGAAAATTCAATTAGCTGTAGCCAATCACATATAATTACTTTAAATTAAACAATATTTTCTAAAGTTTTATAATTTAATTATATATTTTATAAACTATGCAAATTATACAATTGACTCAATTGGTTTTGTCTTATAGGAGCCCTATTCTCGAAGCTCCTCCATACTGCTAAAATAATAAATTTTGTTATGTATAGATTGTAAACTATTATTAATCTCGTAAGTGCTAATGTTTTTCATTTAATAAAAGTTTGCATATTAGTGAATTTTTTAAGTAGGTGAACCTATGAACATTAGAGAAGTAAGTTTTAGTTCTAAATTTTTAAATGAAACAAAATCTCAAATGTTATCTATTCAAAAGTATATTTTAAAAAAAAAGAAATTAATATATATTAAGTTTGATAAACAAGAAATTGCTGTAACTTTATATATAAATTTACATATATTTAAAAATATGAAGTATTAACATGTAAATCTTTTTTATTTCATTAATGTAATATGTATATGAATCTTTATCTCTTCATTATATTTCATTAATTTATATATTATAACACTTATATCACCTATTCAATTCAATTATCTATTATTAAAACTTTGAAAACTAATACAAATATTATTATTTCAAATATTACATTATATTATATTCAAAATATGACTAAACTATCTATAACATATAAAATAATTTTTTTAATATGAATTATGACTGCTGCATATGTATTTTCTTAACTATAATTACATATTTATTGGATGAATTATAATTTTCTTTGTATTTTATTAATTATAACTGCATTAGAACTATAACGACTTATTACATTCAACGGTTAGTATTCTAATTAGAGTTAGAAGTACAACTTAAAATTGTGAATAGGTTTAGAGTTAAATTATAATTAGTATGTTAATGGGCCCTTGGTCTATTGGTGAAGTTGAATGGCTCATGAAGAGCCCACCAAGGATCAAGTCTTGCTGAGTGCAAGGCTCCAACATCATAAGGGATGAGGATGAGATCATGCCCTGGGTGATTTTGAAGGTGTGGATGCCCTTGAGTCCTTGGCTCTAAGCCAAAGAGGTTTCAAGGATGAGTGGGTCTGTATCGAGTTCCTAAAAAGTCAATCTATGTGGTGGCCTTCATTGGTTGGTAGCTCGTAGGCTTTGTGTCTTGTAGGTTTGAACCCTCCATAAAATTTAAAAAAAATTATAGTTAGTATTATGTATAACGTTCGAACTTTGATTAAGGTTAAGTTATCTAGTGCCGCCCCTCCCCCTAATCACCAATCATAAGAAGCCCAAAAAAAAATAGTAATAGCTGATCATTTTTAGTCCCTGCCAGGGAACTAATGTTTTCATTAGAGCTCCCATCTATTAATGTGTGCAATTTTAAAATCTAAATTTCTAAGGTTTGACAACTTTTTATTTTAAAATCAATTTATGTGCATTAATTTCTCTTTTCCAATTGACCCTTTCCAATTTTGCTGGGTATAAACTATTGCACGTCCATATTATAGTACCTAAGCGGCCATACAAAACAAATGCTATTAGTTAAGTCTCACAGCTTAAAGATGAAACATTCATGGATAGCAAATTCTATTTAGTAATTATGCTATGTCGAGTAGTTAAAGTGAAAACTGTTTGTCCATACAAGAGGTTTATTTTATTAATTAATTAAGTTGATTTAAATTGTTTTAATAATAGCATTTATGTTGAAGCTTTTATTAAAACAATGGTTATTGAATGATGTAATATGTTGGTTTATTTATAATTTGATATATATTTTTTATTTGAGATTTTCTTTATGTTATAATATAATAACTTTTCACAAATAAAGATAAAGTTCAAAGTTTTATGAAATATTTTATATTGATTATTTTATTAAAAATATTTAACAATTAAATTTATAGAATTATATTATTTATAATTATTAGAGTGTACAAAAATATAATGTCTTAATTCAATCTTATTTATTATTATATTTAATATAAATGTAAAGTTGAATATATTTTCTTTTTAAATTTTTTTACTGAATTGTAATAGCAGATATTTTAGATTTATTAAGTTTCAAAACTAAATAAATTGGTATTGAAAATTTGACTTTTGTAGACAAGAAATATTTGTAGGACCAAAATAACTTAATAATCAATAATAGTTTTCCCATTTACTCATGCTGTCTTGAGCTCTTGTTTAATTTGTTTGGGGAATCTTATGGTAAAATGTCTCTTAAGGTGCATAGTGTGAATAAGCAGATTCGTTTGGTAAAGCGTGCAGAAGGTCTTTCTGATGGAATGGTGAACATTCGTTCCAAATTCTCAACCGCAAAGGAAAACAGTATGCCATTTAATACGCTTCCCATGAAGTATTTACCAGACTACCGACAGCGAGACTTGGAGAGTGCAAGAAGCAAGCAAACATGTACTTGTATATGTATATATGAATATTCAGTTTCTATTTTCCTGATCATTTAGATGATGGATGCGATTAAAGTATGAATTCACAAATTTTTCATCTTACTATTCATTCACTTGATATACAATAAAGACATTTTGCAAATCAGTTTTTTGGATTAATATATCAGGGCAGACTCCTTGAACTATACCTTACCTTAGCACAACCAATAGCAGCTATGCCAAAGCCAAATGATCATACATAACGTCTTTTCCTTAATTGCCTGCCTTTGCATAAATGCATCTTTCCTAAACCATGAACTTATAAGGTATGCTTGTTTTGACAACAGATCTGTACCAATTTGAACTTGATGAGATTAGTTTTCTTGAAATTTTTGTTGTCGAATGTAAATGAGACGTGAAAATGTAGTCCAAAGCAAAGGAAATTTTGATTTTATGGAAAGAGCATTAAAAGAGAGGCATTGGGCACTCACTAATCCAAATGTTATAGTGTCTACGCCAACAACCCCTCACACGATGGAGCCGGATACAACCATTTATCCAAGCCTACGCGGACGAAGGGTCAAAGGGTTTATCATGTGGGATTTGCACCCACTACATAACTCGAACCGGTGACCTGCACTCTGATACCATATAGATTTTGCCATCACACCAAAAGCACATATTGATGGTGGAGAGGGATCTCATCAGGGATATAGTCACTACGCCAACACATATATAGATAGATACCACTTTTTATTGAGGATTGGACACATGTATATCTATCAGAGACAATTAGAATCTACCCTAAAGATTCAGACAAAGTAGAAACGTTGTGAATATTTTCACCAACCATTGTCACAAAGAACCAAATTTGCTGAAATATAACTGTGACCATAAGCTATGAAATTAATCTAAATTCTTGTATCCCTTGCATAATTCAATTATTGTATCACAAGAATAATGTATACAATACAACGATCAAACTAGAGGAAGGAAAAGGTATATAAGACATGTACAAAACGGTGTGTGTCCTATATAGGGGCCTGTTTAAGTGATACCAATTGCAAAAAGTAGTTTAAATCTAAATAAAATGCTATAGGGACCTGTGACTCAAAGTTTCTATTCTTCGTATAGTGATCCATGAATTCGAACATCTTATTCTCACCTGGTTTTGGAAGGAAAAGGTAAAGAATTTATTTACAAAATAGAGCATGTAAAACAGAGGATGTGTTCTGCACGGAGGCTGGTTAAGTGATACAAATTTCAAAGAGGATTGCAAATCAGAGAAATTCTGCACAAGGAGCCGTGACTTCAAAGGCTTTGTTCCCGCCTATTTTTATCACAAATATTGGTGATACATTTGTGACATGCAAGCACTATTATTAAATTTTTTTCTTTTTTGTGATTGCTTCGATATTTTATAACTGTATAATTTGCTCTCATCTTTTTTGTCCTGTAATTTTCATTTCTATAAATAAATTTTAGACATTTCAAAAAGAATCTCTCAACATGTTTTGTGTAAGTTTGTAAAAATATTTAATTAGCATGCATATACAGTGTATGCACACACATATCCAGTCAACACAATAGGAATTCAATTGAGGAAATAGAAACACAACTATAAGTAGTCTAGGTTTGTTGTAATACCATTAAATGAGTAGGAACAGATTGCAAAGGCTATGAATGAGGGCTTCATGTGCTCATACAGTAACACAATACTTGTGAGAAGTGCTAAACATGTTGTAGTTTAGGATTTGAATATTGGATACCAATGACTTGATTGAGAGACTTACGGAGTAGGAATAATAAGTGTACAAACTACTCAAAGTTTAAACACTCAATACAAGCAACCCTAATTGTGAAACAAAGAAAAAAATGATTTCTTAAAAAAGGCAAGACAATGAAGCATCTTGAGAAATCTTCATAGGAAGCAAGAGGAATATTTTATTCAATCATGCTCTCTTTGTAGTGAACCTATTCCTTTTATACCAGCTGCTCGCTATTCCCTGTATTCCATGGTAATCTATATCTATGGAGTTTTTAGTGGGTTGGCTTGTACCTTCAGAGTAGATGATCCTTTTTTTGTGGTGTGTGGATTCAAAAAAAATCATCGTCTCCTGTTTTCACAAGCAAATTTGTTGTTTGCAAGGTTGCATATCTCTTTTTTTGGTAGTGTACGGTGTGATCTTGTTTTGTCTCTTCTTATTATTTCTAATCACTTTTACATTTCAGCCAATTTTGGAAGTCAGTTGACTATTGTTTGGGTCTCAACTTCAGTATTCTACAACTTCCTATTGAGAAACAAATGGCTGAACTAAAGTTGTCAGTTTAGACTTCAGTTCATACTACTAGGATGTTCTATTGTAAGAATAAACATTGACATTGGTATCTTCATTGTTTGTAACACAACTATAGGATGTTCTATTGTAAGAATAAACATTGGCATTGTTATCTTCATTGTTTGTAACACAACTATAACTGATCTGCATGTCTCTAACCCCATTCTCCTTTTGAGCTATGTTATCGATAGCATCCTCTTTTAACAATCAAGATTCAACTTCATCACATCTGCAAAAGGAATACAACCAGGGTTCTGATTATATTCAAAACATGACAGATATTCAAGCAAAAGTGTAGGAAACTCTTAAAGCTTCCTAGGATAAATAGAGTAAGATCTATGGTAAGAATCACATTCCTTGTAAGTTGGGGAGAATTTGATTTTGTATGACTAAATAAAAAGTTCAAGAGTCAAAACTATCATAATCTCAAACCTATCTAGTTTGGACACTAGATCATTTCTCAATAGATAGGAGATAAATGGCTTCATAGTTGATCTTCCAGTCCAGCTTGACATTTTTTGAGGTAATTAATGCTAATAATTAATTAGTATAAGCATTATGTACCACAAGTATCTTCAGAAAAAAAATTCATCTTGCTCAACCTAAAAGTAATATTCTAGACTTTAGCCTATTTTTTGAGAATGCATCATTCTTGGTGTTAAGATACTATCAAGAGAGGGAAGTTCCTGTATACTAGTTTTATAAGAGTACCCTTCCAATCTAAACAAAGTCTTACAATTGTCATTTTAGCAACTTATCTTCCCTCTAAAGAAAGAGAAATTGATAAGAATCAATCTCTAAATTAAAAATAACATTTGATTAACTAGTATAATAGAATGCTATTTGTCTTGAGCAGACTATTTTATCAAGTCCAAATTTATTTTGGACAACATCATTGCTATTTGGGAAGGTATGGAATGGGCTCGTTGTTCCAAAAATTAATCCTTCTTTATAATGTTTGATTTCTAAAATGCCTATGAATGCATCAAATCACCTTCCATCTTGGCTATGCCGGGTGCTCTTAAATTTTGCATCCACTTTATTCAATCCATTAAAATGCTTTTGGGAGATGTCTTTCTATGTATCACCACAATCTCAAGCTTTTGGACTTCACCACTACATCTACCAGGGCTGAAATGTCCCTTTTCTAATTTTTCATGATATTTCACGCCTCTAATCAGATCTTTAAAATCAAACAACTAATATCACAAAGATCCACCAAATTCCTCAAGAAACCCCAAATCGGGTATGCTGAAAATAGTGCTAAAAGCTTCACAACTTCACAAATTATTAATAAATCTGAAAATGGAAATTTTTACAGAACTTTCAGCAGCATAACAGCCTACAAATTGACATTTCCAGATCCGTATAGCCTTTACACAACAGCTCAAAAATGTAGGACCAAAACTATGCTCATCGGGCTCCCGAAATAGCACAAAATATGCCCGGAAACACCACAAAAACACTAATAATCTATCTCAGAAGTTTAATCACATCCCAATATATATATTCAGCTCTATTTTAACATTTAAAAGTCTGATATACATCAGCAACCCACACTGATATGAAATACTCAACTGTAAACACCAAACTCATACAAAAACACCCCCGAAAACTCACAAATCTGCACTGTTCAGCACAAAGGCAAACTCTGTATGAGCATGCACATGGAATGGCTTCAAACTCCCATCCTTAGCCTTCCTAGAAACCTACAAACTCCCGTTCCTGGGTCTCCCTGGAAACCTGCAAACTCCCGTTCTTGGGTCTCCTTCTCCACAGGTTTGGCAGCCTCTGAAGAATAACAAAGAATGAGCAAAAATCAAGTTCTGGAATGAGCCCAAAATGCCTCCAAACCCCTTAAAAGAGGGTATAACTGTAACTCACGTCCAAGAGAGGTTAATGAAACTTATTTTAATAATAATTTTCATTTATTAGTCCAACGGTTTCCAAAGATTAACCCCCTTTTTCCGAAACTTCACTTTCTTGGGCCTGCCTGCCTTAGCAAAGATTTTCTTTTTTAATTATTTGAAAAGGGGACATGACAAGGGCTGTCCTCTCCCTCCTCCTTTATATGATCTTGTCGCCAAAAATTTTGGGTATTTGTTGGCATTCTCTAGTTGTTCTAGGAGGGATAGAGGAATTTTAATTTGTGAGTCACCTAACCAGTTGGTTAATTTGCATTTTTTCTCCACGTCTCAAAGATGACAACAGGCAGGGGACATGGGGACTCTGTTCCCCATCGCCAACAATGCCACCACATTCTTCCAATGTCACCAAGGATGGGGGGATGTCCCAGTGTTGACTATTTGTTGATTCTACTATTTATGTTCAAATGTTTGATGTTCCAATTCAATGCAATGTTCAAGTATTTACTTTTTTATATCTTTATATCTTATATTGCAATACATCTTTTCATAACTAGCACTTTAAGTACCATATGTATAGTATATACAATCACCTTTGTCCCATGCACACCCATGCCCCGCGCCCCCCCCCCCCCCCCCCCCCCCCCCCTCCACCATCCCCAAATTATTGCTCCTTTGTCCCCCCAACTTGAAAACTTGTCCCCCATTTTTTTGTCCCACGTTCCCCAGGGCAGTGTAAGTATGGTTTGTAGGCATTCCCTTTGCTTTCTAGGCCTCTATTGTAAACCTTTCAAGTACGATCCTCGCTTGAATTGAGAAAAGGATTTCTTATTGGGTTGCCAATGTTATCAATAAATTCTATATTGTAGCTAACCTATAGAAGTGTATCTAAAAGGGCATGTGATGGTTGAGTCACACCTTCGAGAAAGTATATGTACACTATCTGGAAGGGACTATTGATCATAATCATAATCATATTGTAAGCATTGGAGTGCATATTGCATATATGAATGAAGTATCTATTCTATGTCATATCTTTCTATACTACATGCGATAAGTATCCTTTTACCCTGTATGGTAAACGTTTGGCACCATTGCTAGTCGAACCTGGAACAAAGGAAGTGTTATGAAGATTAATGCCAAATCTGCTTAATAAAAATAGGAATAAGATAAAAGATAAGGATAAGATATGTACAACACAAGAAGTTTTAAATTTTAGCACAACAAGCAGAGCATAGACAAAAGCTTCAATAGCTTACTAATAGACATCGAGGGGGTGAAGGAGCACAAATGGAGGGAGTGCATTCACCTAGTAGATCGAGGAGTGCTGAGAAATTTTTAGAAGAAACTTGACAGTGATTAAATTTGGTGGAAGGGACAAGGGAGGAGTTTCTTAACTTGTATATGCTGAGGGTAGAGAATCTGAATAGAAGGGAAGTAATTAGTATGGCTTGAAGTGCCAAAAGAGCACAAGCGTGGAGTAAACTCTTTGTTCTTGATACACCCGATGAATGGATACAAGCAGTGAATTGAACATCTTTGCTTGAGGAAGATATTTTCTCACTAGGTAACATGATTGTCCAAAGTAGGGCGGTTGTCCAAAGCAATGCAGTTGCTCAAAACAACTTGGGTGCTCAAAATGATGCAGGTTCTCATAACAACACAAGTACACAACGAGTACCACATAATCAGAAGAAAGTTGCAATGGTAGGACCAAAGGAAAAATTTTTGAAGTTCAATCGTGATGGAATGATAGATCCGATTAGACACTACAAAAAATGCAAAACAATATGGACGGAGAATGGTGCAATGAACTAGGATGACTGGGTGCGATAATTTTTGGCCACCCTATAGGGTGTAGTGATTGATTGGTTTTTGGATGCTGATTTGCATTAATTAACTACATGGGTAGAATTCAGGAAGGAATTCATAGAAAAGTTCTGACTACTAAGGGACAATAATAAAATTAATGAAACAATCTGTGTGTATGCAAGAAGGATGAAAGAGTTGGTGGGGAAGATGGCAAGCCAACTAGTAGACAAGTTAAAGAAAAGATGGTTTGTTGAAGGGTTACGACTGACACTAAAGAAAAATATGAAATTTGTACCTCTAGCATCATATACTGATGCATATAATTGGGCAATGGATCTAGAAAGTGAACAAAAAATGAGCAAAAAGAAGAAACACAAATCATCAGACTCGGATGATTCATCTTCCAAAAGTAGCAACAATGATGAAGAATCAAGTAAGAAAGTTTGAGCATTGGAGAAGGATATGTTATGGACGATGAAGGAATTTAAAATTTAGAAAAAGAATCCTAACTTAGTGAAAGGGGAATTATGGTGTACGGACTATAAGGAGGAGGGCCACACAAAGGGCTCCTACCTAAAAAACAATTTTGTGATATCTGCCAGATTGTAGCACATTCCACCAAGGAATGCCCATTCAATACAAAGTCAAAGGGACATGAGTAAGTGTTATTGATGTAGGAAGTGTCCACCAGAATGAACATGAACAACGATGCAACCTTGGGAGGATACTGTAACAATAACTAGCATGGACAAGGTGGTAATAATAGTAATATCAATGGAGGCCAAAGTCAGATACAATACGACTCCAGTGGATGACCGATGATATAATGCCATCTATGCAACTTTTGAGGGCACTTCGTTAGAGACTATACCACAAAAGAAACAAGATAACTATTGTGCAGAGGGTGTGGTTTGAGACCACAAGGATTCAAAATGCCCTAAGAAAGGGGTGAACTTGTTAAGCATTAAAGCATGTGATGAGAAGATACTAGTTGTCACTCATGAACAAACAAAGAAGATAATGTACCTAGATGCAAAAGAAGAAAAGAAGAGGTTGTAGCAAGAACAAATAGAGTTGGAAAAATAAATGGAAAAAGAAAAATTACAAACAAAAGACACTATCAGCACCTTGAAGAGGAACCTGGTACAACAAAATATTATAAGGCAGGTAATGCAAATGGAAGTTCCTATGAAGTTAAATGACCTCCTTCTTACAATGCCTTAGTTGTGAATGATGACACTAAACATGACACCACTCCCAAAAGAAATGGAATAAATAGGTAAGGATTGTAGTAGAACAATTGTGGTAAACCCAATGCTACTAGCACTAAATAGAGGAAGACATCTTGGAGTAGTAGAGATGGGTATATTGGGAACCCTACTTATGAATGTAATCATCGATGGAGAGTCAAGAGTGAATGTATTATTAGTAGATGTATGAAAAAATTTGGGATAACCTACATTGTGGCGACCTACATTTTAATTGCTCATTGTTGATTAGCATGAGATTAAGCCCCTAGGGACTTTGATGGCACAATGTGTAACTATCGGCACAAAACCATTCCTGTTGGATTTTGTGGTCATACCATTAAAAAAAAGGGTACAATGCCATCCTTGGATGGGGTTGGTTGGTACAGGTGAAGGTGAAACATGATTGGAAAAAAAAAATCCTATCCATGAAATGTAGAGGCCAAATATTTATAATCGACTTACACACACAGATGATAGGTGAGGAGTCAGCATCATCAGATTCCAAAGGTGGAGATGGAGGGGATGACGAGGGGAAGAAGAGAATGGAACCTGATGAAGAGCGAGTATTGAGACTAGAAGGAGGGTCTAATGATGATGACTTAGACTCAGTGAGCAACCTACTCCATTGGCAGATGGATGACTACAAGCTCTTTCTAAGTTGTAATATGTTAAGGGTCAATGAAGGTAATAAAGGAGAAGGAAATGAATGTTCAAATGAATACAGAAAAGTGAAAGAAGAAAACATAGTTATGACTGAAGTTGAAGAAAAGAACATACCATATGGCCAGTACAGGAGGAAGAACATATTGTATGAACCCAACAAAAGGAAAGATTCTACCGTGTGGTACATGGTGAATGAACCATGTGGAAAGAAAAGGTTACACCACACCACAGAATTAGTAGAAAGGCATCGGTAGTAAGAAAAACACATTGTAACAAAGAGGAAGGGCTTAATAAAAACTTCAACAACATGGAGCAAAGGTTCTAGAATAAAAAATACAATTATTGATAGCAAGGAGTGGCAGTCAATAGAATTCATGGTACCAAGTTTAAGGATCATGATTGACAACAAGCTTGGAGATATGGAAAGCCTAAGGGAGAGATTCTATAATTTAAATTAACTTGATGAGTGATGACTATAGGTACAATGGGCCATGGAGGTTACACAAAATAGGTGAAAGGTATGCCATGATAAGCACTTGAAGTTGAATAGATTTCCTAGGTCAATCAGTTTTGAAGTATAATTGGCACAACGAGATTAGACTAGGAAAATTCAAGGTAAAATGGATAGGCTCGTATAAGATCTACAAAGTTGGTGATAATGGAGCAATCAAATTATCGATGCTTGATGGGAAGGAAGTTCTGAATGAAGTAAATGGGTCGAAACTAAAAATATATTATGAAATACATAATGCACTTTCGCAAACAAACAACTTAGAGAGAATATAAATAATAGATTAAAAAAATGTATATATGTAAGATAAGTAAAATGCAAATAAAGTATAATAAATATCTACAAAATAAGAAGCTAAAAGAGAAAATTATAACATTGGAACAATGAAAAAATATAATAAATAACCTGAAGGCTATATAGAATGAATTGTATGGTCATGGTGAATGTGTATGAGTGACTATATAGTACGACTATGATAAAGCATGTCGACAGAGTGCAATAGGAGATTAAAGCCACATTATGCCCATCAGTTGAAGGAAAAAGGCATTGTATAGACATCCAAAAATGAGAATGGTATCGTACGACCATGAGTTGGAAGGAAGAGGACAATGTATGGCAATAAGGGAATTGGAAGACTACTGTAAGACATGAAAGAGTGGACTGTACGATCTTTTTTAGAGTCTAGATATTGTATGGCCCTACCTGAGGGAGGACACTACATGTTATAGCCTGTACAAAAATAGGTAAGGCATAAAGTCAACCAAAGAGCACCGTACGATACAAAAATGAGAAGAGAACATATAGGAAACATCGTACAACCAAAATAAGTAAGAAGAAAGAAGATGCTCACCCTACACCATATGGTAAAGTCAAAACAAAGAGCCATAAGATCACTATATAGTCATACAACCAATACAAATAGTGTTGTCATCGTATGGTCAAGAGAGTTCATGAGCATATGAATTAAGACCAAATTTCACACCGTGCAAAACAAAACCACCATTGTAAAACATTGAGAATACTATATGGTCTAAAGTGTAGTCAGGCATGGATATCATATGGCCCATACGACCCAAGGCAAGTAAACTTAAAACATGATATAGTCATATGACAACAGGGAAGCAAGAGAGGTAGTCAAAGAAAGCACCATATGGTCAAAATGCATAGCACAGTAAGTCAAAAGGGGAACATGTGCTAGATGCACCATACAATCAAGAAGGTTGACTAAAGGAAGTGACTGTATGACCATACGACAATAGGAAGGTACAAAGAGAACAACAATAACACTATATGACATGCACATCCCGCATTGGGTATCGTACAACAAGCAAAAATGAAGCCAGTCAAAGCAAAAAATAGTAACAAGGTATATGTAGGATCATGGTGTGCCAAAAAGTGGCGATCTAAAAAATCTGTAGTTCTAAAATATCTTAAACCATTTCAAAACCTATTCCAACTTTTCTCTCACCCACCTTGATACTAAATGGAAACAATTAATAAATTTATAAAGTCTACTATATCTTTTGATACCAAACTGATATGGTCAACTTTAAAAACATCCTAAAAATGTGCTTTTGGCCAATTTTTACTTCAAACATGTAGCTAACAATTTTTTTTCACCAAAATTTGATGAAATGAAATTGGTCTCTTAAGAATGTTCTTATTTTTTCATATGTGTAAAGTTTGTCAAATTATGAGTTTAGTAAGTAATTATTACTTATTTTCTAATGGAGTTACGTATAAAGTGTTGACTAACACACCATTTGAAAAAAAACTATAACTTTCAAATGGTACAACATTTTTAAAATCCAAAAGATGCATCATATTCTATGTTTCTTCTACTATAAGGAAAAATAAATAAAAAATTGAATTTTGCAGAGTTTTGAATTAGTTAAGGTGGTCAAACACGAGAGTTTTTTATTCCAAAAATACTAAAGTTAAAACTTAATTATTTATTATTTATTTAGAATAAAAATACCCAAAAATATGTGTCACATCCAGGCATGAGTCTACTACTTATATCTAGAATATTATTAAAAAATGTTATCATTTGATTTTGATTAAGGTGGTCAGACATACGTCTACTTTTTATTTTTGTTAGGAAATTTTTGTAATATTGCATTAAAATTAAAAATTTTGACCAATTAATTTTTATTTTTTTGAGATAAGCCCTAGTAGTTTAGAAACTGGATTCAATTTGCTAGAGATTCTTTTCTCTCAACTTTTTGATATAAAGTTAATAACAAGTAGAAAACTACACGTCAAGTTGACATAACCCTTATTTTCTGAATTTTTATTGCCACTTAAGAGCATAGTTTGATTGATCACGATCCTACACATACCCAACATACAACCAACACAGTCAAGGAAAGAGGGCTATAATTACAGCGGCAGGAAGGTTCTTACAAAAAGAAAAAAATGACAAATCTAAATAGTTTGCAATGAATAAATAGTATCAAAGGGAGAGACATAAACAAGTAGTGAAAAAAATATATACAGTTGGTAGAAAGAGTATGGGATTGTAAGAAAACCACCAAAATGGTGTGTTCCTTGGACTTCTATGTGGGTTTGAGGGTGTTAATTTGGTTTTGGTGGCGGGGGTGCTATGCCTCAACCTTGCTAGACCCCATGTCATTTCAGTTATTAGTCTTGGTAAGTGTGACTAGTTGATGAGACCTAAAGTTATTGCAGGCATGGAGTGTTTGTATGTTGGAGGTGGAGAGAGCACTAAAGAAAGCCTTTTGAGAAGGGTACTACACTTTGAGGCACTTGGAGTAGGTTTTGGTTGGACTAAGTCTATCTTGGTGGATGCATAGAGAGCTTAAGAGGAGCTGACCACCCAGTTGGAGGTAGTAGAGCAACACTTGGCATAACATACCTACGAGTTGGAAGTAGAGAATGTAGCACAGAAGGCTATCAAGGTCAGATTGGCTAAGGAGATAGTATTGTGTTAGCAGAGGCTACAAATGCAACATGTTTTATAGACCAATTTGGTGTAGGCATGGGAGGAATGTGAATGATGTGACAAAAAAAGATCTATTTTGTTAGTCATAGTTAATATATTCCATTTTATTAATTTGTGTCACATATTTTGTAATTTTCATCCAGTGACAACTTTAATTTTGGGGGGGTGATGTTGTTGGTAAATTCTATATTATAGCTGACAAGTAGAAGTTTATCCGAAAGGGCGCATGATAGTTGAGTCACCTCTTCAGGAAAGTATATGTACACCATCCAGAAGGGACTATTGATCATCATCATAATCATATTGTAAGCACTAGAGTTCATATTTCATATATGAATAAAGTATATGTTCTATGTCATATCTTACTATACTACATGTGATAACTATGCTTTTACACTCTATGGTAAACAACTAAACCACTTTCATTCTCTATTAAATTTCAAGTGCACTCTAGATTCTTTTGGCCACCCACTTTTATTATTATTTTTGTTGGGTCTCTTCTAAAGCCTCCTATATCAAAATGAAGAAGCTTATACAAGAATTTTTGTGGGCCTTCTTGGAAGACCAGAAGGGTTATTACTAAGTTTCTTGGAAGTTTGGTTTTTTCTTGCCTGAATCTAGTGGTCATGGGGTCCTCTCAACTTAATGACAAAGATTGGCTTTTTTTCTAAATGGAATGTTTTTGTCATTTCTGGGGATGAGGTTTGAAAATATTCTCCAAGCATTGTATCTCATTGCTCACTTGGTTAATTGGCTTGCTTGGAAGGGGACTGGCTTTCAAACCCTTCTAGTCATGAAAGACACTATTCACATCAAGGGCACTTTTGTGGCCAAAATTTTTTGATGTGCTTGGGAAACTACCAATCCATGGCTTTGGTGGGCTAGCTTAGGCTTTGAAGATGGTATTTCTTTGAACCAACATAGTCATTGGTGGTCTTTAATTATTCAAATTCAAGGGCTTCCTCTTGCTTCTTTTCCTTTGGTTCGTGTCTTGTAATTTCACAATTAGGCATTAGCAGTCCCATGACTTGTTTCCTAGAACTACAATGAATCTTCCACTTGGAAAGATACGAAAGCCTAGTCCTCACACTCTTGGCTAGATCAAGGGACATTCAACATTTTCATTTTTTCTCTATCTCCATTCTACACAAAATTGGCATTTATTCTGTGAAACCATGGCGGAAGGGATGGTGTTGGTCTTGCAACACTACTTATCGCAATTACAAGCCACATTTTGGTTACCACTAGCTTCATTTGCACCTTCTTATGGTGCTTGCTTTGAATCGATAATGGCATTCACAATTTCACTTTTGTCTTTTAGGAAATGATGGTTTCACAACATCTGGTTGTTGCTATTGACCCTAAGGCCCATTTTTCCTCGTGTATTATTTTCCAAGGCTTTCTTGTGGGCTCTCACCTTTGGCATATAGGTATTTTGGATCCTTGTTGCTTGTTTTGTGGCCAACTAGAGCCTTTCAAACACCTCTTCTTGTTTCATCATCATGCTCAACATTTGTGGACTTGAATTCATGACATTTTTGCCCCTTTTGATCAAAACCTTTTTTTTTCCTCAACATGCAGTTCTTTTGAGGTATTTTCCTTCATCACTTTCAATTATACCCAAATTTGGCATGCTTTCAAGGTAGAGATTTTTTTTTCCCTATTGAAAGAAAAAATTCTCTTGTGTTATCTAATAGGTGCATTGACACTAGTGTCACACATTATACTAAATAAAGCTTGTATTTATAAAAAATTAATGCGTTAACTCAAGTTCAAGCCACATTGTGGCACTTGAGGTGGCCCATCCTCAGGAGCTTCTTGTTCATTGGGGTAATGCCCAGTTTACTATGGCTTAGGTCCTTCCCATAATTGTGTCTCCCATGACCCATCCCCACCTCATGAACTCAATGTTCTTAAACCCTAGGTCCTAGGCTCTTTGTCACCACTTTGGTGGTGGGAGTGGCTTGGCTCAGCTTAGTCTACGTTTCTACAATATAGAGACTTTACCTCTAGTTAGCCTTTGGGGGAGTGAGGTTATGTTTTGGTGATGGTAGTGGCTGGCTTGTGATTGGAGGAAGTGGTATTTGTCCAATCTCCTTTGAATGGCTCCCTAGGTTACCTTTTACAATCTAGCTTGTGTGTGATGTAAATAATGACAAAGAGTAGGGTGATGCATTTGTTGATGAGGGGTGCTCCATTCCTAACATCACTCTAGACTGCATTGATGTATAGAGCTAACTAGACAACTATGATCCCCCTCTGCCTTCCCCTAGAAATGTTCTTGCTAGTTAAGTGACTTTGTTATTTTTGTTTCCTTTCTTTTAAGAATCTGCTCATGTGACCTATAATTGATTTCTTTCTCTTTGTACACTATGCAAGTCTCACGATTGACCTCATGTCCTTTTTTTTTTGGTGAATATATATATATATAAATTAAAATAAATTGACATGTATTTTAAAAGCATCCATCAACATCTGATCCAAACTTTTTCTATAGAAAGTCATTTGGTGTTTTTTGGCCTTTAAGTAGATGGTCATGTCCATGCTGAAGGCCATTTGTTACATATCAAGGCACCACCTATTCACCTTTTAAAAAATCATTTTAATGATTATGAGGCCAGCTCAAGAGCCTCACCTCAGCTGAATGCTTCCATTTTCAAATTATTGAGATCATTTGTGGAAAGCCACTAGTGACCATTTTGATGTGAAGAATAAAGTTGTGCCAATCACTAGGAAATTTAACCTCTACCACTTGTGTAGTACATGATCTTTGAGGCTTTCTAGTACTACTATAATTTGACTTACCATCTACCCAACTTCTAGTTTGGAATGTTTAATAATCTGATTGCATTGATGATAAGTAATGAATCACCTTCAAGGTATATTTTTGTAAAGTCAAGCCTTCTACTTATCAACATCTATTGAGCTGGTTGAAACTTGTTGGTAAATGGATTTGTCACTTAGAAAACTGATGTAATTTAGCCCAATGGAGTGTCTATGGAAAACTATTCCCAATAGTTGGATAGGCCCTTGATATGCAACCTTCCTCTATGTTTAGAGGGGAAGCTACCTCATAGGATGTAAAATTTGGCTTTTAAAAAGGTTAAAGATAAAACCAAGTATTGAGATTTGCAACACTTCATTCTTACTCAAAGAATATAGAAACTATAAGGAAGCTCAGGTGCAAAAACAACTTCCTACACTAATCCCTTAAGGAAAGTATTATTCTTTAAATCCTTACAATTTTAGATTCGATATTTTATGTAGTCAACCATGGATACAGAAAATAGATAGAAAAAAAATACATAAACACAAAGATATGCCAATGAAAACCTGCACTATGTATTATCTTCAACACAGAAGGTTACAACACACTTGCAATGCAAGTTCTTTTAGGACACAGAAGACCAATTTAGTAGCAACATACCATACCAATAATACATTTTCTCTCTATCCAAATTGCAACACTAAAAATGCTTATATCATGCACTTTCCCTTTTAGGGAAACTTCTAAAGAACAACTGTATTAGGGTTTTACCATTCTCCAAAAAAATAAGAACCCAAATTTGTTTTACCCTGCACATGAGTTGGTGACTCGAGTGTACAGTACTAAATGATCAATTTCCACATGTCTTCACATCTTCACCCCATCATCAAATCTTCCAAAGATAGCTCGTACACATCATAGGAATCTGTCATAACCATTTCAGCCATGATCTCCTTACATAGAATTCAATATACCAACACATACAAGTGGAGTGACACATCAACATGCCAACTAGACATGTACACTCACACTTAATTACATTATTTGCAAAAAAATACACTTACAAAATAAATAATATGAATAGGAATTATCCAAGGTTAAGACACCTTATTCCTCATAAAAACTTGTAATAGAGAATTCATACAAATAAAGAATCAATTCCATCATAAACAACAATGAACTACACATAAAGTATCAAATGAAGTAACTTTAACTTTCTATAACACAAGCACATGTTAAGATATTAAGAAATGTTCTTGATCGTATAGAATAGATTGTTAACTAAGTAATTGCCTTTGCAAGAGAGAGAGAGAGAGAGAGAGGAGAGAGAGAGAGAGAGAGAGAGAGAGAGAGAGAGAGAGAGAGAGAGAGAGAGAGAGAGAGAGAGAGAGAGAGAGAGAGAGAGAGGAGAGAGAGAGAGAGAGAATAAAATGTTATATCCTCCTACGATGAATATAATTGATAAGAATTTGAACAACCAAAGCTATTGAAAATTCTTTAAAATTAATTTGGTCCTCAATACATCAAGCAATACTACTTCAGTAATAAAGTTGTCCTCTCATTCTTCAAGTTAAACGAAGTCCTTTTACAAAGAAAAATGATCCCTTATATAGACATTAAGGTTAAGAACTACTCCTCTGTGGTTAATAACTACCTCCCAATTACATGATTTTGGTAATTAATTAACCTTGCAAAAATTAACTTGAAAATGATCAAATCCTTAGCCTTTGACCAAAAAAAAACACGATCACCTAAGTTAACAAACTCCCCGTTTAAGTATGACAAAGAGAATGATAATGTTATCCTCAACATCTTTGAAGAAAGAAATTGACTAGTATCTCAAATTTGTTACATTAAAGCCTTCTCTCTTACATCTCCATTCAATTTGATGAGGAGATCATCTTATTGGAATGAATTCCCATCTTCCATTATTTTTCCATGATGTTTGTCTTTAATTAACAGAGTTGTGCAAATGGACATGCACTCTCAACTGCTTCCATGATCTTTGAGATTCCACAAATTATATTCATTAAGATATGATAGCTTTATTCTTGAATGCCCTATTATCCTTTGAAAATCTATTGTTCTATGCCCTTTGACTAATCATTATGCATTCAAAGAAAATCAACCTTCATTGTGCAATTTATCAATCATGATGTGTGCCTACAGATATGCTTCCATGATCCGCATATATAGTTCTCTTAGGCCTCGTTTGGTTATGGGAATGTGAAGGTAGAATAGGGTTTTGACAGAAAAAACCTCAAACCTGATTATCAATTTTTTCTTCCAATTTCTGAGTAGAAATGGAAGAAGTTTCTTCAAAGAAATAGGTGGAATTTAAAATGAAAACCTGAATATGGATTTTTATGAAGGCATTTTAATCAAATCGTCGGGTTCATGAAATCCATATTAGGGTTTTGGAAAATGGTAGATGCATTTGGGAAGATGAACCCATGAGCCGTTTTTCCTCTTGTGACTTGGGTTTCTAGTGTTCTTGGGCAAGGTTGGGGTTTCTGTGGACAATGACAAGTTTGAAGTTTTGGGGGTTTCTATGGACACTGGTAGCTTTGGGGATTTGGGTGTTTTTATGGACGTTGGTGAGTTTGAAGTTTTTGGGCCATTGTTCTTTACTTTGGTTGACGGTTATGGGGTTTTTCCACTTTCAATGACATCTAGGGTTTCTTCTCCCACCAATCTTTGCGTGCATAATTCTATTCTCCCACCCATCTTTGCATTTTAGGTTTTTTTCTTTACATAGATATATCATAGTTTTTTGGCAATTTTCTTCAAAAAATAGTCAATATGTGCTTAGCAATGACCTCCAGTATGTGCTCATGTCATTGGGTATGTGCAGGATCATGGTGTGCCAAAAAGTGGTCATTTGAAAAATCTGTAGTTCTGAAATATCTCAAACCATTTGAAAATCTATCTCACCTTTTTTCCAACCCACCCTGATACTAAATGAAAACAATAAATATCTTTATAAGATCTACTATATTTTTTATACCAAACCTATATGGTCAACTTTAAAAACATCATAAAAATATGTTTTTGGCCTATTTTTATGTGATTTTTACTTCAAACATGTAGCTAATTTTTTTTTTACCAAAATTTGATGAAATGAAAAGGGTTTCTTAAGAATTTTCTTATCTTTCCATAAATGAAAGGTTTGTCAAATTATGATTTTAATAAGTAATTATTACTTATTTTTTAATTATATCTTTACATATAAAGTGTTGACTGACACACTACCTGAAAAATAACTATAACTTTCAAATGGTACAACATTTTTTAATTCCAAAAGATGCATCACATTCTATGTTTCTTCTACTATAAGGAAAAAAAATGAAAAATTGAATGTTGTAGAGTTTTGAATTAGTTAAGGTGGCTAGACACAAGAGTTTTTTTAATCCAAAAATACTAAAGTCAAAAAATATTTATTTATTTAGAATAAAAATACCCAAAAATATGCTTCACATCCAGACATGAGTCTACTACTTATATCTAGAATATTATTTAAAAATATTATCATTTTATTTTGATTAAGGTGGTCAGACATACTTCTACTTCTTTTTTTGTTTTAAATTTTTTGCAATATTGGATTAAAATTCAAAATTTTGACCAATAAATTTTATTTTATTTTGAGATAATTCCTGGTAGTTTACAAACTAGATTGAATTTGCTATAGATTATTTTCTCTCAACTTTTGTATATAAAGTTAATAACAAGTAGAAAATTGAACGTCAAGTTGATGTAACCCTGATTTTTTATTGCCACTTAAGAGCATAGTTTGGTTGACCGTAATCCTACACATACCCCATTACCTTTTATTATCTAATTACATAGTTTATATCATGGTTCTATTTCTATCTTCTATCTACTTAGCAAAAATGTCAATATATGTTGTAATAGTTTGTTTCAAATCTGTTTAGCAGAATAGACAATATGTGCTCACTAATGAGTTCCAGTATAGTATTGTGAGAGATCAATGCAATACCATTAATCAAAGTGAATCATGCCAATGAAATCAATAACTAAACTATGGATATATCAAGTATGTATAGATCCATTCAACATAGGAAACTTATAAACTAGAACTACTTTAGATGTCAATCATGCCAATACCAATGAAATGAACAACTAAACTGTGTAACATTTTCTTTCCAGTAATGACTTCCAGTATAGTGTTGTGAGAGATCAATGCAATACCATTAATTAGAGCCAAGTCGTAAAATCTATATGGATCAACTGTGTATAGATCAATGGCAATTAGGGATTTTATCTATACATAGTTTATGAGATTGTAAACTATGTATAGATCAATGCCAATCTTGGCTCTGATCTATACATAGTTTACAATCTCATAAACTATGTATAGATCATTGCAATTCCATTAAACACTACCAAGTCATAAACTATGTATAGATCATTGCAATTTCATTAAACACATCCTACTTATAAACTATTTATGGATGTACCTAACTAAAACATTTATACCCATGACTCTATTCACATGTTTCGATTTTGCATTGTTAAATGGTGGATACTGAATTTGGCCTGTATTTATGTAGTATACATGGTAGATCAATGAAAATCATAGTTTTTATCTATAAATAGTTGACTTATACATAGTTTATAGTGGTTCTATTTCTATATGCTATCTACTTGGCAAAAAAATCAATATATCTTGTAATGGTTTGTTTCGAATCTACTTAGGAAGACAATAAACATGTGCTCAGTAATAAGATCAATGCAAATCATGCCAATGAAATGAGAAACTAGACTATGTATACATCAACTATACATAGTTTATGAGGTCATAAACTATGAATAGACAAATACAAAAAGAAACCCTATTTCCACATGCCAACAATGCACCTTTTCATCTTCTAAAAGATGAGCATCAATTTCAGCAGACCCAATAGTTTATTAGAACACATTTATAAAAAACCAAATTCATACATACATACATTTGTGTGTACGTATATACATACATGTGTGTGTACATACATTCATACATGTGTGTGTACGTATGTACATGCATACATACATGTGTGTGTACATAAATGCATACATACATTTGTGTGTGTACATACATACATACATACATATGTGTATCTATGTACATATAGAAAAATGGAATTATAATTATGGTTTCATTAGTAGATAGATTAGATGGAGTAGAATGACACGTTATTGTAATTTGTTCATTATGGGCTTATGATCCTCAGTAGTTGGTACTCCTTGTTGTATTTGAATACATAATTGACTTCTTAATGCATTGAGGCTAGCAAATAGTCATGTTGTATCTCATAATGGATAGTATATATTTTTTCCACATTTTAGGCCACTGATGGATCCTATGGACAATATAGAGGTTCAAGGATGCATAGTTAGAAAGACTACATACACCCACATTCTCACAATTCTTTTTTCTTTTGTTGGCATAGCAAAAGTGTTGGTAGCCCAAGAAGGAAGTCAAATGGGTGAATGAATAAGAAAAGGAAATTCCTTTTGTAGAGATATTATTCATTCCAATGAGGTGGATTTCCATGATCTGATTCAAATGAGTAGGGTAGCCTTCTTTTCTCTAACTCATACTCTCAGGCTGAAAGGAAGCTTGAGAGATACAATGCACTTAAAGTTAGAGGAACAACTACTTATGTTCCTCCACACCCTTGGGCACAATCTAAGGAACCACAAGATTGCCCATAACTTCAGGCACTTAGGAGAGATATCTAGTTAGCACTTCCATAAGGTGTTGATGTTTGTCTTAGCCCTTCACAGGGATTACTTCATACCACCTGGTCCAAGCACTCCTCCCAAAATTAGTGGGAAGGATCATTTTGAACTATTCTTCAAGGTAAATCATGCATTGTTACAAGTTTATTGTATGGATAGTTGTCCTTATCTTATTATTAGTTGAGAATACAATTTATCAATGTATCATATCCCATAGGATTGCATTGGAGCTATCAACGAAACCCATAATCCAATGCAAGTAATGTTGAAATACAGGGTAAATATCGTGATAGAAAAGGGAACCTATCACAAAATGTTATGGGTGTTTGCTTCTTTGATTGTAAGTTTCAATATTGCCTTGCTAGTTGGGAAGGTTTTGTTGTAGATAACTATCTTCTAGCCTCAACTTTGTCCAGATCAGATCCACTTGCAGTTCCCCCTGGTAAGCCAAATCACATTTTAATATACTCAAGGGTATGCTAAATGTTTCAAGTATTGACAATATACTTTCTTTATGTAAGAAAATATTTTCTAGTGGATGTTGGATATCCAAATGCACCTAGATTTTCCGTGCTCCTTATTAGTGTACATGCTACCACTTGAAAGAGTGGTTAAGGAATAACCCAATAAACTTTGCACATGAGTTGTTCAACTATCGACACTCCTCTCTTAGAAATTTAGTAGAATGTACATTTGGTATTCTAAAGTAGAATTTTCCAATCTTAAGACATGCAACATCTTATGATATCATGACACAATCCTATATTGTTTTAGCATGTTGCATACTTCACAATTTCATTATGATAGAGGATGGCCTTCAATCATAAGTAGTTATTGAAGATGAAGATGATCATCATGGGATAGAGGTACCATTGCTTGAGACATATGGGTTATCTCAGGAGGATAGAAATGAGTGGGCCCAACTTCAAGAAGATATAGCAAGTAGGATGTGGGAAGATTATAGACCCAAGAATAAATGATTTATTAGAAGGAAATGTGATTTATATGATTAAATTGTTGTATGCTTATACAATGATGGTGTGTAATTTTGTTATTCTGATATCAGTCCTTGCTACCTTCCAATTAAATAAAAAGAGCATTAACTTTCAATTTCACACCTACTCTATGTACAAAAACTCTTGAACATATCTGCTATACACAATCAAACATGAAATTTAGATTACATTGTTCTAAATGTAAGAAAGCATAATCATTATAGATCTTTGCATTGACAAATTAAAATAACATGCTTCATAATGGGGCTCACAACTATTTACCTACCATTGATATCACCATTTTCTCTTGCTGGTGGGTATGTGCAAGATCATGGTCAACCAAACTATGGCCTTAAGTGGCAGTGAAAAGCTAGCAAATTAGGGTTATGTCAACTTGACACATAATTTTAAAGTGGTTCTGGAATTTATATCAAAAAGTTTTAAGAAAATAATCTATAGGAAATTGAATGTAGTTTCTAAACTACTAGGCCTTATCTGGAGAAAAAAATAATTGATTGATCAAAAGTTTGGATTTTAATGCAGTACTACAAAAATTTCAGGAAAAAAATAAAAAGTAGGTGTATGTCTGACCACCTTAATCAAAATCAAATTATAATATTTTTAAAATATGATTATAGATATAAAAAGTAGACTCATGCCCAGATGTGATGCATATTTTTTATTATTTTTATTCCAAATAAATAATTAAATATGAATTTTGTACTAAAACTTTTTCAAACAAAAAAACTCCGGTGTCTAACCACCTTAACTAATAGAAAACTTTACCAAATTTTATTTTATTTTTATTTTCCTTATACTAGGTGAAGCATAGAATGTGACACAACTTTTGGATTTAAAAAGTGTTATACCTTTTGAAAGTTATAGCTATTTTTCAATTAGTATGTCAATAAGAACTTTACAATCATCTTCATTGAAAATTAACTAATAAATACTTATCAAACTCAGAATTTAACAACAATTATATCGATGGAATCTTAAGAGTGTTATAAAAAAACCCTTTTCATTTTATTCAATTTTAATGAAAATAACATTGTCAGATGGCTACCCGAAGTCTGAGTGTTAGTGAAACCCTTCTCAAACACTTTTTTTGGGTTGACCAAATAGCCTTGGTAAATACCAAGGCTAATTGGATACCCGAATTCAAATCAGGTGTCCAATTTAAAATCGGATACCCGATTTGGAATTGGGTATCCGATTAGGTCCGAGATTTTTCAATTGAAATTTGGAGGGAATTTTGAGAGGAGAGATTTTCCAATGTTAAATTTGGAGGGAGGGAAATTTGAGAGGAAATAAATTTAAGAGGGAAACATTAGAGTGTTTTAGAGGAAAATTTATTTGGGGGAAGTGTGGATATTGATATTATTATTATTAGCTATTATTATTATATATGATTATAATTATTATTATAACTAAATATAATATAGTAATATATATGATAAATATTATTATTATTAAATATATATAGTAATATTATATGACTATTATTATATATAATAATATATATGGTTATTATTATTATTAAATCTATAATCTAGTAACATATATGATTATTATTGTTATATAATATGATAATATATTATTATATTAAAATATACAATATTATATTCTTATTAAATATAATATTGTCATAAAATGCATCAAAAGGGGTCATAGGTTAACCTATGACCACTTTTGACAAATTTCATGACAACATATGTCTGTAGGGCCCCTAGTGACACATTTTGATGCATTCCCAATGGGTCCCTAAGTATCATAGGGGTCCTAGGGATATACATTGTCATGAAATGTTTCAAGAGGGGTCATAGGTTAATCTATGACCCCTCTCGACACATTGGAACCAACCAAATGTATCCCTAAAGGGTCCTAGGACCTCCAGGGACATAGGTTGTGATGAAATGCGTAGAGAGGGTTCATAGGTCATTCTATGGCCCCTTTCGACACATTTAAATTATTATAATATGTCGTTAGGGGTACTAAGACCCTTAGAGACATATGTCAATCGTTTATGTCTCTAGGAGTCCTAAGGCCCCTAGAAATATATGTTGTAATAAAAAGTGTCAAAAGGGGTCATAGGTCATCCTATGGCCCCTTTTGACCCATATAAATGATTATGATATGTCCCTAGGGGTCTTAGGACCCCTATACACATATGTCATCATTGAATCTGTTGAAAAGGGTCATAGGTCATCCTATGACCCCTTTCAATCTATATAAACAATTATAATATGTCCCTAGGGGTCTTAGGACCCCTAGGGAAGTATGTTGTAATAAAATATGTCAAAAGGCGTCATAGGTCATCCTATGGCCCCTTTTGACTTTTATAAATAATTATAATATGTCCCTAAGGGTCTTAGGACACCTACAAACATATGTCATCATGTGGAATGTGTCAAAAGGAGTCATAGGTCATCCTATCACCCCTTTTGATTCATATAAATGATTGTAATATGTCCCTAGGGGTCTTAGGGCCCCTAGAGACATATGTTGTAATAAAATATGTCAAAAGTGGTCATAGGTCATCCTATGACCCCTTTCGACCTGTATAAATGATTATAATATGTCTCTAGGGGTCTGAGGTCCCCTAAAGACATATGTCAACATGAAATGTTTTGAAAGGGGTCATAGGTTATCCTATGCTCCCTTTCAACCCATATAAAAGATTCTAATATGTCCCTAGGGGTCCTATGACCCCTAGAGACATATTTCATCATGGAATGTGTCAAAAGAGGTCATAGATCATCCTATGGCCCCTTTTGACCCATATAAATTATTATAATATGTCCCAAGGGGTCCCAGGACCCCTACAAACATATGTCATCATGGAATGTGTTGAAAGGGGTCATTTTCATCTTATGGCCCCTTTCAATCCATCTAAATGATTCTAATATGTCTATAGGGTCCATAGAACCCCTAGAGACATATATCTTCATGGAATATATCAAAACGGGTCATAGGTCATCCTATGGACCCTTTCGACTCATATAAACGATTCTAATATGTCCACAGGCATCTTAGGACTCCTAAAGAAATATGTCATCATTGAATGTGTTGAAAGGACCTATGGCCCCTTTCGACCCATATAAATAATTATAATATGTCTCTAGGGGTCCTAGGACTCCTAGAGATATATGTCATCATAGAATGTGTTGAAAGTGGTCATAGGTCATCCTATCACCCCTTTCGACCCATATAAATGATTATAATGTGTCCTTAAGGGTCCTAGGAATCCTATAGACATATGTCATCATGTAATGTGTTAAAAGGGGTTGTAGGTCATCCTATGGCCACTTTCGACAGATATAAAGGATTGTAATATGTACCTAGGGGTCCTAGGGCCCACAGAGACATGTTGTAATAAAATGTGTCGAAAGGGGTCATAGGTCATCTTATGACCCCTTTCAACCCATATAAACAATTATAATATGTCTTTACGGGTCCTAGGACCCCTAGAGACATATGTCATCATGGAATGTGTCGAAAGGGGTCGTAGGTCATCTTTTGGTACCTTTCGACCCATATAAACGATTCTAATATGTCGCTAGGGGTCCTAGGACCCCTAAAGACATATGTCATCATGAAATGCATCCAAAGGGGTCATAGACCATCCTATGGCTCCTTTCAACCCCTATAAATGATTATAATATGTCCCTAGGGGTCCTAGGACCCCTAGAGATATATGTCATCATGGAATGTGTCAAAAGGGGTCATAGGTCTTCCTATTGCTCATTTCAACCTATATAAATGATTCTAATATGTCTGTAGGGGTCTTAGGACCCCTAGAGACATATGTCATCATAGAATGTGTTGAAAGGGGTCATAAGTAATCCTATGGCCCCTTTTGACCTATATAAATGATTCTAATATGTTTGTAGAGGTCCTAGGACCCCTAGAGACATATGTCATCATGTAATGTGTCGAAAGGGGTTATAGGTCATCCTATGGCCCCTTTCGACCCATATAAATGATTATAATATGTCTATAAGGGTCCTAGGACTCCTACAAACATATGTCGTTAGTGTCATAGGTCATTATATGGCCCCTTTCGACCCATATAAATGATTATAATATGTCCCTAGGGGTCTTAGGATCCCTAGAGACATATGTTATCATGGAATGTGTCAAAATGTGTCATAGGTCATCCTATGGCCTCTTTCAAACCAAATAAATAATTGTAATATGTCCCTAGGGGTCCTAGGGCACCTAGAGACATATGTTGTAATAAAATGTGTCAAAAGGGGTAATAGGTCATCTTATGACCCCATTCAACCCATATAAATGATTATAATATGTCCCTAGGGGTCTTAGGACCGCTATAAACATATTTCATCATAGAATGTGCCGAAAGGGGTCATAGGTCATCTTACGGCCCCTTTCGACCCATATAAATGATTGTAATACGTCTCTAGGGGTCTTAGGGCCCCTAGAGACATATGTTGTAATAAAATGTATCGAAAGGGGTCATAGTTCATCCTATGACCCCTTTTGAACCATATAAATTATTATAATATGTCGCTAGGGGTCCTAGGACCCCTAGAGACATATGTCGTCAAAGAATGTGTGAAAAAGGGTCATAGGTCATCTTATGGCCCCTTTTGACCCATATAAATGATTCTAATATGTCCCATAGGGGTCTTAGAACTCCTAGAGACATATGTCATCATGAAATGTGTTGAAAGGGGTCATAACTCATCCTATGGCCCCTTTCAACCTATATAAATGATTATAATATGTTCCTAATGGTCCTAGGACCTCTAGAGACATATGTCATCATGGAATGAGTTGAAAGGGGTCATAAGTCATCCTATGGCCCCTTTCGACCCATATAGACGATTCTAATATGTTTGCAAGGGTCCTAGGACCCCTAGAGATATATTTCATCATGGAATGTGTTAAAAGGGGTCATAGGTCATCCTATGGCCCCTTTCGACCTATATAAATGATTATAATATGTTGTTAGGAGTCCTAGGACCCCTAGAGACATATGTTGTCATGGATTGTGTCAAAAGGGGTCATAGGTCATCCTATGGCCCCTTTTGACCTATATAAACGATTCTTATATGCCCCTAGGGGTCCTCTAGGAGACATAAGTTGTCATGGAATGTGTCAAAAGGGTTCATAGCTCATCCTATGGCCCTTTTCAACCTATATAAGTGATTCTAATATGTGCCTAAGGGTCCTAGGGCCCCTAGAGATAAATGTTGTAATAAAATGTGTTGAAAGGGCCTATGACACCTTTCGACCCATATATACGATTGTAATATGTCCCTAGGGGTCTTATGACCCCAAGAGACATATGTCATCATGAAATGTGTCAAAAGTGGTCATAGGTCATCCTATGGACCCTTTTGACCCATATAAATGATTGTAATATGTCTCTAGGGGTCCTAAGACCCCTAGAGACATATGTCATCATGGAATGTGTCAAAAGGGGTCACAGGTCATCCTTTTGCCCCTTTTGACCCATATAAATGATTCTAATATGTTCCTAGGGGTCCTAGGGCCCATAGAGATATATTTTGTAATAAAATATGTCGAAAGGGGTCATAGGTCATCCTATGAGCCCTCTCGACCCATATAAATAATTGTAATATGTTCCTATGGGTCCTAGGATTCCTATAGACATATGTCATCATGCATTTGTTGAAAGGGGTCATAAGTCATCCTATGGCCCCTTTTGACCCATATAAATGATTTGAATATGTCCCTATGGGTCCTAAGACCCCTAGAGTCATATGTCATCATGGAATGTGTCGAAAGGAGTCATAAGTCACCCTATGGCCCCTTTCAACTCATATAAATGATTGTAATATGTCCCTAGGGTTCCTAGGGCTCCTAGAGACATATGTTGTAATAAAATGTGTCAAAAGGGGTTGTAGGTCATCCTATGACCCCTTTCAACCCATATAAATGATTATTATATGTTGTTATAGTAACAAATACTGATAATATAGCAAAAATAATAATAGTATAGTATAATAATCATATATATATATATATATATATATATATATTGTATTTATAGATTATAAAAATAATAATAACATAGTATATAATTATATATTAATAACATAGGTCATAATAATAATAATAATAATATATATTATATTTATAGATTATAATAGTAATAATAACATAATATATTATTATATATTAACAGTTATGGTATTATATTAAATAATAATAATAATGATAATTTAATTTCATATATATATATATATATTAATATATATTATATATTTATAGATTAGGCATAACTCATTAGTCATAACTCATAAATTTGTTTTTCCCTCCAATATTTTGGTACCAAGCAATATTAGATATCCGATTTGAAATCGGGTATTCGATTTGAAATCAGATTCCCAATTTTACTGGCATGATTTTATCGAAATATTTTTTGTCACTATAGACCCAACAACATCACTTTTTTTGGGTCTTTTTCACGAGTATTGGGAAAAGTCACATATTTGGGCCCAACCAATCAATTTTTTTTTGATAATATATCTCTAGGTGTCCAATATTGTCATCTGAATGGGGAGCAATAGTCATCAAAAATCTAAACACAAAATGAAGGTATCCAATAAAGACATTGTGGCATATAGGGAAAGGGACAAAATAGAACACCAAAGGAAAAGACAAGCTATGTTAAATGTCATTCAAGTTGACAATGAATTAGTTGAAGGTGAAATCATAGAGTTAGATAATGAATATGTAGAATTGGGAAATGAAAATGTACCAATTGAAAATGATAATACTAGAATTGAAAATTTAGAGAATGAAAATTTCGAGGAAATGCTACCAGGTCATAATGTAAATTGCATAATTTGCCATGCCGAACGTGGCAATGTATAGGAGCCTTACATACCCCCTAATTATAATCGATATGAAGGTTCTAGAAGACCAAAATGGATAATTGAAATTGATGAAATGATTATTACCAATTTGGAAGGGAAAAAATAAAAAAAAACCATTTGGTTATGGGCTTCAAGACTATATAAGATGTTTTTGGGCAACAAGATAGTGGTGGAGCAATGTCATCTTTTTATGCACTTGTTAAAAATGCAAAAGATGAGACCTATGCTTTCCAAATTGAAGATTCATGTCATTAAAAAGTTGGAAACAAATGCCATTATTGTGAAGAATCTTTTTAGTGCTCTCAATAGCATTGGAAAAAATAGTAAGGACAAGGATAACAGAGCTACTTGAAGGGTTATTACAGCCTCTTTGGTAAGTCATCATTTGAGAAAGGGTAGATATATGAGACAAACTTGTATTGATTTGAACCTAAATCATACTACTTTGAGAAGAGTACTTAGTCGATGAGAGAGAATTGATGATCCTCTTCAAAATAAGACATGTGCATTTTGTGGGAGACTTCCATGTTTTGATAAGAAGCTATCCAATGATGTGAAGGAAGAAATCACATGATTTTGGAACTCTAGCTCATGAGTATCACCCAATGCTAATGACATGTTAAAGTTGAGAATTGGCATCAGAGATTGCCCACCACATCCTAAACACTATTTGGAGGTAAGTCAAACTATTTTTCTCAAACAATTTAGAGAGATTCATCGAAGTCTTCATATATCACAAAGGGCTTTTCAATTTTTGAAGCCATTTTATTGTGTGCCACTTAAAATTCAAAATACATGTTGTTGCAAATATCATGTTGAGTTTTCTATGCACTATGAACTATTACACTCCATCTGTTCTACTTTGCATAGTAAAGAAATGTTGGAGAATTTTGGTGTTAGTGGGCTTCCAAAATGATCAAGAAACTTGCTCGATCAATTTTTATGTCGTAGAGTTGATGGTTGTTTCTTTTATAGAAATGCTTTCTTAAATGAGAAGTGTCCAGAATGTGGTGGCTAGAACTTTTTGAAATGAAACTCCTAACAACTAGAACTATTCATACATTGTTTGAATTAGTTATAAATAGCCTATATAGGCTCTAATCATTCAAAGAAGGAGATATATTGAAGAAACACATTGTACTTGCTCTCAAATCAATAAAGAACTTGTTGTTTCCAATACATTTTTCTAATTTTCCACATGTAGTATGGAACCAAATGGTTGAAGGGTGAACTTTTTGCATTGATAAGTTGGCACTATTTATTTATAAGATTTTGGTTTTGGTTTGAGGTCTTATTAATCATTTTGCAAAAGTTATTCAATTTCCAAATACACATCCATAGGAGTGCATAAAAATAACATTCTACGACATTAAAGGATCACCACAACATAATTTTGAAATTGCTGATCTTGGCATCAAACCATTAGTGCCATTAGCTCTAGATGGGCAAGTGAACCCTAATGACACCCTTTTTCTAGCCACAGAGACCATCTATTATTTACGACCACCCCGTACTGAGGAGTATCCAATGTGCTCTAAGTGCATTTCAAGGTCGATCTTCCAAGGGTCATAACACAGAACTCATGAGGGCTATTGATGAAACGTAAAATTCTACAAGATGGTGATGTCGAGACCTAAAATAACCTATCTCATTTTTGGGAGATCACATTCCATTTGGATTTGGCATAGTGATCTCGCTCGATGCCAAAACTCATAGTGAACTCAGTTCGTAGGTGCACCACAACATAACTTTGAAACAACTAATCTTGACATTGATTTGTCAGCACCATTAGCTTTGTATGGGTGTGCGAACTCTAGTGACACCCTTGTTCCATCCTTGGAGACCCTCCATCTTCCACGGCCACCCCGTACCGAGGAGTCTCCAAGGTGCTCTAAGTGCGTTTCGAGGTTGATCTTCCAAGGGTCATAACTTAGAGCTTGTGAGTGCTACCAATGAACCATTAAATGCTATAGGACAATGATGAAAAGGCCTAAAATAACCTATCTAATTTTTGAAAGATCACATTCCATTTGGATTTGGCACAGCGATCTTGCTCGATGCCAAAACTCGCTGTGTGCCTCAGTTCATAGGTGCACCATAGTGTAACTTTGAAACTACTAATCTTGGCATTGAATCATCAGTGCCATTAGCTTTGAATGGGCAGGTGAACCCTAGTGACACCCTTGTTCCAACCACAGAGATCATCCATTGTCTATGGCCACCCTGTACCAAGGAGTCTCCAAGGTGCTCTAAGTGCATTTTGAGTTCAATCTTTCGAGGGTCATAACTCAGAGATCATGAGGGCTATCAATGAACTTTTGAATGCTATAGGATGGAAATCTTGAGCCCTAAAATAACCTATCTCATTTTTGAGAGATCACCTTTTTTTTGGATTCGGCACATCGATCTTGCTTGATGCCAAAACTCACAATGTGCCTTAGTTCATAGGTGCACCACAACGTAACTTTGAAACCACTGATCTTGGCATCAAATTGTCAGTTCTATTATCTCTAGATGGGTGGGTGAATCCTAGTGACACCCTTGTTCTAGCCATAGAGATCATCCATCATCCACGGCCACCCCATACCGAGGAGTCTCTAAGGTGCTCTAAGTGCATTTCGAGGTTGATCTTCCGAGGGCCATAACTCAAAGCTTGTGAGGGCTATCAATGAATCATTAAATGCTACAGAATAGTGATGTTGAGGCCTAAAATAAACTATCTCATTTTTGAGAGAGCACCTTCCATTTGGATTCGACACATTGATCTCACTCGATGCCAAAACTCGCAGTGTGCCTTAGTTCATAGGTGCATCACAACATAACTTTGAAACCATTGATCTTGGCATCGAATCATCAGCACCATTAGCTCTAGACAGGTAGGTGAACCCTAGTGACATCCTTTTTCTAGCCACAAAGATCATCCATGGTTTGTGGCCACCCTATACTGAGAAGTCTCCAAGGTGCTCTAAATGCATTTCAAGGTTGATATTTTGAGAGTCGTAACTCAAAGATCTTGAGGGCTATCAATGAACCATCAAATGCTACAAGATAGTGATGCTGAAGCCTAAAATAACCTATCTCATTTTTGAGAGATGACCTTCCATTTGGATTCAACACAACGATCTTGCTTCATGCCAAAACTCGTAGTGTGCCTCAGTTCATAGGTGCACCATAGCATAACAATGAAGTCACTAATCTTGGCATCAAATTATTAGTACCATCAACTTTGGATGGGTGGGTGAATCCTAGTGATACCCATGTTCCAACCATGGAGACCCTCCATTGTCTGCAGCCACCCCGTACTAAGGAGTCTCCAAGGTGCTCTAGGTGTGTTTCAAGGTTGATCTTCTAAGGGTCATATCTCAGAGCTCATGAGGGCTATCGATGAACCATCAAATGGTATAGGATGATGATGTTGTGGCCTAAAATAACCTATCTCATTTTTGAGAGATCACATTCCATTTGGATTCGGTACAAAAACCTTGCTCGATGCCAAAACTCATAGTGTGCCTCAGTTCATAGGTGCACCACAGCATGACTTTGAAATTGCTGATCTTGGCATCAAATTGTTAGGGTTATTAGCTCTGAATGGGTGGGTGAACCCTAGTTACACCCTTGTTCTAGTCATGGAGGCCATCCATCGCTCGTGGCCACCCCATACCGAGGAGGCTCCAAAGTGCTCTAAGTGTATTTCAAGGTTGATCTTTCGAGGGCTATAACTCAGAGCTCATGAGGGCTATCGATGAACCATCAAATGCTATAGGAAAATGAGAGTAAATTTTTCTTGCAAAGTGAAAATGAGTGCAAAGAGTCAGTTAAGGGTTTGAGCATGACCATACAAGGTTGGAAACACCTATATAAGGTGTGAAATGATAACATGCATTAATGAAGCCAATTTTGTTAAGTGGATCAGTATGGGTAATCTAATCAATGTGAGAAATGTATAGATGTTATTCATATGGATATGGTATTGGCAAACCAAGTTAAAAACGTTTGATCCACTCAAGTCTCTTAAGTTGAGATATTTTGAGGTTATGTTGAAATTGAAATGTTGTAGTATGAGGATAGTAACAAAGAGAAGTGCTAGTTATCAAAGATTATGAGTGTAAGAATGAGTTCATGGTTGGGAATAGAATCCATGGTTGAGGAGTGGAGTCCTTAATTGTGTTGAGATTAGATTTAAAGCCAAGAGTTAATTTCAAGATTGAAGGTCGAGTTTAAAATCAAATTTGGGGTTATGTGAACCTTGTGTAGGAGGTTAACAAGTGTGTTTATGTCATGATAGCACTTCAAATTAAAAATTGCATCCAAATTTGATAATAAAGATTGTTAAAATGTCATTCAAAAGTTATTACATTTGAATTGAATATAACAAACATAATCAAAATTAATAATATTCCATAAACATGAACAATACACATGATCCATGATAAATTGAACAATACTAGATACTAAATTAATATGTATATCATTGTGCACATAAATGACAAAAATATATATCAAAATACATGTATCCATAGACAAATTACACAAATATATATCAAAGATCATGTATCCATAGACAAAGTACACAAATATATATCAAAATACATAGATCCATATACAAAATGTGGCTAATCATGCCATCGGAATGTGTATAATATCAATGTTTTTGTAATCAATGTGGCATATGCCATCTCAAAATGTGTCATGGCGCATCCTACGATAACTATACTATCCTAGGGTGCTGGTGGATGATCAAAATGCAGCCTCTTCACTGCACTAGGTGGATCAGATGCCTCCTACATAAACAAAAAAGGAAAACCCAAAGTTAGACTACTAAATTTATATGATTCTTTCTATCTAACATTGAATTACTCAAATGCATAATGATATTTTTTCTAATGAATATTTATACTATTAAAATTTCATAATAAATACTTCTCTCGTTGAACTCCTATGCTGGTTAGGAGTCCTCTCGTATGCCCTTGACAATGCTTGTACCTTGTTGATTGTGGGTTGTATATGTTCAAATATGTTTGTCAGATGAATCTACAACTTAAAATATAACATCATAATTCATAGCATGCTAAATTTATAACATATTTAATCATGAATTCAAACTGCAACTTACTATTGTAGGCTCCTCCTTAGGATATAGTGGTTGTATCATCAAATCTACATAACTCTCCCGTTGAACCTCATGTGCACTAGAAGTCTCCTATAAGATACAAAATAGTAGTTGTTAATATCATGGAAATTAGTTTTGAATTTTTTTATGAAGATAATGAAAATGAAAAATAAATGATACTTATACATACAATCTATGACATAGAATCTATACAGGCTCATCGCTAGTAGCCACGCCCTATATACAATAAAGAATGTAATTAAATTTCATTACCACTAAAATTTTACAAGAATGCATCGATATTTAATCAAATAGAAAGCACCTAATTACCTTTCCTTTGTCAATGGGTGTTGGCTCATCCCTTGCACTTTGTCCCCTCGGGACAGGTGGTACCTATGAGACAAAAGAGAGATTAGCAACCATATATGCTACAATATCAAATAGAAAAAACAATGAGAACATAACATAATGTACCATAGATGTCTCAAGGCCAAATGATATGGCCGAGAGCATGGCATCATCAATCTATTTGAGCTCCTCCTCGGTCATCAATGAAACATGAATGAAGATCACATACATGTATAAGTCAATATGGCTTAAAAATTAAAATTATTCTATTATAAAAATTAACTTTAAATTGCATATGTCATAACAAAAAAATGTATACATGTACCAACATAGAAGGAGTCCCTACCTTTCCATTCCGTTACTCTCTCACATCATGGTCTATAGCCTCTACATGTGTGTCTGGTGTATCCTCATCTAATACAAAATGATACTCAGGAAGATCACCTATGGGACCCAGGCAAATATTCTTGCATGTAATGCAAGTGTGAGGCACACAAACATGTGATAAGCTAGCCGATGATGAACTGGTGCGAGGATCATTAACACAGGGAGGCAGGACTGACCTAGCCTGAGATATCAATAGGCTACTTAGCCTATGAATGGATCTGATGGTTTGAGAGCTAGCCTCTACTATAATATCAGGATGCTACACTTGAGGAGGGGGGGAGATATTAGTAGGGGGGACCAAAGTGCTAGCTTTCTTCCGCTAGGAAGAGGGTCTATCTTGAGGAGCTTCTAGTCCTACACCCATGTTGGGCTGCATGCTCCAATAGTTCACTTTGAGTTTCAACACAAATTCTGCATATAATTTTCTAAGGAAATAAAATGACACCTGTAAATTGCTATGTGGAGGGATATCAAAAACCATCCACCAACGATCCCAAAAGTTTGCATGTATGGCATCATTTGTGCACCATTTAATTCATAGTTTGGGTTTTTTATGTCGATTGGTATACTAGTTTTTGGGTTCACAAAAAGGCTAGCCAAATCCTCTTTGGTTATATTGAAGGTCGCAACCTCATCATAGTCTAAGCCATCATCAAACATCTCATGAATTTCATCACACTAATGAAGAGCAGCATTTTGTTGGTTGGTAAGGGTTTCAATGTTATCCACTATGGTGTTTAACGTGGATAACATAGGAGCCAATGTGGGTACATTATTATATGTTCTTTGCAAAGTCCTCAATTGGGTGAGATTTTCTATTATCAAATCCTCAATTCAAGGAGGGTTTTGAGAGGGTAAAGGATCATGTGGTGGATAGTTTTATAGGGGCATTGGATTGTTTGGTGGGGGGTTACAAGGAATATTATTCTTTTCCTCAGTGTCATCATTTTGATTAGCCATTCCAATTAATTTGCAAAACATAATATATATTAAAAAAAAAAACCTTAATTTTAACAATTTCTATCAAAAAAATCCTAAATTCTACTAAAACTATAAAATTCATGATAAAATCTATTAAATTTATATTCAAATTGATAAAAAAAAATAAAAATTTACCTTATATCGTGTAAACTATTTCAAACTTGATATTTAAGCCACTAAATGCTAGATAAGCTTGTGAAAACAACTCGCATGTTGGATTTTTATTTTATTTTTATAATGATTGACAGATATCAGGTATTTGATGTAATATCGGATATTTGATATTTGACATGTCAACCCATGGGTTGTCTTTTTTGAAACACCCTGCGGATCAACATATTAGGTAATGTATTATATTATAATACTATATATTACATAATGTATTATATTATATTATACTATTATAATATAATAATATTATTATTATATTATAGTATAATTATTATTATTATATAATAATAATAATATTATATTATAGTATAATATATTATACTTTTATATAATATAATATATATAATATATTATACTATATATATATATATATTAAAGAGGGGTAAACGCTTTGACCTGAAGCTATGAACCAGTAAGGCCACAAATGGGGGACCTCATCCCCATTAGATTTGAACCTTGATGGCAAGGATAACAACACAATAAGTTAACTATCACAACATGCCACTATTGGCTTATTATAATATAATATTATACCATTATATTATACTATACTATACTATACTATTATACTATTATACTATATCATATTATAATATAATATAATATAATATTATTATATTATACTATTATATTATATTTTACTCATATTAATATTTGTGAATGATTTTTGAGATATAAAAATATTAATCTTCATAAATAATATAATATATATTTATTATTTTATAATTATATAATGTAATAACTAATTTATTATTTCATACTACTTAATATATATTTCATACTATATATTTTTAAGTGTTATCAGGTATCCGATATAATATTAGATATTTGATATAATATCGGGTATCCAATATTAAATTGGATATTTGATAAGGGTTGGGCCTTACTTTTTAGGTTTGGTACTTGGATAGGTGAAAAAAAGTTAGAGTGGATTTTGAAGCACTTTTAGATATTTTCAAACTCTATTTTTTTCACATCACCACTTTTTGGCAGACCATGATCTTGCACATACTCTAGTAGTTTTGTTGATGCTGATGTATTATCATCAATTATTGTAACTTGCACACCAATCCTCTATAAATGATATTTTGTGCACAAATCTTCCATCCACCACCATAGTTACAATTAAATTTATAGTATATGATGATTTGGAAAAGTTTGAATTGACTAGTATAGCAGGCTGATGATGTGTATCATCTGATAGGAATAGCTTAAATGTCTCCCAAATATTCCTCCTATCCATTACCTCAAAACCACTCAAACTATTACATGTTGTAGTTGAATGATGTTTATCATCTTCAATTCAATGCTTTCAAGTTTATTAAATGTTAGCCTCATTACATTAGGATGTATTTTAAAATGATATTTAAAGTTTATCATCTTCAGTTTTAAATGAAATACAACAAGGAGTACCAAATGATGAAGATCATAAGCTCACTAGTAACAAGAGAACAACAAATTCACTGAAAATTCTATTTTTTTGATGTTACTCCTTCTTGCATTCCATTTAAATTTAAAGAGGAGTAACTTTCAATTTCAATCGTATGATTACTTTAAATTGTAATACGTTTACCTATTCAATATGTTGGCCTTGTTCCATTCTGATGTATTACGAATTGATATTTAAACTTTATCACCTTCAAATTTAAATGAAATATAGGAAGGAGTACACAATGGCATATACTAAGCTCATGATGAGCATGGAGGATCTGATCATGTGAACCAGATGTGTCCTCCCATTAGTTTGAGTGATATAGATGGACTCCTCATTGTGAGCAACAGATCTTCTTCAAAGAAGAAAATGTGGAAAATTTTGATGGAATTCAAGTTTCTAGACTTTCTCCTCAAAAAAGTTCATCTCGGATGAAAAGGTAAAGGTGATTTTAAAAGAGAAGCCTAGACTACCATAGAGGGGACATTCAATGTAGGGATGAACTTGAATCTATCACGAGATCATTTTAAGAATAAATTGAAAACATGGAAAGTAGGATATAGAGTAGTGAAGGACTTGAAAAATACAAGTGGGTTAGCTTGCAATGAAGAAACTCAAACTGTGGATGCTAAGGATTCTATGTGTGATGAGGTTTTGAAGGTAGGATGATCTTTGTACTCTTTTGATTGAAGAAAATTTCCCTTCTTATTTTAGTAATAAAAAACTAACAACCTAATCCAACTATTAATGCTTACATGTAGAGGAGAGAATTCAAAAATGCAAAAATGTATAAGAGGTCATCTTTCCAAGATTTCATTGAGTTGGTTGAAATTGTCAGAAATGACATTGTTGAAGGGTTCATAGATACAACACCCCTTGATGCTGAAGAAGGGCACCCTATGAACAATGCATTCCACATGCTTGATGAGGATGGTACCAATTGTGGTACACCTCTTAATAGCCAACCAGATTTTGATGAAGAGTTATATCATTCCAATTAGTCGAGTGCAAGTGGTAGATGGACTCCTCCACCATAATCATCAAGGAGGGGAAAGAGGAAGAAGACAACTCTAGCTACATCATTGGATGTGATATGTGAAACTAAGAAGGAACTAAAAGATGGCCTCGATAAGCTTCAGATTGTAAAAGTGGATAAATTTGAAGAGGATAATGTTTTGAGTGTCGCATATATTTCTCTCAAAGTTGTCCTTGAACTATGTTGAGTAATTTTCCTAAAATTACATAATACCTTTGTGCTTCAACATGAAAGAGCCAAAGGGTTCTTGATGATGGATGAGGTGGAGAGATTGGACTAGATTGCAATGACATTGGTATGATTTAGCTATTTTAGCTATTGACTAGATTTCAATGACATATGTTGCATGATTGCTTTGTTTAATGGTTTTGCATTGATCTCTGATAGCGCTAAATTGAAACTATATTGATCTCACAATACTATATTGGAACTCATTACTGAGCACATTTTGACTATTTAATTGACATTGGTATGATTGGTATCTAAAGTAATTCCTATTTATGAGTTGCCTCTATTTAATTGTTTTGCATGGATCAGTTTATGAGTTGCCTTTGTTTAATGTTTGACATTGATCAATGCATAGTTTAGTTGTTCATTTCATTGGCATGATTTCCATTGATCACTGCATAGTTTTGTTGTTCATTTCATTGGCATGATTGTCAATGATCAATACATAGTTTAGTTGTTCATTTTATTGCCATTGTATCTCTCATAGCACTATACTAGAACTCAATGTTGAGCACATTTTGACTATTTTCTAAGAAGACTAGCAAGAAACTATTACGTAGTTCAGTTGTTCATTTCATTGGCATTAGTATGATTGACATTTGAAGTAATTCTAGTTTATGAGTTTCCTAAGTTGAATGGTTTTGCATGGATCTATACATACTTGATATATCCATAGCTTAGCTGTTCAAACTATTACAACATATATTGACATTTTTGCTAAGCAGACAACATATATAAATGTAACCATGATAAACTATGTATAGGTCAGCTATGTATAGATAAAATCGATGATAGCAATTGATCTATACATATTTGATTCATACATAGTTTACCAATTGGCTTTATTTAATGGTATTGCATTGATCTTTGACACCACTAAAATGGAACTAATTACTGGCAAGAAACTGTTACGTAGTTTAGTTGTTCATGGCATTGGCATTGGCATGATTGACATTTGAAGTAATTCCAGTTAATGAGTTTCCTATGTTTAATGGTTTTGCATGGATCTATACATACTTTATATATCCATAGTTTAGTTGTTCATTCATTGGCATGATTGGCATTGATCAATACATAGTTTAGTTATTCATTTCATTAGCATGGCATGATTGGCATTGATGAATTACATAGTTCAGTTGCTCATTTCATTGACATTGGTATGATTGGCATTTGAAGTAATTCTAGTTTATTGAGTTTCCTATGTTAAATGGTTTTGCATGGATCTGTACATACTTCATATATCCATTGTTTAGTTGTTCATTTCATTGGCATGATTCGTTTTGATTAATGGTATTGCATTGATCTCTCACAACACTATACTGAAACTCATTAGTGAGCACATATTGATTATTTTGCTAAATAGATTCTAAACAAACTATTACAACATATTTTGACTATTTTGCTAAACAGATTCAAAACAAATAGTTACAACATATATTGACTATTTTGCTAAGCAAATAGCAAATAAAAACCATGATAAACTATGTATAGGTCAACTAAGCATAGATAAAATCCATGATTGTCATTGATCTGCCATGTATACTACATAAATATAAGACAAACATCCATACATAGTTTATTTGTTGGTCATGTTTAATGGTATTTCATTGATCTCTACATAGTTTATGACCTCATAAGTATGTTGAATGGTTTTGCATGGGTCTATACATACTTGATATGTCGATAGTTTAGTTATTCATTTCATTGGCATGATTCAATTTAATTAATGGTATTGCATTGATCTCTCACAACACTGTACTAGAACTCATTAGTGAGCACATATTGACTATTTTGCTAAATAGATTCTAAACAAACTGTTATAGCATATATTGACTATTTTTCTAAACAGATTCGAAATAAATAGTTACAACATATATTGACTATTTTGCTAAGTAGGTAGTAGAAATAGAACCATGATAAACTATGTATAGATAAAAGCCATGATTTTCATTGATCTATACGTATTTGATCCATACATAGGTTACCACTTGGCTTTATTGAATGGTATTGCATTGATCTCTCATAGCACTCTATTGGAATTTATTACTGAGTACATTTTGACTATTTAATTGGCATTGGTATGATTGGCATATGAATTAATTCTATTTTATGAGTTGCCTTTGGTATGATTGGAATTTGTAGTAATTCTATTTTATGATTGACACTATGATATATACAGGTAATCAGAGGTAATCGCATGAACACATAATGAAACTCATTATTGAGCACATATTGAGCACATATTGACTATGTATAGATAAAAGTCATGATTGTCACTGATGTATGCATAGTTGATCCATACATAGTTTATGACTTGACTCTGTTTAATGGTATTGCATTGATCTCTCACAACACTAAACTGGAACTAATTACTTATCTATGCATAGTTTAGTTGTTCATTTCATTGGCAAGATTGGCATTGGTCAATGCATATTTTAGTTGTTTATTTCATTGGCATGATTGGTATTGGTCAATACATAGTTTACCTATTCATTTCAGTGGCATTGGCATGATTTTCATCTAAAGTAATTCCAATTTTTGGCTTGGCTCTATTTAGTGGTATTGCATTGATGTATATATGTACATAGACATGTATCTATGTATGAATGCATGTATGTATGTATGTGCATATGTAGGTACACACATGTATGTATGTCTGTATGTACACACATGTATGTACATATGTAAATATACTTGATCTATGCATAGTTTATTTGTCTATTTAATTGGCATGATTGGCATTGGTTAATACATAGTTTAGTTGTTCATTTCATTGGCATTCACACAATTGCCATGTAAAGTAATTCTAGATGGTTGTTGGCTTTGTTTAATGGTATTGCATTGATCTCACGCAACACTATATTGGAACTCATTACCGAGCACATTTTTACTATTTTGCTAAGCATACTTGATGTATACATACCTAATCTATATGTAGTTTATGATCTCATAAATGTTTGGTATAGTTGTTCATTGCATTGTTAATTAGAGCTATAATTGAAGCATACATACATGGAATACATGAGGAGTGGAAAATGATGAATGCTCAATTGTAGAACTTGAGAGAATATGTTGATAGAAATGTGATTTCGTATATGATTGTACATTTCATGATTATGTCCTATGTTATATATATAGTCCTAATTTGGTTGCATATGTTTTTATTAAATCTTTTCTTTTTGTCCATATTTGATTTCTTATGTATGTTCTCATTGACAAGATTATCAAAAGTATTGAGGATTTCTGGTAGATGATTGTACAGTTCATGATTTTGTCCCATGTCATATGTATATATTCCTAATTTTCTTGAATATTTTTTTAATTTCTTGTCTTTTTTCCACAATTTGGTTTCCTATGTATATGCTACCTGACAAGATTGTCAACAGTATTGAAAAATTGTCTATCTTTTGTATTTTTTTATTGCTCCTGATTTGTTGATATTGTGAGAACACACATGCCAATAAAAAAAGAGTTATCTAATGATTGGTTACTATGCATGTTTTTAAACAGTCAATACTTTTGATGCTACTCCTTGGTGTATTCCATTAAAAAATAATCAGGTTTTATTTTTTCAACCATGTTTAGTTCGTATATCTAGGGTTGACCATCTAACTATTAGAAATAGATAATACTTGGGGGGGGGGGGAGGTGAATCAGTATTTTCAATCTTTTTATCCACAATCAAATATTATTAATTACTTTACCACATGCATAAGAAAGTAAAACAATAATGTTGAACAGTTTAAACAACCACAAACAAAGAGAGATCATAACACCATATTTTGTTAATTAGGGAAACCTTGGCCAAGGGAAAACCCTGGTGGGGATGGAACGCATAAGATGATTCATTATATAAAGGATTTGGTTAAGGATATTGACCTTGTTAGGAGTCTATGAAGTATGTATAGTGTCTAGAGTCCCTGTTAGGTGACTAGGCCTTGTTAGAAGCCTCAACCTTGTTAGGAGTTGCTTCAACCCTATTAAGAGTTGGTAAATCATATACAAATGCATGCAAGAAGAACCCACTACCCTAGCATGCAACTATACAATAAGTTCTTCAAGAAATAAGTATCCATACAATACTGAGATACTTGTACTTCATAAATCTTCTGACTGACAATTCTTTACACAAGAGAGACTGCACATATATCAATCTACAACATATCTCATATCACAATGCTTCACATACATATATCAATGTATCACATTCACTTGTTACTCGCATTTCAGAAGATTATATCAACTTCACAATCACTAATCATCTATCATCATCATCATATACTTCCACTCTAACTTTGCAAATGAAGTTCTTTACTTATACCAAAAATATTGGTAAATTCTTCCTTAGTCAGCTCACATAACAACATTAGAGTTGACTTATTAAGAAATTGTAACTCAAAACAATAAAACAAGTCGATTTTGTTGATATGCTTTGTTCTGTGCAATATCGTCACTGTATTATTAATTCCTTCATAACTCAAACTTGGTTGGTTGTATAGACATGTGCATTGGTATACATCATCAATATGATATCTTGCATCTTTGGTTAATTGTGCAAAAGAATATTCCAATGGAATATTCTGTTATCATCAAATCTATTATGTTGTTGTAACACTTTTTGACACTTACACAATTTTCTTTCACAATGAACATGACTAATCTACAAAACAAACACGTTGTCATAAATGACAACCATAACTTATCTGATTGACTGGACATATTGTCAACAATCTCCCCCTTTGGCATTGATGGCAACATTTTGAAAAAATTGGCTAAGTCCCAAATGTATTGTCATGCCAATCAAAAAAAATAACCATAACATAGTAAACACATTGTATTCATGTTATGAAGAAGTTACATCCCTTATAACTCCTATTACAACTTATTGCTCCCCCTAACAATTACAATTACAATTTTCCATATATCTCCCCCTTTGACATCAATGACAATGGTATCATAAAGAGACTATCAAAATATGGTAGTTGAATCAGAACTTGGTAAAGAAATAATTGAAGTTGGTTTTTAACTATGCAAAGTGTTTCTTCCAACTTTCTTTTAGTGCATTAGATACACTAATTAATGCACATAGGGTATATGTGGCTAACTCTGCCATGTTCAAGTTTGTAGCTACAAACTTATCATATGAAGATTTTGCTGACAAGCATTCCTCCAATTGATTCTCTAGCAATGTTACTTGTGGAAACAAGTGTTCTCTTAGAAGGGTGAATCTCTTCAGAGCTTTCTCATTTTCTGTTTGCAAATCTCTTATGATGTCATGAAGTGTCTGTATCAAGAGATTAATGGTATCTATCTTCTGATTCTTGTTTTGAAAGTTTTCAGTGCCTGTTTGAAGCTCAGTTACCTTTTCTTTGATCTGATCATTAAATTCTTGAAGATAATTATATGCCAAGTTGCACTTAGCATAAGCCTTTTTTCCTTCCTCTATATACTATCTCAATGCTTTAATAGATATATTAAAAGTTTCTATATCATTTCTCATATTAGTGCACATGGTATTAAGTAGTTTGCCATCATGCTCTTTTTGTGCTTGAATTGAAGCCACATTTTTTAGTGTCATGAACTCGTCATCAAAAGCTTTCTAAAAAATTGTTGCATGCTATTGAATATCTATAGGGGTGTCAATAGGGCTCACTATTTTCTCCATTCTATCCAAAACTAAAGTCAAAGTCTTCTCAATTGACTTGACAAATTTCTTCTTCTCAAGAAATTTACTCAAAGAAGATATGAGATTCTTCACTTCATCTTCTTCATCAGATTGAACTACTATTGATGCTACCATCAAGGATACACTCGAAGTAGATTCTTCACTACTAGATTCAACTTTCTTCACAAAAGGTGTATCTTCTTTCATAGGCTCTTGATTCTTTTCTTCTTTATTAGAGCTACTATAGTCCACAATATTGCCAACAATGTTGGCACCAAATTTCTTGAATGGGTCCTCAGTTCTGTCAACTGTCACATTGGTGTTATATCTACTTGCATAGATTCATTACCAATGGTGATATGTGGTGGGTTCACTTGAACTTGGTGTAGCCGAAGGTTCAAATATGTGAGGAGGAATGCATGCTGTAGGACTAGCTTTCTGTGTCTGTGCACACTTCTTAGATTCTTTGAGCAAATGACTTGCCTTCTTTGTTTGTGCAATTTTCTCTGTCATTCGGCTTTCCTTCTTATGTTGTGCACTCTTTTCTGCCATTGGGCTTCCCTTTTCTAGTTGTGCACTATTCTTAGGCATTGTAGATATGTATGAGATTATAGCCTCTTGAGTTTCCTTATTAACTTCATCATAATTTCCTTCCATGAGGAGAATGGATCTCTTTTTATGTCTCAACAATGGTGCTATACCTTTCAAAATTTATGTTATCTCTTCCTCATTATTAACAATACATATCTTTTTCAACATATTAATTCGTATTTTCTTGTCTTCCTCTACAAGTCTTCTCTTTCTACATCTCAACCTATTATACAAGTCTTCGGGTATCTAACCTTTTATACTATCAAATCTCTTATCTTTAAGAATCATGTTTCTAACTACAACATTTTCTAGCTCTCTCCTATCCATATTATTATACAAATCATAGTATTTGTTCAACTATACAAAATTATTGTCATTAATGATTTGCATGTTTGGATTCTCTACCTTGGGTTTCCATGATTTGCATGTTGCTAATGTCTTAGCTTCTTCATCAACTAGCTCTACTGGTCTGTCACTAGTCTCTTCCTCAGATTTAGAAGAGCTAATCTACAAGGTTCTTCTCTTTTTCCTTGGGCCACTTGTAGTCTACTTCACTCTCCTTTTAGGAGGGGTTATGGTCCATTCAGGCCTTGTAGACTTTCTTGTAGCTAATGCTTCTTTAGTCTTTACTAGTTTCCTTGGAGGTTGCTGTTGTGCAACTACTACATATGGCATAGTAGGTGTCTATGCACTTGTCTGGGAAATTTTGACCTCTTCAATAGTACCTACCACTATAATGGGTGTAGGGTTCAATAGCTTAGATTTACCACTAGCCTTATTTTCCATGGTCATCCCTTTCACCTCATCAAATTCCTTCCTAGACATTCCTAATTCCTTCAAAATAGAATCAATCACCTTATCCACCTCTTTCTTGGAATCCTTTATTATCTGGCTTTTCTTATCTTCTCTGATCTTCTCAATGTATGTGCCCCATCTAGGATAATTATAGTCAACTTCAGAATGAAGAATTATCTACGCATATCCTTCAATCAATTTGTCACTCATCTCATATCCCATAGGTTCAATGAACTTTACTCAAGGAACTACAACTTCCATGTAAGTGAAATCCGTCTCAACCATAAAACACAATTCATCCTTGTATTTTCCTACTAGCATAGGAGGTATCCTATATCTTTTCTTGATCTCTATTTGAAAAGACTTTATTATTCTGTCAATGTCACTGTCTCTAACTGCTTCAGATCTTGATCTGTATGCACTAGTGATTAACTACATTACGTACTCACTTTCATTCCAATTTGTGATACTAGGAAACTCCTTAGTACCATAGAAAATAATGTGTGTCAATAGGAATTCAAACCTAAAGACTGCACTCCTTGATTTCTTGATTCTACAAATGTTATCTAACAAATGTGTTTGGATAATCTCACACATATTAACCTCTTCCCCTCTTACTACCAAGTAAGCTACATGAAGAAATCCTATAGGGATTGAATCTGTCCTAGATCCATGATTATACTTATATCCAAAAATCTTACAAATGAGTCTCACTCCATCATCTTGAATGGTGTTGACTTTCATGTTTCTGCCATCAAAATATGTATTAAGATTTGTCTCAACTAGCTTGTGCACATTCTTGATATTTACTAGGTAACTTCCTTCATTACTTAGACCTATGACACTGTGAATTAGGTCATTATCAATACATATGATAGAATCTCCCAACCATAGAAAATCATCATCTACTCTACTTAGAATTATCCTTGTCCATTCATTATTTTTGAAATCCATGTAAAACATATGCTTAACTAGGTTAAGTCATGCTAGGTATCTATGTTCAGGTTTTAATGACAAGTCATTGCTACACATTTTCTCTAATTCCTTATGAATCTCTGAATCACCTATGCTTTCAATCTTGCAATGAATATATCCTCACTGTGAAGAACATTTTTTGGAACTTGCAAAAATGCTTCAATAATTTCATCAAGCAAAGAAACAAATGGGTGTTTCTTGAAATTATATCTAGGACTATTGCTCACATTATAAACTTCTTGCCTTACCATTTCTAAAATATTATGTTCAACAATTTAAAAAATACCTTAATTTTGCATCTTAGGGTTTTTAGTGACTTTGCATAATTGCAGATCTCTTTAATTATTCAAATCTTGCTTTGATATCACATTCATACTTCGCACAAATAAATGATGTATACAAATCAATTCTTGTCTTTTAAATCTTTTGCAATCTATACTTTGCACTAAATGCATATCTACCACTAGTTTTGTATACTGACTCTATATCATGGAGATGTTATTCTTCTTACATATCCTTGTCTTGATCATATCAGGTAATGTGCACTTGACTGTAGACTTCACTTAATGTCTACTACATACTATCAACTACATTACCTTTGATACTTTCTCTAACATCAATTATCAATAATCAATACTCTATCTCTAAGAGTGCTTAATTCTGGTAAGAAGAGTAACAAACAATAAGTGACTTCATTGTCTTGTAAGGTACATCTTCTATAACTGTATGAGAGCTTTTTGGTTCCTTTGCCTTGAAAAATGATTCCTTTAATTCATTTGTCTGATCCTTCATTTCTTTCTTCAAACTATCATCATTTCTTCTATTGTTCCTTATGTAATTTAGATTCTTGTTTAGATCTCTTTTGTCCATTCTGTAAAACTTCGTTGTGTGTCCAAAGTTATTGCATAGCTGACATATGGTACATTACTATTTTGTTCATTTTGCTAGTCATTAGAAGCTCTGCAATTCCTTGGAATGTGTCCAAGATTGTTACATCTATAGCAAACAATTTGTCTTCTCTCTCCACTTTCATTACTGTGAGATCTTCTTTTGTTTTCTACATGGTTAGTGTTCCTATATATCCTACTATTTGCATTATTGCTATCAAATTTAGGTTTCTTACAATCCACTGCATAATGACCATATCCATGACAATTATGGCAATACAACTTTGAAATTGGTTTGAAGGACTTACCTTTGCAATCGACTTCAGTGTCTTCAAGTTCATCACACCAGGCATAAGATTCCTTTCTTTTGTTGTCTATATCTTTATCAGATTCTTTAACTTTCTCAGAGTGAGTAACATTCTCTTTATTTTTAGATGTATCATCTGTCTTTCTTAGATCCTCATTGACTTCAAGAGTATCAATTTCTTTTCTCTCAATAGATTTCTTGGTAGCTTGTCCAAGAAAGAATCCAAGACCAGTCTTGTCATAACTAGGTCTTTGTGCACATATTTGTTCTTCAATCTTATCATTACTAGTTTAAAGTTTCTCAAGTTGCTGTTTGGTTTGTACCAACTCACCTTTCACAATAGTGTTGTATTTCTTTAACTCAACATGCTCTAACTTAATAGATTCCAATTCAGATGTTACCTTTCTTAACTGGGATCTTAGATCAACATTTTTAGATTTAATTTCAGATTCATTCTTTCCTCCATTTTTCTTAAGACTCAACTAAAGTTCAACTATCTTTAACTCATGTTTTAGGATATCCTTTTCTTTCTTTAGATCTTCAATATCATCATCACTAGTTTGCTTGCTAGATCCTTTTTGCTTTAGGTCATCTATTTTGTCCGTTAATTCACTAATGTAGGCTTTTGCATCCTTGTATCTATCTTTAAGGCCATCTCTATCATTAGTAAGGAGATAAATTTGTTCAAGTGCTTCTTCAAGATTCTTCTTTAATTGTTCGATATCCATAGGGATCTTATTCAAGCTGTTAAACTTGTTTTGAATAACCAAGCTTTGATACCAATTGTTAGAAATAGATAATACTGAAAGAGGGGGTGAATCAATATTTTCAATCTTTTTATCCACAACTAAATAATATTAATTATTTTACCACATGGATAAGAAAGTAAACCAATAATGCTAAACAATATAAACAACCACACATAAAGAGAGATCATAACACCACATTTTGTTAACTAGAGAAACCCTGGCCAAGGGAAAATTATGGTGGGGATGGAACCCACAAGATGATTCACTATATAAAGGATCTAATTAAGGATATTGACCCTATTAGGAGTCTACGAAGCATGTATAGTGTCTTGAGTCTCTATTAGGAGACTAGGCCTTGTTAGAAGCCTCAACCCTGTTAAGAGTTGGTAAATCATTTACAAATGTGTGCAAGAAGAGCCCACTATCCTAACATGCAACTATACAATAAGTTCTTCAAGAAATAAGTATACATACAATACTGAGATACTTGTTGTACTTCACAAATCTTCTGACTGACAATTCTTTACACAAGAGTGACTGCGCACATATGAATCTACAACATATCTTGCATAACAATGCTTCACATCATATATCAAAGTATCACAATCACTTGTTACTCACATTTCACAAGATTATGTCAACTTTGCAATCACTGATCATCCATCATCATCATCATATACTTCCACTCTAACTTTGCAAATGAAGTTCTTTACTTATACCAAACATATTGGTAAATTCTTCCTTAGTTGGCTCACATAACATCATTAGAGTCAGCTTATTGAGAAATTGTAACTCAAAACAATAAAATAAGTTGTTTAACACATTTTGCTGATATGCTCTATTTTGCACAATATCATCACTCTATTAGTAATTCCTTCATAACACGAACTTTGATGCAGGAGCATCTTGCATGGAAGAAAAAAAAAAAAAAAAATTTGTGGAGGAGAGAGAAAGTGACGAAAATTAGAGGAGAAATAATAAAAAAAATAAAAAGGAGAAAAGAAAGGAAAAGATGATTTTTATTTTCGAGGTGCATAGGTGGCATAAAATAGAAAAATAAGAAAAATAGTTGTCATTCCATTAATCGAGGTGTGTAGGTGGAAATTCTAGAAGGTTTTGGATAAATCATGTATTTAATATTTGTTGGGTGCTTAGTTGTATTTGGGTGAGAATTTAATATTTATTTAAAGATAGTTGTATTTACCTTTTATCCCACATTGGTTGTGTTTGTAATGTCTTGGGTTAGAAGTGCCTATTTAAGCAAGGCTTATTATCATTTGTAATCAAGTTCAAGAAATAGAAGCTTGAGGAGTAGGAACTTGAGAAGTAGAAGTTGTGGAAGGAGAAGCTCAAGGAGAAGCTTGATATCATCTTGTGGGTGTTGTAAGGATCTTCAAGTATAATAAAATTTCTTGTGAAGCATTTTTTTTTGGTCTCCATATTGTTGCACTCTTGGTTATGAGTTGGTAGGGTGGTGTGGCCCTTCGTTAGTGGTATCAGAGCAGGTTTTCCTGAGTGTACAAGCAGATCGCCGAAGAGTGAGGCAGTTTGTACCAGGACCTTGGTTGGGTGAAGTTTATCAGAGCTTGTGGATTGCAAATCCGTTGTCCTAGACTTGTGATGTGGTTCCTGATTGTTCGTGCGAGGTGGCAAGTTGCAATCTGACTTGCAAACAATTCAAGGTTGTCACAAGGAGCGTGGGAAGGATTTGTTGCAGAGGGTTTACAAAGATCTTGGAAGATGGCTCCAAGAGGATTGGACCCTAAGATGATTGCGAAAATCCATGATATAGTGGAGAGGAATTTTTCTAAGATGTTTGCTCGGTTGGATGCTAAAGCTAAGAAGGTCAAGGTGGAAGAGGGTGGTTTTGCTAATCAGTTTGTGGAGTCTGATGCAGAACCTGCAGAGCAACTAGAGGTTGTTGCTGAAGATATTCCTAATGTTGTTGATGTTGGGACAAAGGTTGGTTTTCATGATTAGTTGGTTGAGTCTGACATGGAGATTATGGAGCACTCGATTGTGGATGAACCAGTTGTTGTTGGTGGTGACTTGTATGTTGCAGAGCATCTTGTTGTGAGCAATGAGGTTGCTGATGTTGTGACTGTGGAATGTGTTGATGGAGATCTACATGTTGATGCTGATGTAGAGCTTGTTATTGCTGGTATGGATTCACTAGTTGTTGATGTGAATGGAAGTTTGGTAATGAAGCATTATGTTTAGTTTATTTCTGAGGGTGAGCATGCTGATTGGATGGTTGAGATTTGAGTGTTTGATAGAGTAATGCAGATGTGGAAGATTTGCATGGTGGTTTTGTTGTTCCTATTGAGGTGGAAGCCTTTGGTGAAGATGAAGATGGTGGTAGATATTTCTTTTGGCATCAAAGTGTGGGACACACTTCTATTTACCGGGGGAGTCTGATGCAGGAGCATCTTGCATGGAAAAAAAAAAAATTGAAAAAAAAAAAAATTGTGGAGGAGAGAGAAAGTGACGAAAATTAGAGGAGAAATAATAAAAAAAATAAAAAGGAGAAAAGAAAGGAAAAGAGGATTTTTATTTTCGAGGTGCATAGGTGGCATAAAATAGAAAAATAAGAAAAATAGTTGTCATTCCATTAATCGAGGTGTGTAGGTGGAAATTCTAGAAGGTTTTGGTTAAATCATGTATTTAATATTTGTTGGGTGCTTAGTTGTATTTGGGTGAGAATTTAATATTTATTTAAAGATAGTTGTATTTACCTTTTATCCCACATTAGTTGTGTTTGTAATGTCTTAGGTTAGAAGTGCCTATTTAAGCAAGGCTTATTATCATTTGTAATCAAGTTCAAGAAATAGAAGCTTGAGGAGTAGGAACTTGAGAAGTAGAAGTTGTGGAAGGAGAAGCTCAAGGAGAAGCTTGATATCATCTTGTGGGTGTTGTAAGGATCTTCAAGTATAATAAAATTTCTTGTGAAGCATTTTTTTTTTGTCTCCATATTGTTGCACTCTTGGTTATGAGTTGGTAGGGTGGTGTGGCCCTTCGTCAAACTTAGTTGGTCATACATACATGCACACTGGTATATGCCATCATCATGATGTCCTATATCTCTGGTTAATTGTGCAAGAGAATATTATGTTATCATCAAATCTATTATGTTGTTGTAACACTGTTAGCTGCATTGATTGGACATATCTGATTGATTGGACATATTGCCAACACTAACAATATAGGCAGTAATGAGAAGATTGAGCAACATGAGAGGCTTGCTCACCGAATGTAGGGCATTAGGGTATAGAGTGTGGATTTCCCAATGTTTTCATATTTAATGGTGTGTTTTCACACCACCATTTAGACCATGGATATTGTTCTTTCTCATCAATTCATGGATATTATTTTTCTATCTTCTATCTCATGCTACATATGTAACATTGAATATTTGATCACATACCTAATTAAAACATATTTGGATCACATTCATAATTTGAACATATTTTGGTGACATTGTTATTTGAATGTTAGTATCTATTTGATCTATACTTAGTTTATAAATGCAAGATTGACCATCTAACAATACAGATAGTAATGGAAAGAATGAGTAGCATTAGAGGGTTGCTCACCAAATGTGGGGCACAATGGTATAGAGTGTGGATTTCCTAGTGTTCTCATATTTAATGGTTAAGTCACAAGGTTCAAGTTCGAGTTTGACAATTATGAAGTTCAAATGAAGTTTGACAAGGCAAAAATATTGAAAAAAAAATTGACAATAAATTCTTCTTATACAATTTTCCAAAAATATATAAATATATATGATCACAATTCCCAACTATGGGACAATTTCTTACTTTGTACAAATGATTGCAAGTATGATCATTTTTTACTTTTATTTGCTAATAAATAGAATTAAAATAAAAAATAATAATCATTTTATTTATTCTTTACTAACAAAATAAAACTGTGAATATTTAAGAATTAAAAATAATAATAATGTAGTCTAATTATAAATAGATTAGTAATCATAAATATTAAATTAAATATTAATACTTTACTCATTATAATACTTGTGTTTCACTAATAAAATAAGATTAAAAAAAATTACTTTAAATTCCAATTCCAATTCGAAAATGAACAATCAAACACAAGAAAAAGATATTCCCAGTCATATTCCATTCCAATTCCAATTTCTAAATTGACAACGAAACATAGAATATGGATTTGTATATTCATCTTCCATGTCAACCAAATGATCCAACTATCTCCCTAAAATGCATAACCGAATTTTTGAAAGCCCGATTATAAGATAACCTGGTTATGAGACATATTCGTCTTTTCCAACCAAACAAAGCAAACAAAGCCTTAATTCTATCAGTGGAATCGTGCACTCCTCTAAGATGCCTAGTGGAAGTTCGGCCACTCTTAGTATCAATTCTATTTTATATCTTCCATTCTCTCCATGGTGATGATGGTGTTAAACTAGCCACCCAATTGCATGAGTAATTCCAAACTCTTGCTGAGGTGTCGGGCCCATGAAGATGTGTGGAGCCTGACATTACACAATTCAATTTTATTTTCCCCACACAAGCTTAAAACACGACTGAACACTCCATTTTGTGCATGGCCTGCAATCATTGTTATTCCGTCCTTCGGATGACAACTACATTATGTGAAATGGTTGGCATACTTTATGTCTTGACCCGCCTCTTACCCTCGTGATGTCAATCATATGTGCCAATGCCAAAAGGAAAAATGCAAACTGGAAACCGTTCTGAAAGGGAGTGCAGTGAATGAGATAAAGAACCCAATGCGGATGACTAAACCAAAATAGTTGGTCATTGGGTTTTACCACTGGAACCCCTTGCGCAACTACTCTCGGTTCTAAATTTGTAAGGCCATTGTTGTTATTATGACTTGGAGCTCTGTATGTGAACTGCTGGATCGTGGAAGCCCGAAAATCGTTTCAGGTCACTTTGGCGACTAATTTTCATGAGGGCATCCATCAATATATGAAACGATAGAGGTATTTTCCAGTCATCATCCCCACGTGGACATTCATCAAACGGTTCACGGGCTTTGCATATGGCTCCGCATTTCGCATTGATGAGTGAGGTAAACATTTTGAATGGAGAGTCCAACCATTGTACTTTCAAATGATTCCTCACATCTGGCATCTTTGAGTCATGGGGAAACAAACAAGTTGCGGCTTCGAGCTTTGGAACATTTTGTCAAATAAGTCATGTGCTACAGCTAGGTATAGTGCTCACAAGATCAACATTTGAAAAGAATATTTGTAAAGCTTCAAACTTCGCGCTACACCAGTTGTGGTTGACCACTTGAATGTTTCAATTCTGATACTGTTGTGTGATTATCATATGATTACGTGTTTCTCCTCACAATGTTCCGTTTTGATGTACCTGACTGAATATACGCACATCATTCTAAGGAGTTGTGGGTACGTTCAACGATATTGAGAGAGGAAGGGTGGTCGGTGAAAGATCCGATTAAACTAATGGAGTCAGAGCCATTAATTCAGAAGGGGAATTTTGTCAAATACACCGCATTCCTTCTCAACTGCACCTGTTGCTATTTGCTTTTCACTTCTTCGACTTGATTGTCTTTCATTCACACCTAAATCACCATGATACTTCACAAGCTGCCGGAGAAAGTATAGCAAATATGGGAATTGAGCAGGGTTGCACCAGTAATCATTTTTTTCACAGACAAGGGTTCTATGATCGATGTGCTTCTTTCATGCAAGCAAAATTGACATCATAGCAGATGCTAGTTCCCGTGCATGTTCATTGGAATCACTATGATTAATTTCCCATTTCATACCGTTTCATTCCTCACGAGCATCTTGCAATTAAACTTTTATGAGGTACCAATGATTTTCCAAGCTTTTGCTTGTTGGATCGAGATACCGAAGGAGATCTGGTTTTGATCAGAGGTGAGTTCCTTGATATACACATTCAGCCTTCCTGATTACCGTCTTCGTCAAATCATTTCGATGCATATTCTGTAATCATCACAAAAGAAATACTTTCACCATCTTGTGCCCGAGATTTTAAAAAGTGTCGCTCTTCCTTCTGTTAAAATGATGGGATGCCTGCATCTTTCTCCACTTTGGTGTCAACATTCAGATAACTAACGTTTATCGAGGTTTATTAATCCCTCAATTCTTAACGTCCATCAATTGGGCAAAGAGGTTAATAGTCATCTTCAAAACACGTGTTTTGGGTTTCTTGCTTAATCTTTTTAGTTTTTTTGGGTTTCTTGCTTAATCTTTTTAGTTTTTGGAGGTTAAGGTTTGGGGTTTGGAACGTATGTTTGGAAAAAATTTCTTAAACACTTTTTTTGAGATGAGAGGTTAAGATTTTGGATCAATCATCTTTTCCGAACACTGAACCTTAAACTCTTAAAGATTAAAGGTTAATATTGCTATTAAAAATATGTGTTTTGGTGCTCTTCATTAACCTGCCACGATTAGAGACTCAGACAGATGGTGGTATTCGGAAATTCGAAATGCGGAATAGTTGGAGACAAGTTGGAAACACTTAGATCACAAAATTACTTAAAAGCAGATAGTTTGCAAGATCTTTTAAATTTCAAATTTAAACACACTTCGATCATGCTGGATTTTGGTCAATTTGACGAGTCTAAAATCTGGACAACAAAACTTGACTTTGCTATTGGTTGCACATCCGGCCTTCCTCCCTAGCACTCCTATGATCTTGCATTCCTGGTCTAGGATTACGAAGTCTGCCTCAGCAAGACCCAGATTACCCCTAGTTGCCCAATGAAAGTTAATTTTCACTCAGCTGACATTCGAGGGATGCCATTTGACGATCTTCCTAATTCCTGTAGGCAGATTTATTTGTGCAACCCCAGATACAGGGGAAAGAATTATAACTCTTTTATTCCAAGTGTGATATTCTAATTTTTTAGCCTCCCATTTGAAGAAAACATCCTTTTTGATGTTTAGACATACACTACCAGCAGATGCACTATGACTACATACATAATCGTTCTTAAGGTTATATTGCCAATTTAAACAAAGCAAGTCTTCCAATCATCATTTGACCAAATTTTCCTCTACTGAAGAAGAAAATGGAAAAGCTTCCTCCTGTAAACAAGTAGAAATTGATAACACTTAATCTCTAAATTAGAAATAATATCTGATTAGCAAGTATAATAGAATATTATAATATATAAGTATTTTGTACTTTTCTAGATCATCTTTGTCCTATCTTATAGGCAATTCTTTAAACTTCCCTCTTCTGAAAGTATTTCTTATTCTTATATAAACTTACAATAAAAAAACATTTCATATTACTTTACTTAAGGACTTATATGATATTGTGTATCCATATAAAATCCCTATTTAAAATAGAAGATCTATTCTTTTATTAAACTATAAAATACCAAATCAAATCAAGTAACCCTGTAAAGGAATGAGTTGTTATAAAATTTGTTGATTTACTTTTCAAAATTTTAACTATGTTTTGTTAAGCAATGCAGCAAAACAAGGGTGCTGGCCCTATACACCAAGCCACAAGGGCGAGAAGGAAAAAAAGCACACAGTCAGCTGAGACACGTTGCCAGCAGGATGACAACCTCAGCAAATAGTCATATTCAACACATTATCCCTTGCCTTAAACAGCACCCTGACGATACTATCAAAAACCAAGAACAAGCAGGTTTCGACAATAAAACTTTAGCTGGCATAGTGCATACAGACCAGAATAGCAGTGTGAACCTTGACATAAATGATTAAGTCTATCATAATATATCCATCAAAATTTAAGAGTCTAACAGCATATCAGCAGTTTTAAACAGAGTCCTCCCAGGAACATAACCAGTAACTAAAATACTGAGGGTTCAGAAATTAACAGTAAAGTTCGTGTTAATTTTTAACAATGTTGTATCAATAGTTGTGACTGAAATAAGTTGCTAACGTTGATGATGAGTATCCATAGTTGTATAAAATGTATTTCCTAGATCGAAGAGCAAGAAATCATGCGATGCCACATCAGCACACCAATTAAACATAACATAGTCTGCAACTATTCTCATTTATTTTGGGCCATTTTGTACACCTTGACAGAAAGCATGCACATCATATTTGATGATGTGGCCCGGAACTCTTAGTTATAATCACAGGACTTGCCAATTAAGCTGCTGCAAAAAATGGTGGTGATTTGAAATTTCCACATAAGATTTGAGAAAAGCAAATTTAGGATGCTCAACTTCTAGATCTTTTCTGCTAATCAAATTACTACACATTAACAATATTAACAGACCATTATATATTTCATTTATTCTCCACATTACAACATTCACCAGCACTCCTCTTTTATTGTCTGTCCAACATAGAATTATATAACAGCTGATGAATACTCAATTCTTTTCTAAAGTAATACTTACTACATTCCACTCACACATGCATATTGTTAACAGACATATCAGCGAAAAAATCTAACCAAAACTGTAAATTTGCTATTGCTGGTTTTGTCAAGGTTGTGACTGCCAGGGTGGAGCGTTTGTGCAAGCACTAACTATTCCAGAAGTGCCAACAATTGGTCAATAGCTTCCACTACTCTTCCCTCTTGGCCTGTCACTACCATTGTTTTCTTGTCTCTAAATCTAGAGGCATAGTTGTATGCACAGCACCCTGCATTTTGACAAAACACACCTATATATACAACTTTCCTCTTCTCATCATAATACAAAATATAGGTTGGATCTCGAATCTTTAAGAGATTAGACCCGGCCTCCATCTCTGTGACCACAAGACCAGGAAATTCCAAAGATTTTACTGTTGGCTTCACAAAATTGATCACCGTACCTTGTATCTCCATTTCGCTTGGACATTCCTACAAATCAAATTGTATGCCAAATATCCAGTCATAAACATGAACATTTTTAGAATAATGAAAATTCTGAATTGAAAACAATTTTTATCACCTTCATAGACTGAATACAAGGTTTAAGAGCTGATATGGTGTCGTATTCAAGCTCTAGTCTTTCCAATCTTTGCACTTTCTCCAAATTTGGTATACCTGGCACTTTCAAGCCTATTTTCAGCGTCTTCAAAGACTTACAGTATTCCAAACCTTCTATTTTGTCAACTTTAGGGCAAGCGCTAACTCTGAACTTTTTTAGTGAAGCCAAATATATGAAACTTGGAAGCTCGTCTATCTCTGGACAGTCGGATATTTCCAGTTTCTTGAGGTTTACGAGACTAGCAATACACCTGATGTTCTTCAGAACTTTGCAATTGCATATATCTAGAATCTTCAGTGACACTGGAAGTGTCTCTATCTCCATTAAATGGTGATTCCACCAGATTTCTAGAGTGTCAAGACTGGGGCAACAATCATTGGAAATAAACATCCTGGAAACTTCTTTGTAGTCTTCTGAGTCTGTTTTCTTATGTTTTATATTTGAAGAAGCAGTCCCAGCATCGAAAGTCACTTCACTGACAGAATTTACTATTGACATATTTATCAACGAGCATAATCTTCCAGAGAAATTTAGCAAGCTTGACAACAAAAAACTCTCAATTGTTAGTGAATTTAAGTTGCCCAGTTCACCAATGTTTGTTGGTGAACCCCTTAAACTGGTACAACCTTGTAGATCCAACACTATCAGGGAGGCCTGATCTAAGATTTGACGAGGCAAATCTTCGAGTTCCTTGCAAAAGCTGAGGTTAAAATACTCGAGCTTCCTCATGTACTCCAGCATATCCAATTTCAGTTTAATCTTTTCACAGTACTTTAAATTAAGAGATTTCAGGTGTATCAGCTGCTTGAATGAATCTGGCAATGTCTTCAACTGTTTACAAGACTCCATATCAATAGTCTGCAAGTTTATTAAATCACCGAAACTATGAGGTAATGAACATAGCATTTCACAGCCTGCTAAGTTAAGATATTTTAGGTGTATCAGCTGCTTGGAAGAATCTGGCAATGTCCTCAAAAGTTGGCAATTCTGTAGAGATAAATGCTGCAAGCTTAGTAAATTACCAAAACCAGCAGGCAGTGAAGACAGCATTGTACTACTTGATAAAGCCAAAAACTCAAGTGACTGGAGGCCACATAAGTCTTCTGGCAAACTGCCACCATTAAAGTTACAGTCAATCTTTTTCAAGTACTTAAGGCATCCCACTGAGCTTGGAAGTGATTGCAATTTACTCCTACCAAATATAATAAGCTCTCTCAATTGCAACAGAGGCTGCAGGCAACCAATTTTATATTCAATTCAATTCAAAAAAGCATAGAGTATTGTTTGGAAGTATAATTCTTCAAGAAGAAAAGAAATACGTACGTCTGCATTGCACTCCCATAATTCTTCCAGCTCATTAGCACCCGAAAGCTCTAAAACACTTAAATTTCTCAGTGAAAGCCATGATGGAAAGCTTTTATGAGGAAAGTTTTCCCAGCGGAGCCACACGAGATCTTCAGAAATTGATGCAAACTCTTCTGTGAACTCATTTCCTCTGACAAAAAGAATTTGTAATTTAACAGACAATCTAGGGATTTTAGATCGTCTCCTTGAAGTTCTCATTAGTGGATACCTGTGCTCTTTGAACTTGCAAAAAGCATCAGCACTTTGAATACCTCGAGTTGGCTTTCTTTCCTGAATGAACAATTCAGAGATACAAAGCTTGTCAATCAAAAGTCAGTGAAAGCAGAGGCAGACAGACAGTGACAAATTAGTGTTTCAGCGTAAACAGTCTTGTGTGCTAAGCTTTGTTTGTTTAGATATGTGAATATTATTGAAACAGCATGTTTTCAGATGATCCACTTAAAAAATAGAAGCATGTGTTTTTAAACTCATTTGTAACACCTTCGGTTATCAATAAGTAAGAAAAAATTGCAATTAACACACACACACATATCTGCCAGTATCAACCTTACCAGGGAATTTGGGTTTATCTGCTCTGGATACCAAATACGATATGACGAGTGTTTACTTGCAATCACTCTTCCCATATCTCTAAGATGGTCATGCATCCTTATCTTATCTGCATAGGAGGAGCTTTGCCCAGGGTAGACTGTTTGAGGGACCAGCTCCACAAGACATTTATTTACAAGTGTTTCTAAACCATTTGCACCACTCCAACCTGATCCATCCCACACTGCTATAGCCCTGCTTTTATTTTCTCCAATTAGAAAACATGCCACGTCCAAGAACATTTCTTTCTCTTCCTCATCAAGTGCATCATAACTAACTTGTAGCCTCTGTTTGATGTCGGTAGGCAATATTCTTGATAGTTTTTTCAATTGGGATTTCCACTTATATTTGGATTTGATGCCATATAACTGTCCCCCAAATACCTTCAGTGACAGAGGCAAACCATTACCTGCCTTTAGGAAATTTTCAACTAGAGATTTAAATCCAGGGGGTGGGGAGGGCTGCAAGAAGGCGTGCCAGCAGAAGAGCTTCTCAGCGTATGACCTGTTGAGTCCTGGGATTTTATAAATACATGTGAGACCCCATGAAATAAGAACTCCCAATTCCCGTGTTGTGACAATGACAATGCTTTGGGATCCAAGATTGTCTTTATTTGGCAACAGGGTGTTCAGGTGGTCGATGTGATCAACGTCATCCAAAACTATAAGCACCCGATGAGAGACCAATCGATTTGCAAGAATGGCCTTGCCTTCATCTACATGATCAAATGGCAAATGATTGACACCAAGGTCCCTCAGAAGCTTTTTCTGCTTTTTCACTAGAGCATTCCTTGATGCTGCATCTCGCACATCAAAAACAAAGCTGCATCTCTCGAAGTATGAAAAGTTCCTGTTGAATAGCTCTTTGGCCAGTGTGGTCTTACCACTACCTCCCATTCCCACGATCCCCGTAATCTGCACTCTCTCTTTACTTGCAACAGATTGGAAGCCTTGTACAAGCTCATCCAATCCCTGCGGATGCTCTGCTACTGGCAATGATACCGATTTCAAGACTTTGATTACACAATTCGTAATATTTTTCAAAACTCTGCCCTCATCCCTGACATTTTGAATCAAAATTTTCAAATAAAATAAAAACATTATATTCTGCTTAAATAGTGTCGACAAAATAGAATCTAAATATATTCAATAGAAAACATTTCAGACTAAGCATGGAAGAAAAATACAAAACTTGTTAAGAGATATGTGATAAAAGGCCATGTCTTTAAGGATTTAGTTATGTGTGTTTAGGACTCTCTTTTTAAAGAAAATATATAAAATAGCTATACAACTGATGTTAAGAATACAGTTGGGTTAGGTTAGTGATAGAACAGTTCGATTGAGTCTTCTAGGAAGAGTGCCTAAACTTAAATATAGGATACCCTGTTCTTGGTTGGAAAGATAAATTGTAAGATTGTACAGCTCGGTTTTTTTATTCTACAATTACTTATGCTTTGAGTTTGCAAGTGATACATACTCATTATTGTTAACCTGGTAGCCGGAATAGAATGACATGTTGTAGAGTGCCCTTTTCCAGTCGTCAAGCTTTTCTGGGGAGTATTTTCCTTTCTTACAATGCTCTGGAAAGGCATTAGCATACGTACCTTCTCCTCGATCAATCCATCTGAGGTCAGAGGGCTCAACATGATAGAAAATAGGAATGATTTTAGCACCAGTTTTGAGCATGAAGGATAGCTCAGCCAAACACCAGGGGGATTGAGCATAGTTGGGAGAAAAAATGGCAATGTGAAGGGTTGCACTAGTTATGGCTCGCTGTATTTCTGCTGGCATGACATGACCAGGCTCAAGAGCTTCCACATCAAGAAACACATGCAATCCCATGGAATGAAGTTTATGGTAGATGGCAGCAGCTAATGTGTGTTTGACATCACTCCCACGATGATTAATAAATATATCGCAGGGCTCTGTGGAGGTAGATTCATAGCAAGGTGCAATTTCATCAAAAGCATTTTCTTGCTGAGATTGATGTTGCTTGGATGTGGAAGAGGAAGCCATTTCCTTTGTGAGAAACTCAAAGGAACGCTGATTAGAGGAAGCAGAGGCGTTCCCGTTACTGTGAAGCAAAGGATTCCAGAGGTAAATAGACACAATTAGTCCTAGGGAAGTCTAGTAATATATAGTGCAGAAGATATTTCCTGATACAAATTAGTTGAAGTCAGAAAAGATTTTTTTCTCAGATGTAAATCAAGACACGACACCTGCTGAAGAGAATGAGTCGAGCCAGGAAAATTGTTGCAGACGAGACTTTCCTATATGCAAATTAGTCCAAGTGAAGTCAGCAATCCCCTTGAAGAAAATTTTCGAGACCCGAATAAATCAATCAATCAATCAACAAAACGTGTCTTCACGCATTCAGCATAGACAGAGACAACTGCACTTATAAAGACTTGCAAGCTTTTATAACATTATATAAGAGGGGCCGAAAGTTCTGGTCGGCTAGTGTAAATTCAAATTCGCCCATCCTTTTTGATATTTTTTTTTGAAGGAAATTTCTTGGCACGAATAAATAAATCAATCAACAAACGTGTCTTCACGCATTCAGCATATACAGAGGAGACAGCTGCACTTATAAAGACTCGCAAGCTTTTATAACATTATATAAGAGGGGCCCAAATTTCTGGCCGGCTAGCGTAAATTCAAATTTGCCCATCCTTTTTTATGTTTGTTTTTGAACCAAATTTCTTGGCAATGAATGTTGCGGGTCCATGCAGGGAAGATCTCGTCATTGCCTTATCCAATTCACATGCTTAAAGCCACCAATAAAATAGGAAAAGCAAAGCTCTTGTTCACACTTCATAAAGGCTATGTTTGGTTGGGGAAAATGAATTTGTGGCATAATCAGGTCATCTTATAACCAAGTTTTCGAAAACCTGGTTTTGTGATTTGGAAAGCCAATGGTCCGTTTGGTTGACACGGAAGATGAATATACCGTGGACCCCACAATATTATTAAAAAAACTGTCATAAAATTCAAAACCTGGTTTTAATTTCGAATTCCACCTTTTTATTGGAAGAAACATCTTCCAATTTTTGACCAAAATTGGAAGATGAAATTGAAAACCAGGGTATAATTTTAACCAACCAAATGCCCTTTTTTTTTGCGAAACCTGGTTTTACCCCATGATAACCCAGTTTTGGCCCTCATCTTCCAGCAACCAAATGGGACCAAAGGGAATAATGTTGTTTATGATATTAGCTATCTAAAAAATACTATTAAAGATCATTAGATTTATTTTTGATAGATTCTTTAAAAAAAAGTAAGAGACAAAAAGTAATCGGATTATTATCAGATTTCTAATTTAATCCACTTTAAAAAAGTGGGAGAAATTTAGTTGTCAAGTTACTAGAGTTTTTTGGGGTCAAATTATTAGATTTTTACTAGGTTAGGTTTTTGACAAATATATCTTTAATAATTCCACTAGAAAAATATATTAAAGATCATCAAACTTATTTTTGATAGATTTTTTTAAAGAAAAGTAGGAGACAAGTTTTCCAATTATTATTAGATTTCTAATTTGACGTACTTTAAAGAAGTGTGAGAAATTTAGTTGTCAAGTTATTAGATTTTTTTTGTCAAATTATTAGATTTTTACTAGATCAGATTTTTGACAAATATATCTTTAATAATTCTACTAGATTATTAGGTTTAGTCTTTTTATTAGATTAGTAAAGTTATTTATAATATTAATTTAGTTTTAAAAAAATTGTATTAAAGATTATTAGGCTTTCCATCTTAGATGTGAAACCGGTAGATGGACTATCTTGGAAAAACAATGGGAGGAAAGAACTACTTATTCTTTAGAAAAGACAAACTTTCTAACTTGTATTTCATCATAGAATGTGTAACATATGAAGATTTTTTAAATGAATTTGAACATACTTAGAAGGTGGATAGTCTAAGAGCTCTTTGAGGAGACAAAGCTTCATAGTCTACAAATTTCTTAGTTAAAATTTATACTAAAAGAGCTAACATAGAAAGATTTCTCAATATAAATAAATTTTAAATTAAAAATAATTAAGACACTACTCCCTAGGATGGCAACATCCTTCATGAATGGAAAAGACTGTTGGTCCCAACACGATGGGGATTAGTCAAGAAAGATCCACTTACAATTGATCAGTCTAAAGTCTATTGGCAACCTCCATCATAGGCAATTTGAAGCTCAATTTCGATGGGGCTTCAAGAGGAAACCCAGACAAGTTGGGTTTGGGGGCATGTATTCGAGATTGTCAGGGTAATGTTATAGCACTTATAGCCTCTTCCTTACCTGAACGAACCAATAATATTGCAGAAGCACATGCTTTTCATTGGACTAATACTTGCCAAGAAGGGTGGGTACCATTGTCTACACATTGGAGGAGATTCTCTGGTCATCATTAACGCTTGCATCAAAAGACAAACACACTCATGGAAACTTAGTTATATTCTAAATCAAATTTGGAGATTACTAGATCAATATCAAGAAGTGTATCTTTCACACACTTCAAGAAGGAAACAAAGTTGTTGACCTATTGTCAAACTTGGGTTGAGACGGGGTAGTAACATCAACATTAAACCTAGCCCATTTCATTGCAGAGAATGTTGAACTTCAAGAAATGATTGATGTAGATAAAGGTGTATGCAGTTATTGAATATTCGATTGTAGTCGAGTTATGATAGGTGTATAGTGGCAGATATTAAAAGGTACTTTGGAAGTACAATTTCCCACCCAACGGTTGTTATTCTCCTTACTCACCGATTGTCATTCCTTTCATTTAGTATCTGTAGGGATAAGTGGAGTCCTTTGCATGTATTACTTATGTAAAGCTTCGATACTCTAAAGTTTTGTAATGAGAGAGGATATTGGATTTTCTTACCAATTCTTTCCTGATTGAGCTCTTGAATCAGTTTATTAATATATATTAAATTTAGTGGCTCGCCCACTTTTGCCTTTACAAAATAATAAAATAATTAAGACATAAAAACAAGCAATATATGGTTCATACCTGTCAACAAAATATATACCAATATAGCTCACAAGCATTACCCTTAGATTCAGTATCACACATTTGACTCTATTTACTTTGGAAATAATATCATATTGTTAGATTTTGGTTTTAGCTTAGTTAGAGACAATAGATATGAAGAATCTTTAAGCTTCTAAAAGTAAATTAACTAATCACACGATGCTTATTCTTAGAAATCCTTCAATTTTGGGCATTTGTTTAGGCCCCATTGTTTAAGCTATATAATCTTTAAAGTTAACTCTTGTCATCTTAATATCAAAATAGTTACTAAATTTTCTTTATTAAGGATCAAGGATATATTTATTCAAACACTGTAGACTAATGTTTTAGTGCTTCTCAACAAAAAAGTGCTTAGTATATAAGCATTAATAGGCATTGAAACCATTTAGTAACTTCAGTTATTAAAAAGTATATCAAAAATAAAATCCTTACAACCCATTTTAAAAGTTTATAAATACAATTGGGAGTGGATTTACAAAAATAATTCCTTGATCAAAACTTTCGAAAATGGTAAATGCAAGTACAAATAATTAACAACATTGTTGCTCAAATTTATGCTAAAGTGTGTGTAGTGTGTACACCATCTTAGAATAATATTTTTCAAATTCAAATATCAAAGTTGATGAAAAACCTAGGTCAAAGTAAATTGCTCAATCATCTTGGAACTTGTTAAAATGTAGAGCAAAATGATGAGATAGCTAGAAATTTCTCAATGCCATGTAGTTGTAGCTTAACAACCAAAACCACAAAAAAATCATCAATACCATTGTTTACAATTTCAGAGGTAGTTTTAAAGCTTTTTTTCCTATCAACTAGATGTCTAGAATAAAAAAAAGCAAGAGATACATTTTATGGATTTGTTGAATACAAGAAAATAATAAATTTAATTTTTAGATGTAGCTTACATCTTTGGCAAAATAAAGTCAATGTCCCACATAAAATTATGAGAAGATGTGAAATAGAGGAATTGAAAATGCTTTACCATGATTTACAATTCTTCTTTCTTTTGAATTGAAAATGATCTATAATGATTTACAATTTTTCTTTCTTTTTCCCACTTACTTTACATAAAATATTTTTTCCTTGTAGCAATAAACATAATTTGGTTGCTAGTGGAAAATAATATTTGAATTTCATTTAAAAAATCAAATGCTATGCCAATTTGTCAAAGAGGCAATGAGAATATTAAGGTCGATCATGGATAAGTTTCTCTTGAAGAAGAAAATGAACATGAAGCTCTTATTTATACCTTCTAACATAAAAGGATATTCAAAGTGTTAAAGTTTAGCCTAGGAAAGGGATAAACAACAATTAAAGTAATAGATAAAAAAGACACAAGAACTTACCCTGAGAAAAACCTTCCACTTGAAGGGAAACACCCAACCACACTGTAAAATATCTTTTATTTTATTGATAATAAAATGTTTAAGTACAATGGTTCACTTGATACAATTGAATACAAGGTAATCACCCATGTATTAAGACCTCAAAGACTCTTCACTTTAGTATCAAATAACTCTTAAATTTGCAAATTAAAAGATTCTTCATATTTCCAAACACATGACTCTTTGCATGGCACATCTCTTCATATAATATTATCTCAAATATTATCACAAATATATTCTACAATTGGTGACATAATATAGAGGTATTTTCTCAATAACAAAATTAGAGATAGAGATCTCTATTGCAACTATAATCTTCAACACATCCTCTTAGCAAGAGAGAGATCTTTAATATGACTGACACACATTGATGCAACCAAGGATGTTAGCAATAAACTCTTTTTATATAGATTCTCATGAAAACATGTTATCTTAACATAACATACTTAACCATAGTTTCTTCATAAGCACATACAATTAAAGTCATGGAGTCACACATGATTTTCACCATGCTTACTTGCAAAGGGTGGTCCACCAATACCTACTTGGTTCACCACACCTACTTGCAAAGAGTGGAATGAGGGACTTCACTTCAAACTTCTCCCAAAGAAGAATGCATTTCCACCATGCCTACTTGCAGAGGGTGATCTACTGGATACTTATTTGTAGAGAGTGGAAGAGGGGCTTTCACCTCAAATTTCTTCCATATAAGAATGCATTTCCACCATGACCACTCATGGAGAGTGGTCCACCATGCCTACTCACAAATGGTAGAACAAGGGTTTTTGCCTTAAACTTATCTCACAAAGAACTCACTAAAAAAGGATTTTACCTCAAACATCTCCCTCTCAAAGAACTCATTATGGTATCCCTCTCAAATAACTCATTATGGTAATATGTATAAGAATGACTACCTCTTAGAAGGGACAACTTTGATCATCAAAATAAGATAGTTGATTCCAATTTGACCAAATAAGCTTGCAAATAATTTAGACATCTCCCTTTGTCACATAACCTCCCTTTGAAGTTAAATATACTCACTCTGAATATAATTCAATCTCATGACTATAAATAATTGTTCCCATTTCAATAAAGAGAATCAATGTTGAAAACATAGGCTATTCCCACATATTCAAGAATACTTATCTCTTTGAAGTCTAATGTAGTGCACACAAATGATTGATATCAATATTGAATAGTAAGTGCATACTTGAACATTCATATGGATGTAGGAAATAAAGAAAACAATTTCTTTCAATTTGAATTTCTATCTTTTCTATCACTATGGTTTAAGATGCACATATACCCTTGAACCAAAAAAAAGGAGAAAAATAAAAATTATAAAACAATAAAAAAATTTACCAGAGAATATTATGGAAAAAAATCTTCTCACAGAGGGAAACGATCTAGCCCACTAAACTATTTTTTTTAATTCAATCTTTAAAATGCCAAATGCGACAACTTGCTCACTTTAAAGTCTTCAACACATGCTGATCACACAATGACTAGAAATAAAGTCCTTGATATATACTGATCATACAATGATATGGAAAAGTACTAAACGAAGGATAGAAGCCTTAGATAAATAAGATTTACAATGATTATTTGTATATGTATTTTAACTTATTCATATGCATAAGTATAAATTCTTCTTACGAGAGAAATTATTTATCACATTATTTATTCATGTTTTTATTAGTTTACCTATCGAAAAAATTATTGTTTAGATTTATGTTAACTCACATGTCAATTTATAAATATCTATGTTTATTCTAATTCCAAACACTACATATTTATGGCAAAAATATATCATATTCATATTGTAAACTTAATATTGAGAAGGTATTGAGTTTGAAATTGTATCTAGTTGATAAACTCACCTTGGGTGGTTCTTGATCCGATGTGTTCACCTTGTCTTGTTTAATTATTTTTTTCTTACCATACTAAAGACTCTACCTTTAGTGATCTTCCATTATAACCACTAAAAAAGCTCTACCTACTAATCAATACTACTCATCAATGGTTCATATATGTATAGATGGATGGATAGATGAATTGATGTATATATGTATGTATGGATGGATGGATGGATGGAGAGAGAGAGAGCATCCTTCACCCCCAAGCAACCCTATAATTATATGGGGCTAGCTTCTCAACTATTTTGAAATAACGAGGAGTGAGCACCATTTTCTAGAGCATGTTATGTATATAGTCAACACTAGATTCTATACGTAAAATGGGTGGGAGTTTACTAGTTCACTTTCTACCTCTGCATGAATGCACTAGCCTTACTATTCTAATGGGCTCATTATTGATAGTTGAACCTACCTCCAAACAACTATAGGTAGGAGGGCCCAACAATTCTATGGCTCTCTATTAGTTGAGTTGGACTAGCAAAATGTCACCTATAGTTCATGCTCCAATAACAATATAGGTACATTGATGCTCTGGCGTTGGATGGATAGAGTGATGCTCTTGCAGAAAACTCACATTGTTGTTATTGATGCTCTTTCTAAAAACAACTTTAGGTAGGTCTTCTCTAAGCCATCCTTAACCCCCTCCCCAAATTTTTTATAAGGAAAGAATCTTGCACACACACACACACACACAATTTTCATTAATGCACTTGAAGAGGGTGCATGTATGAATAACAATGTGAGTTGGCCTTCAGAGTTAGGTAACTTTCAAACATATATAATAGGGGCCCCCATTCCTATAGACTGATTAGATTGTTACTTTGCATGCACCCTAACAACACTAACTGAGCAAGATGAACATGAACAAAATGGAGGATGATAATTTCATGTCATAAATAATAGTTAGTTGATGGTATGTAACAACATTCCCCTAAGGCTACACCCCTTACTATAATAAAATAGTCAGGGGCATGACCCTTGAGATGCAAAGAATGTTAGGCCAACCTAGGTAGTCCTCACAACAATATCTGACTATTATTTATCATAGTCTACGATCTTATTTCTCTAATAATTTTGAGTCTCACATTGATGATTTGGGTATTAATTATAATTTGAGCATTGGATAGAATGTTGTTTCGCTTGTGTATTCCCTTATCCTAGATTGTCATTATCATGTTTTGACTATGGTAACTATTATTCTTGTTTGATTCCTATATTCTCCATTCTCAATCTTTCTCCATAATCGATGCCGATCTTGTCTTGGTTCAAGTGATATTTATAAGGTTTCACTAAGTTTTCTATAGTTTCTCTCTCAACGGTCTCACTCTAGTGTGCTTGTGAGAGGATTGATTACTTACCTTTTTTTGGTCCTCTTCCCCTCTTAAGATTACATGCCAACCCATTTTTATAGTATATTCTATTTAAATGGAATGAATTGTGACCCTTGCATACAACCATTGGTTGCTTAATTATAGATAGTGATGTTTTAATAGCATTTTTTGTTAATCAACTATGTCTTCATTGCATCCATTATAATAATTTATATGTAGATAAGGATATATATTTGATTATTAACTTTGTTAGTAATAACATTGTTCTTAATGTAGATTAATATTATTAAATATTAATCAATGTATTAATATTGATCAATACTACAATAATATTGTTATTTAATATTATATTTATTTATAGGTTTTAGATGATAATAAATGTGTAATATGACAATTATGGCTCATAATATTTTAATTTCATGTCATATTTTATCTTAATGATAATAATGTTTTCTTATAATAGATTTATTGTATATATGTTTGGGTAGCATTGTAGTCTTGATATATTATTCTTATTTATTAAATATTATAATATTTTAATTTCATAATCATTATCTAAGGGTAATGAGAAATGCAATATCACAAAGCAACCTCTCTCTCTCACACACACACGTGCACACACATATTATACATATAGAAATGAAAGACTCTTCATACCCCAACTAAATGTTTGTTCACTTTATAAATACAAGCCTCTTCATGTTTCCAAACACATGATTCTTCATAAGGACTCTAAGGGGGTCACTATGCTCTTCACTAGGAATGAGTGTTAACTACACAGAAAGCATGTTAGGAAAATCATAATCCATATCAATATTTTCACTAACATGTACATTAGAATCATCATCAAGAGTATCTTCCATATTGAGATTAATAGAATATAAAATTTGAACATAATCATGTTTATCCATTTGTATATTATTACAATAATCAACTTCATCAAAAGGCTCAAGCATGGGTTGATCAAAGGAAGGTAAAAGTTTGAGATGAAGTAGTTTGAGAAGTAAGAGTGTGGTCTTTGGCCTTAGGTTGATGGCTCTTGTGATGTTGATGAGAATATTAGTTGTGAATGGTTTTACTAGATAAATTTAAAATATTAGGATCAATGGTCATAGGAAAGGAGGGAATGGCTTCACATTGAGGAATTATATACATAGGACTAAGTGGGGTAGGCGAGACAGCTACATGAGAATCAATTATCCAACTAATATTACAATTATTGACCTTAATAAAACTTAACCATATCAACAAGATACTCATGCACAATAACCCCAGATATGTTAACTAGGAAACCCTTGATCAGAGAGAAAACTCTGGTGGGCATGATACCCACAAGATGATGTACTAATATAAATATTCCTTGTTAGAGGATAGACCCTATTAGGAGCCTATGAAAACATTCAGTACATATCAGCCCTTGTTAGGAGACTTTGAATCTTTTTTAGGAGATACACCAACCCTATTAGGAGTTGTGGAAGGCAAATGGACCCACTATCCAAACAACTTTAGGGGCTAGACCAATGAACCCATTGTCTAAATGATCTTTGTATTATTCCTTGCAGAATAATAGAATTGTACTACAATTCTCCTTTATCTTTCTCTATCCTGTCGATTCAACTTTTTCTCTTTTTGATCTTGTTACCAGATCACAAACTTTGCATCCAATAATCCCTTGGATTGTTTACTCACATTTACCAAATAATCTGCTCTTATTTCACTCTTCACACTTGATACTAAACACGCACTCTACAATTAAGGAAAACATATTTCCTTTATACCATATCTTCAAAATAATTTCTTGAGCCAGCCTTGAGGCTTTCCCAATTAATTATAATAAGATAATTAATTATTTCATAATAACAATAGCACTATTGACTCATAGTATCTACAACTTCTTACACATGTGACACTGGGGCTTACACACTTACTAATGTCACCATTAGACTGTCTACTATCATTGTCTAACTACGCATCTCCAGATTATATCTCTATTAGAAGATATAATGCAATCATAAACAATTACTTAACAATTACTCTCTCCTTGTACTGTTTCTCTATAAATCACGTACAACTTCTGCATGACTTCAGCTCATATTATGCACATTTAACCTCATCATCAAGACACAATGTGGAACATGTCCTTACCTATGCATCAATGAAACATTAAACCTCTTTCTGTACAACCTTGATCTCTGTCTTCTACTCTACCAGTCTTCACGAACTTACTACTATGTTGACATCAATGACAAACATAGTGATGAATACAACATGTCAATACTGCCACATGCTCACCAATGCTTAGGATACTCCCCCAAAGGAATACCATCAATAATCATGCAAACAATCTCCCCCTTTGACATTGATGGAAATGTAGATGAAAAATACCTAGGTTCCAAGAATACAAAACAATACTCTGCTACTACTACTGCTGTTGTTCTCATCTTTTCAAATCCTCTTTATCAATCAAATCTGAAATCCTTTGGAACATTGCACTGTTCTGCATCTTCTAGATCGACATCATGAGTTGTTCACTAAGAAAATTCATAGCTTCTCCCCATTCAATGGTACTCTTATCTTCCCCTTTAGCTTTAATAACTCTTCATGCTACATATCTCCCCCATAGAGGCATTCCTTATCTTTTACATGAATCTTTTTATATCTCCCTAATAACTATCTTTCCCCCATACATATTGTCTAGTGAAAAACATGGATGAATAGAGTTTACAATAATGAACATGAAGGAGACCGTAAACCCATATTTTACACATACATATAGTTTCTTATTATATGAGATGTAAATCTGGAAATGCTAGTATTGAAATGAATAAATGAAGATACTTATCTTTGGAAAGGAATCAACTAAAAACCGTATTAGATAGTTTCATAAACTATTGATTTTCACAGTTCTAGACTGAAATTACGAGATCTACAAAACCTAGAAATGATTTTCTTTTCTGAGGTCAAGTCGACCTTGACCTAGGTAGAAAAAGTTGACCTTGAACCATAAAGTTGACCTTGACCCCAAAAAGTCAATCTTAGCCCCAAAAAGTTGACCTTGACCCCAGAAAGTTGACCTTGACCTTAGAAAGTTAACCTTGGCCTACATTTCTCCAATGAAAATTTTGTTCATGGATTCTGAAAATTCACTGAAAAGGGTACTCAAATCTGCACTTGTATTCACTGTTCCACACTTGTACTTGCAAGAAAAAAATGGTTTTATTTGTTGGATGGGGAGTTTGCCTTGGTCAAACCCCAATTTGGAATCAACCTTGAAATGTAATTGAAATTGCAATATGCATAAACAAAGAAAATGGAACCATTCACCTTGCTTATGTTGAAATCCTTGAATCCACAAGTATGGATGCTCCAAATGAATGTAGGATAGGATATAGGATGTCTCAAATCAATTGTCTTAGATCTTCAACACCAATCTTGAATGGATCTTGGATTAGGAAGAGGCTTGAATGGAAATGGATGAATCTTCAACAAGAGGGCTCCATAGAGCTTGAATCCTTCAATGGCTACTAATGGATCTCCTTGATGAATTGAATTCTTGAAGATGGATGCTTGAATGCTTACTTGAACTTGAGAGTGGATTCTTGATAATCAATTCGTCCGAATGGAATATCGAGATAATGGATAGATAAAATGAGAGGAGGAGGCTTTCTTATATAGTGATCTAGGGCATAAACTTCTAAAGAGATTGACTTTGGAGATTTAAAAATCAATTAATTTTAACCCCTAGAAATAGACATAGACTCAATGCATTTTAAGAATTTACTATTTCAAAGACCAAAATAGCTAATCCAAAAATGAGAAAATAGTTCTTTCCAAAAATTGACATCCAGAAATCATGGAACCTTGAAATTTGAACCTAGGGTCAAGATGAGGTCAACTTTTCCCTAGGTTAGGGTCAAGGTTGACCTTGACCTAAAAGGTCATCCTTAACTCTGAGGTCATCCTTGATAAAAAAGTCAAGAATCTCAAGATTTTAGGCCAAAATGCCAGAAAAGTGCAAAAAGAAAGTGGAAAAGGGGAAAAAACCAGATCCAAGTCAAAGACTCATTTAAGGCACTTGACATGACCCAAAATCACCTACTCGGAGGGCTAAACACTCTTAACATGAAAGTGCTTCCATTTTAAGATGATACACATACTTATGATCAAAGGCGAGTGATTTCAGAAAGAATAGTGCTAAGTTTGATGGAGTTAACTATGACATATGGAAAGAGAAGACAAAGAATCATCTATTGTGTATGGGTCTAGGATAGTGGATTTTGACGAGAGATGGAAAAAAAATGTGGAAGAAGAAAATCTTGAACAATGCAATGAAGCATAGAGAGATCTATTCATGTGCAATATGAGAGCTAGAGAAGCTTTATTGATAGCTCTTCCTGAGAATGAATATAGTTAGGTAAAATATTTGAAAAAATCCCATCTAATTTGGAAAGCATTAGAATCTACTTTTGAAGGAGATAAATATATAAAAAGGATAAGATTGCTGAATTGGATATATTTGTTTCAAGATGCTAAAATGATGGAGGATATTTGAGATTGTTGTAGGAATCAAGTCATATGGTGGAACCAAGGAAGAAGATGACGTTGTATGGAAGATGTTAAAAAATTTGACACCACCATTCAAGCAAGTAGCACAGATGATTGAACTATTGATACCTTGTACTGAGAATTTTTCTAGGGAAACTTTGCTTGGAAGATTGGAAGTAGCAAAAGTAGGTCTAAGATAGTCTAGAGAATTGACAAGAGTTGAAATAACTTTTAGTGCCTTAAGTGTTTGACCAAGTTTGTCTAGAAGTGCGAGCAAACATGGCGATTTTGCTAGAAATAGTAGAACAATTTTTGATGAAGATAGGAAGATTGAAGAAGATAGATGGTAAGAACATGTTTAAATGTTGGACTTGTAATGAATTTGGTCATTATGCATCTAAATGTCCTAGAAGAGAGAAAAAGTATAAGGGAAATTTTAAGCCTAGAAGATCTAGAATTTTTTTGTATTTTAATGAAGATGAGGAATTTGATGAAAAATTTTAGAGTGAAAGTGATGACGAGATAGGATTTGTAGCTATTAAAGAAGATGATCTTGGCAAAGAAATTAGAGAAGAAAAAGTTCTAGTTTCCCAAGTTGAAAAGAAATCTAATTAGATAATAGATAGTGAATGTTCGCATCACATGACTAGTGATATAAAAAAAATGTTAAATTTAGGAATCATGATGAAGGTATTGTTAGAGTTGGTAATAATGCAGCCTATCACATTACATGGATAAGATCTATTACTCTTGATGGAAAGACTAACACTGATGGTGTTTACTTTTTTGATGGATTGAATCATAACTTGTTGAGTGTTGGATAGTTGGCAGATAAAGCTTATTAGCTATAATTCATAGAAAAGACTTACATTATTGAAGATAAAGATGGTAAATTGATTGGAATAGGGACAAGGTCTAGAGGTAATGTATTTAAGTTTAATCCCACTAAGATGACATGTTTGGTTGCAAAAGTGGATAACAATTGGTTATGGCATAGGATGTTTGTCATACAAATTTTGACAACATTGTGAAGGTTAGTAGCACATTTGTAGTTAGAGATCTGCCTAGGATAATAAAGCCTACTAATATTATTTGCAAATAATGTAATTTTGCTAAACAAAAGATGTAGTGCCTCTCCCATTTGATTTTTGTAAGTCATCCTGATGGGTGTGACCTTGTTGATCTTTCCTTGTGAAGTGACCGTGACAACATTGTGAAGGTTAGTAGCACATTTGTAGTTAGAGATCTGCCTAAGATAATAAAGCCTACTAATATTGTTTGCAAATAATGTACTTTGGCTAAACATAAGATGTAGTGGCTCTTCCATTTGATTTATGTAAGTCATCCTGATGGGTGTGACCTTGTTGATCTTTCCTTGTGAAGTGACTATGATTGGGACCATGAGTGGTCTACACCCTTGAGGTGATTGGATTTATGTTACTATATTAGTTGCTTTGATTATTCTTATGAATGATTTATGAGATTATGATGTGTTAATTGGTTTCATTGAGGTTTGTGCCAGTGGTTACTAGGATTGCTATGGTATAATGAGGTTGTTCCATGACCACCCTAAGATGTGTGCAGAGATCGCATTGTGTATTATTACCTTGCTACACTAGACTGGGTTCCTGTAGTAATGGTTAGTCATGTGTTTGATCATGTTCATTTATGTGTTTTGAGTGCCTTTTTAATGTTGTTAATAACCATTATTAAATTCTTAAATAATTAGAAATGAATTGTCCATGTTGGATTCATTGGTTACATGCTACAAATATTTACCTTGTTCATTTTGGTGATTTACGCTAAATGGGTTGTTTAAATAGATGATTTTAATGTGATTGAATAAATGGTTAAATTAGAGGAATTAATGCATTTATCACTTCGACTATATTATTATATGTAATTGCACTTGATCATGTTGTTTAGTATACAAGATTTATGTCCCTAGTAGTGGCACATGGAGTTAGTGATTCAACTATTCATATTTAGCCAATGTCATCCCTGTATGGTCAATGAATCCTATTTAATTATTTAAATTAAACCTTCTGATGATTTAATAAATCTAGACTCATTTGCACTATGTGATTAGACCCATAAGTGTGTCTGTACATTTAGAGGTTCACAATTGTCACGAAAGTTATTAAGGAAATTCTATGAATTTGGTTTAAGGGAATTGTGGGCTTTATCTTATTTGATTTAATTCTCGGTAGCTTTTTTGTAGATGAATTCCAATTGATTGGAATAACCTATTTTCATTTGGGTTGATTTAGGGTTTAACTAGATGAGCTAGTTAATTACCCTAATCCTTTATTCACTCAAAAAGTGAATAAGTATCTAAAGAGGAATTATATTCCTCACTTCTTAGTTTGGAATTAGAAAGTTTGAGAGTAAAACTCAAAATCCTCTTCAAGAGGAATTATTGTTATGTTCGTTGTGGGAGCTACAGGCATGAGATCATTGCAAGGATGATCTCACTAGATCCAACTTGGAGAGACCTTGGATTGCTATAACTTTCAACCATTTTTGTAGGGTTATTTTTTTTTTTAATTTTCTCTTGTTTTGATATTTGCCGTTTTGGCTGTGAGGTAGGGCTCTCCCATTTAATTGTCTCAACTATGTTTCTACTTCTATTTTTAGTAGTCGTTTGTTAGGGGGCTGAGAACTAGTGTTCCCCTTCATTTCTATATGCTAGCTTTACTAGTTTGGGTGGGTATGAGCATTTCCTTTTTTCTTAGGATGGGGGTTTAAGGTTTTTCACCATTATGCTAGTTGTTTTTGCATACGGACTCCAAACCCAAATTTTATTTGATATTTATGGCTTTTGTACCCTAAGACCAAATGAGTTTTAATTTCAAAATTTTCAAGTTTTGAGGTTTTTACCTCAATTTGTGTGCCACCTAGTTTTCTTGGGTTTTCTTGGCATGATGTTGGTTGTGGACTTGGATTATCTGTAGGATATTAGTCAGAACATTGTTGCACTTTTATGTTTGCATTGGGATGTGTGTGACATCTATATTGCTAATCTTGTGTTCAATTGAGTGATTTTATACTAAGTGTTATTTTTCGTGATTGAACCCTTGTTGTTATTTCATGGATGCTAGGATTTGTGTAGAACCCATACTCCTGAATTTAGGCCAGCTATGTGAGTTTGTGATGTGTGGTTTGGTTGCATCATTGGGATTCATGTAGATTCTATACTCCTAGATTTAGGTTGATGGAGTGAGTCATGATGTTGGGTTTATTGTTCATTGGGATTTGTGTTGAATCTATACTCCCAAATATAGACCAGTTGAGTGATTTGTTTTGCTTGTGTTCACATCCAGCCCTTGTCTTATGATATTTGTGATGTTGGTGCACCACACATGAGTATGTGCACATACATTTTTCAGGTGACTTGTGAGGCTTGAGCTCCCAATTGTATTCGGTGAGTATGTTCATTGGGGTTGGGTTGGGAATGTGTATGCATTTACACACACATCGTTGGATGAGTATGGGTAGGGTAGGGTAGCACCATGGAGGGGCCTTCTCTCTTGTAGTGTTGTGATTAGTATCCCTAGAGGGTTGGCATGAAGAAGTTTTAAACAAGTGATAACTAAATAAATTACTGGGTAATAAAATTAAGATAATAAAAGGACACAGTGTGAGAGCCTTCCATTGGAAAGTTAAACCACACGATATTTAGCTTGGGCTACCCAATTCCAAGCGACTCTCCATATTGCGAGCCCCTACATAGTTATCCATTGAGTGTTTGACTAGGACTTGTTGTACTTGCATTTTGTCATGATTTTGGATTCAGTCATGTTTACCATCTGGTGTGAGTGTTAGCCATGAATGTTTTCTTTATGTGTGTTTGTGGTTGGATCATTATCTCCATCAACACAGTAGGAGTGGACCTATGGGTTCCACGTGGTTGGGAGGCATAGCTACCTATACCACTATTGGGGATCAATGTATAGAGGTGGTCTAGTTTTCTACTACAACCATTGCTTGCTTTCACTTGGTATATTTAGGTATCCAAATTATGTTTCCTTATGATTTATGCTTTAATTGGAATGGTTGGATATCATGGTTTAAATGATGTTAGTTTATTTGACGTATCCTTGTTTAATGATGTTAGCATATGGTTAGATGATGTGATTTACCTTTACTAGGAATATCTATTGCTTTACTAGATTAGCATGTTAGATTTCCTTGTTCTTATGATGTTATTATGTTTTAGTAGTGACACCCTCATAAGAGAACTCCAATTATCTAGTTGACAGTTTGGGATGTTATGCCCAGGGGATGGCTAGGGCCTTCAAGGTCTCATAATGCTATTATAGTCGGGAGGAATTGCGCACAAGTTTTTGTTGTGTTGGTACTTTGAGGCTTATGCTTTTCTTCATATGATGTTTGGTTTTGAACCATTTATGTACATTGTGATGTTTCTTTTTGCATGTTCTTCATATGCTATTATGGATTAGATGGATAGATGTTCCTTGTTCTTGTTTCATGGCATCTTGTCTTTTATACTCTCGAGTGTTCATTCCTTGATTTACGTGGATCTGGTATTCCCTGGTGTGGAGGTTTTTGGTTTTTATGCTTCCCCTTTATCTTTTTTTATTGTGTTGTCAACTATTTTCTCACTTGGGAAGGATAGTTCGTCACGCGAACATGTACTACCTCATGTGGAGAAAAAATCCTCATGTGAAGATGCAAACCCTCATGTGAGCTAGGTGAATCCTCATGTGGCGTGTGGAGATTCCTCGCATATTGTTATGCAATTCTTCACCCATAGAAATGTACTTTCTTGTGCGTGGTGATGCAAAGTCTTGCACGAGATTGAAGACCAATGTACTTCCTTGTGCAAGAAATTGGGGGCATGTACGCTTGGCTGAGGAGAGTTTGAAAGTTGGTTTTGGATACCTTATTTGGTTTTACACCTTCCTAGTTCAAAATAGTCTTTCTATGGGGTTTAAAATATATTGTTCAAGTACAGTTGTACTTAAGATATATTTTAATATATGTGACAATTCATTTGAGATAGGTTTTAGACCTCTCCAAGTTAAGATAAAGATTCTAGGAAATTTTAGGGCTTCAAGATTTAAGACTTAGACAAATTTGAGGAGTCAACATTTATCTTTCAGCATGGTTTTTAGTAGACAACTGGTTGTAACTATGAGCCTTGTCTTCTGCATGTCCGTCGTTGGTCTCTACTAGTGTTTCAAGAATATGATATGTTTAGTGGGATATGTTTAGTGGATATGGACTTTTATTCCTTACCATGGTAGGAGCTTCTACTTTGGGTTTGAAAGAGAACATCCCCTTGGTATATTCTCATGATTCATGTGGTCTTGGTTTGTGAGTTTTAGTTTAGAGCTTGGAGATATTTGGAAGTGTTTGTAAGACTTTCGCTGGTGTAGGTAAACATGTGAGCTTAGCCATGTTCCCTATTCTCATCACCTTGTGTTGATGCTTCACTCTTGCACTTAGTTACTTTATGTTGTTGTTAAGTAACTTATCATAATAAAAAAATTATTTAGTGCATGTTTTATCCTTATGTTCAAAGGCTATCTGGGCGGGGCATTACAGAAGAAGGTATAATTTCCCAACAAGAAGTTTACTACTATAGAGAAGTTGGAGATCATTCACACAGATTTAAGTAGCCCTACCAGGACAAGAAGATTCTATGGAGGAAGATATTTTATGATTTTTGTTGATGATTTCACTAGAATGATGTGGGTAGCATTTTTGAAAGAGAAATCTGAAGCATTTGATAAGTTTAAGATATTTAAGGATAGAGTTGAGAATGAATCTATTTGAGATTAGATAGATGAGGAGAGTTTACCTCTAGAGAGTTTAACATGTTTTGTGAAGAGAATGGAATCAAGTGACAATTATCTTCACCCAAGGCCCCTGAGCATAATGAGATTGTAGACAAAAGAAATAGATTAATATCAAAGGCAACACGAGCACTGATGTTTGAGAGTGATGTATCTAAGGAATTTTGGAGAGAAGCAATCAATACAACAATGTACACTATGAATAGAGTACATTAGAAAATGTATGGATAAGACCCCTGATGAATTATGGTTTGGTCATTCACCCTCAATAAATTTTTTCAAAATCTTTGGAAGAAAATGTTGTATAAAGAGAGATGATGATGTTGGTAAGTTTGATCCAAGAAGTGATGAAGGTATATTTCTTGGTTATTCATTGAAAATTAAAGCTTACAGATGTTTTAATCATAGAACAAATACAATAGTTGAATGTGCAAATGTAAAAGTTGATGAAAATTTTGAAATTAAGGAAAAAATGATGGGTTACAATTCTGATTAAGAAGAAGATAATACTAGAATTGTTAGACAAAATGTAGAAGTTTTCCTTGAGACTAAAAATGATTTTCATAATGATGTGCAAATTGTTGAGCAAAGAGAAGAAATATATGAACCAAGAGAAGATGTAAGAGTTTATTTAGAAAATCCTACCTCTAACAAGATTCTAACAAAGAATTAGCCTCTAGAGTAGATAATTGGAAGTAAACACAAATGAGTGATGACAAAGAACAAAGTTAATAAAGAAACATGTTTGATTTCTCAAGTTGAACCTAAGAGTACAAATGAAGCATGTAAAGATGACCATTGGATTCATGCAATGAAGGAAGAATTAGATCATAATGTAAATAATGAAACATGGGAGTTAGTTCTAAGACCTAAAGAAAAGAATGTTATTGGAACCAAATGGGTATTCAAAAACAAGATGAATGAAAAAGGTGAAGTTGTAAGAAATAAGGCTAGACTTGTGTGCAAAGGATATTCACAACAAGAAGGAATAGATTATGAGGAAACATATGCCCCTATAGCCAGAATGGAAGTAGTAAGAATGTTCTTGGCTTATGCAACAAATACGAAATTCAAAGTGTATCATATGGATATCGAATCAACCTTCCTGAATGGAGAACTTGAAGAAGACATATACATTGAGCAGCCTAAACATTTTCCTCTGACAAAAAAAAAAGATATGGTATGTAGATTGAAGAAAGCTCTATATGGTTTGAAGTAAACACCTAGAACTTGGTATGAAAGGTTGGACAAGTATTTGGCAAAACATGGATTTGCTAAAGGTACGACAGATAGTAACTTGTATTTGAGAGAAATTGAGAATGATTTGTTGATAATAGTAATATTTTTTGATGACATAATATTTGGACACAATGACAAATCAAGTGATAAGTTTATGGAAGATATGAAGAATGAGTTTGAAATGAGTATGATAGGAGAAATGAAATTTTTCCTAGGTTTGTAGATTGTATAGAACATTGATGACATTTTTATTTCACAAATGAAGTATTTGAAGGACCTGTAAAAAATATTTGGCTTAGAAAGTTGTAAGCCTATTGGTACACCAATGGTAACTGGTCACAAGTTATCTAGCAAAGATGAGACACCTACTTTGAGTAGAAGAAGTACAAATCCATGATTGAAGTTTTGCAATATTTGACTTACACTAAACTAGATATAGCAAATGTATTTGGGATTCTAGCTAGATTTCAAGTTGATCCTAAAGAGTATGACTATACATCAGTAAAGAGGATATTCAAATATTTGAAGGGAACATCTAATTATAGAATATGGTATGATAGATAAAGTGATTTCACTCTATTTGCTTATACTGATATAGATTGGGCAAGCAATATGGATGACAAAAAAGCACCAGTGGCAGACCATTCTTTCTTGTAAGAAGATTTTTTTCTTAGCTGAACAAGAAACACAATTGTATTTCGTAGAGTACAACTAAGGTAGAGTATGTAACAACAACAAATAACTATAATCAAGTTATGTAGATGAAGCAGATCCTGAAGGATATTGGGATAAAATTCTCAGAACTTGTTGTTATGTACTATGATAACACAAGTACAATAAGTATGTCTAAGAATCTTGTATTGCATTTTAAGACTAAGCACATATCTATTAAGTATCATGTCTTGAGAGAAAAGGAAATAGAAAAGGAGATTAGATTGGAATATGTGAGTACTAAAGGTCAGATTGTAGATATCTTTATGAAGGCCTTACCCAAAGATACATTTGAGTATTTGAAAGGTATGCTTGGGGTTATGCCTTGCCTACTTCAAAGTACATGATGCAAAGATTGCATTATTCTAGTGGTACACATCACTATTGTTTGACTAGAATAAAGGCTGATGCTTCCTATATGGGGGAGCATATATGATGAGTAGATTCATTAAGAATTCTTGGTATTTGGTATTGAACAATGTCTTTGAGCACTTGAGTTGGTTGAAGACTTGAAGCAGTAAATTCACATTAGTAAAGTATTAGTCATTGATGTCAATGGGGGAGAAGAGTGCATGAAAAAAATCTCGTAAGTATATACAAGGGAGAGATAATTATTAGGGATATTTAGAAAGATTCATGTAAAAGAGAAGGGATATCTCTATGGGGTAGATATGCAACACGAAGAGCTATTAATGCTAAAGGGGAAGATAAGAGTACCATTGAATGGGTGAGAAGCTAAGAAGCTGGTTAATGAACAACTCATGATGCTGATCTAGAAGATGCAGAATAGAGTAGTGTTCCAGAGGATTTTAGAATTGATTGATGAAGAAGAACAAAAACAACAAAAAAGCATTGTTTGGTATCCTTGGAATGTAGATGTTTTTCATCTATGTTTCCATATATACCAAATGGGGAGATTGTTAGCATGAATGCTGATGGTATTCCTTTAGAGGAGTATCTTAAGCATTGGTGAGCATGTGACAGTATTGACATGTTGCATTAATGACTATATTTGTCATTGATGTCAACATAGCAATAAGTCTGTATAGACTGGTAGAGTAGCAGACATAGATCAAGGTTTTATGGAAAGAGGTTTAATGTTTTGGTGATGCATGGGTAAGGGCATGTTCCACACTGTGTCTTGATGATGAGGTTAACTTTGAATAAAATGAGTTGAAGTCATGTGGAAGTTATAAGTGATTCACATAGAGTAGTACAGAAACAAAGTAACTATTAAGAAGTTTCTAATGATTGCATTATATCTTCTAACAAAGATATAATCTGTAGATGCACAGTTTGAGATTGACAGTAGACACTCTAATGCTAATGTCAACGAGTTTGCAAACCCTAGCATCGCACATGTGAGAAGTTGTATAGACTATAAGCTGATAGTGCTATTGTTATTAATAAATAATTAATTATCTTATTATAATTAATTGGGAAAGCTTCAAGGCCAACGAAAGGAATTTGATGAAGGATGCTTCCCTTAATACCATAAAATCATAATATGAACAAAAAAACAATAGCAAATGTGAGATCAAAATATGGATTTCTTATTATCACCACAAATGTGGAATTAAAAAATTCATAATTACAATATGCTAACCCAAATGGGCACCTTCATTACATTAATTTGCAAGACAAGGTTGTGAACTACTACCCAGAGCTATTCTAGACAATGTTCGAGCCTTTCTTAAATAGGAAATTTTATGCCACTTGGGAAGGTTCTAAATGCTCAAACTTAATACCTAGGACTGAAGGACCCTAACAATACATACAGAGTTATCCAAATACATTTTTTACATTTATTCTAGGAATTTCGGGTAGCCCAACCTTGGAAGGCCATAACTCCTAAACCGTTGCTCTTATTGGCTATTATAATCACTTTTCAAAAATGACAACTCTTGATCTACAAGAATAGAATGGTGTTACTTCCCTTATGTTGAGTTCTCAGGCCTCATCCGGGCACTCTAAGCCTCCAATAGTGAGCCTAAAGATTTTTTTGCAAATATTTCCACTAAAAATCCAAAATAACTTCTCTAGTACTTAAGATAGAGCAATGAGATTTTTATAGTTGGCTTATAACTCTAAAATGAACCTTCATGTAGAAAATAAGAACATTCTGAGGTCACATGAAAAATTTACTAAAAATAACAAGTTCTCATAAACACCTTGTCTACTAGTCCTTATTAAAATAGAAAAGACTGAAAATAAAATATTTTTGGGTGATGCAAGATTGCTCTTACACCTAGGATGCTCTTACATTAGACACTTAGGGTAATTTGAGAAGTGACCTTGTCACATGTTGAGTGTTTAGAGGAAAACCAAGAATTTTAAGCTTCTCCCTTGCTAGCCATGATGAATCATCTATTAGCCTCTCTTTCCATTTGACCAAGTATTTCTCATAAGTTTTGTTCCTTGTACTATTGCCAATACGACTGTCCAGTATCTCCTCAATTTTCTTTGTCACTAAACTAGTTGCTGGAATACTCTACTGCACTTCTACAACTTCATCTCCATCACCTCCTTCATAATACTCAGTCAAATTTGAAATGTTAAATATTGGTGAAATATTCAATTCAATAGGCAACTCCACTTCATAAGCATTTCCAAAATCATGCATTTTCACTATCTTGCATGGTCCAAACTTCTTCATCTTTAGCTTATTATATGTACCCACTAGAAAATGCTCCTTTCTCAAATGAACCATGACTTCATCTCTAATCTAAAATTCCTTATACCTCCTTTTCACATCTGCCTTAACCTTATACTGTGTATTCATCTTTATGATGTGCTTCCTCACTTCCTCATGAATTTTTTTCAAATGTTCAACAAATTCTTCTACTTCAGCACTACTTATCTCTCCTTTATCAAACTGCCTCAATTTAGAAGCATTTTTGGGATTACTCCTATATACAATCTAGAATGGTGATTTACCAGTACTCTTGTTCACAGGATTATTATCTACAAATTCTACTTGTGGTGAAATCATATCCCATCCTTTTGGCTTGTCTCTAACCAAACATCTCAACAAATTTCCCAAACTGTGATTCACAAGTTCTATCTTCCCATTAGTATGTGGATGATGTGATGAACTGAAATTTAACTTTGTTTTCAATTTCTTCCACAATGTATGCTAGAAATACCCAACAAATTTGGTATCACAATATGAAACTATACTCTTCAGTAGACAATGTAGTCTCACCACTTCTCTGAAAAACAATTTTGCCATATGAACATCATCAGTAGTCTTCTTGCAAGGAATAAAATGTGTCATCTTTGAAAACTTGTCAACCACCACAAAAATAGAATCATGCCGTCATTATGTCCTTAGCAATCCAAGAACAAAATCTATGCTAACATCCTCCCATGGTTTCTCTGGTACAGGTAATGGCTAATCCAACCCCATATTTTTCTTCACTCCTTTTGCCATTTGACATACTTTGCAACTTTTTTCAAACTTCTTAATATCTTGCTACAACTATGGCCACTAATAATTCTTAGCAACCAAAGCTATGGTTTTATCTCTTCCAAAATGTCTACCCAATCCTCCACTGTGCTTCTCCTTAATAATATTCTTTATTATTGAACTTCTAGGAATGCATAACTGGCTTCCTTTGAACAACATACTATTCTGAATCATGAAATCCAATCACTTTTTCCTATCAAGTGTAATAGGTTCTATAAAAGCCTTCAACATTTGAATAAAATTAGGATCATCTGGATACAAAGTACCGAGTTCCTTGAATCCAACCACCTCTATCTACATTTTTGTCAGTAAAAGTTGTCTTCTACTAAGAGCATCTGCAACTCTATTAGACTTCCCACTCCTATGTTTCAAAACAAATGTATAACTCTGCAAAAACTCAATCCACTTCAAATGGCTTTGGTTTAATTTTTCTTGACTATTTAAATATTGTGAAGCTTGATGATCAGTAAACAAATAAAACTCCTTAGGAAGAAGATAGTGTTTCCATTTCTTCAATGCTTGAACTATAACATAAAATTCTTGATCATAAACAATTTTTTTTCTTTTTTTTGCATCATTCAACTTTTCATTGAAATAAGCAACAGGTCTACCTTCTTGGCTCATAGCAACTCTTATTGCAATACCACTAGCATCACAATCTACTTGAAATACCTTGTTAAAATATGAAAGTGCTAAAATTTTCTACTTATTAACCTTCTATTTCAATAGATTAAAACTCTTAGATGCTTCCATAGTCCACTTAAATTCTTTCCTATCCCCTCTCATTGTTTTAGTCAAGGGTCCACAAATATTACTAAAACCTCTTATGAACTTTCTGTAAAAAATATCCAGTCCATGAAAAGATCTTACCTCTATCATACTCCTTGGAGTAGGCCATCCAAGGATAGCCTTCACTTTCTCTAAGTCCATTTTTAGACCTTCTACTGAGAGTACAAATCCTAGGTACACCAACTCCTTTACAAAATTGCACCTCTTTAGGTTTATCAACAACTTTTCTTCCCTTAATTTATCAAACAACTTACAAATATGGATCAAATGCTCCTCCAATGTCTTACTAAAGATTAAAATATAATCTAAGTGAACAATGACAAACTTACCCAGAAACTCCTTCAGTACCTCATTCATGAGCCTTATGAAAGTGCTTGGTGCATTAGTTAGCCCAAAAGATATGACTAACCACTCATACATGTGAGGTCTTGCTCTGACCCATCATAGCATAGTTGATACATTATTATTTTGATACACATGACTCAATATGTCAAGACATTTTTGGATACACTAGACATTATTATGTTATTTCATTTCATGTGATGTTTTAATTTTAGATGTTTAATTATGTTATTTAATATTTTATGAACATGTTTACTAATGATGTAGTACAATAAGTGAATGTAGAATTAAGACTATGATTAACACTTTGATTATGAAACTTTTGATGGTTAAGTATATGAGCAAAAATGAGATAAACAATTATTTATATGAAAGATTAGTGTTTTAGTTTATGTGATTATCCTGATGAGTTATATATATGCATATGATTTTCTTGAGCTGTTGATGTGTGAAATGAATGTGTAGGATTTATTAGCTGGGAAATCTAATGCATAATCAGAAATGGACTCTATGTATAATTTGTGGAAACTAGGGTTGAATCTAATGAAAGATGCAGACCTTATTGTTTCGTATTTCTTTTCTATCGTAAGTTGAATGTGTATCATTTTGTAATCTTTAAGTGTTCATATTTTGTAACACTGATTTTATAGTTTCACTTGACACTAGTGATTCATATACACATTTCAACATGACAGTTAGGGTTAACCAACTAACCTAAAGATCTAAGTTGGACTAGGTTAGTGACCTATTACTAATCTATTAGTAATCAAGATTAATTACCCTAGACAAGATTAGTGATAAATTTACATTTTGAGGGTTGTTAGAATGTCCAAATATTTCAAGCATTTTAATAGGTCCCTAAATAGTCCTAGAGGCCAAAAATTATGAAATCTAAGTACCTAAGGGGGTATATGTATGGGTTGAGGGCATTTTCCACCCCTCTAGCCCTTTTTGTTGACTTTTGTGATCACCCAAATATCCCATTTTCACTTTATTGCGAAAATTAAAGTTTCACCATGAGTTGGATAAGTTAAACTCCACCTTGAAGTTAGCCTTAATGACAGGATTGAGTTAGAAGACTCTAGAAGCCTTTAGGCAATTCGGGTAGTTATTGCATTTTGTAGGTGGTTGAGTTGGATCCTATTTAGTGGCAAATTTGAGAGTGGAAGAGTGTTGAACCAACCTCTACTTTTAGAGAGCAAGTCAGGATTGAAGGAGAAGTAAGGATAACTCTTCTCAAATTTTAATTGCCATAACCTTATTGTGAAGTTAGGAATCCTTCAAGCTCATTTTGTTTATGCTATATTTCATTTCTTAAGTAGGTTTCTACATATGTGTGTTTGATGAACATGTTTTAGATTACAGTAAAAATAGGTTTTGAAGGGGCCCAAAACCCTTTAACAACATAAAAGATAAACATATAAGCACATCTAGGTTTTACAAGGATCTAAAACTCATAGAAAAGTAGCATCCAAGTTTTACAAGGACCTAAAACCATAAAATAAGACCAAAAAAAAAACCAGGTTTTAGAAGGACCTGGAAACTTGTTCAATAAATGCTTTTAAAAATAACTAGCAAAAAAGTCAAAAATAGAAACTAGAAACTAGAAAAAACACTAGTAGCTATTGTAGTTCCTTGATTATTTTCATCACCTCCTTGCTGGCCTCTTTTGTATTCTGGATCATGTCAGCAATAGAGATCCCAGTACTTGCAGTAGCCTTAGTCACTTTCTTCCTTGAGGTTAGCCTAGTTCTTTTGCTTGGCCCACCAAGATATAAGAATTTTTCATTGTTTTTATTTCCTAAGCTGACAGTTGCTTCCCAAAGTCTTGAGGTTACCTATTCCATCTTATTGCCACTCTCTTTGATTACAATACAGAGATTATGTTCACATTCTTTTAGCTTTTCTGAGATATTGACAACTTGAACTTCCATCTGGAGGATCTTGGCCCTATTAGTTTCTTGGTCCTTCTATATCTTCTGAATTCTTTTTCTTCAGTTTCATTAACTCATTATACATCCAAGAGTCATCTTGGAGAGAGGAATCAACTTTGAGTTTAGTAGTATGGAGGAAAGAAAGCGTGACACCCTTGCAAGTCGGGTCATCCTTCTTTTTTTCCATATCAACCTCCATATTATCCTTCTCCTTTCCCATTTCTTTCTCCATCTTTCCCATATCTTCCTCCATCTTTTCCTCTATTACATCTTGGGGTTGTTCAATCGTGATATTTTCCTCTTCTCCAATATTATTTGACTCAGTACTTTTTTCATGACTTTCCTCTACCTCAACCCTTCTAGATTCACCTTTGCTTCCAGAAGAAGCATTTAGATTAGAAATGAAGTCCCCCACATTAGTATTCTCCTCATTCAAACTATCCATTTCCTCATTTTTCTCTGAGTTTTTAGACTTTGTGATTTCCTCAGCATATTTCTGAGGAGTGTCCTTTTTTTTACCCTTCTTTTTCACACTAACCCCCTCCTCACCCTTGCTCTTTGTAAGGTCCCTCCTTGTATGTACTTATCAAATATGAATCCTCTGTTAGAACCATTATAGGAGATTGAATTGGATATGAAGTAATGTTTTATGTTGTGAATGTCCTAATGAAATTGAGAGAGCAGTTGTTACATCCATGTTTTAATACTCAGTAATTCAAGAACTACTACATTATCTCATCTATTTAAAAATTAAAATTTCACTAATGATGATACAAAGCATTTTCACCTGGTGATGAGGGTATTGATTTTGGTATCTTGATGATTAGGTTCTATGCTTTTAGATAGTTTAGTAATCCTTAGTTGGTGATGTTTATGATGTTAGGTAAATGCATGCCTAACTATGATTATTCTAGTATTTTAATTTGAATTAATGAATAAGTTATGTTATATTGATTATGTGATTTCTGATGATTAAATGTGAGTAGAAATGAATTAAATAGTTAATTATATGAAAGATTCATGTTTTCATTTACATAACTATCAAGATAAGTTTTAAAAATATATGTATATGATTTTCTTGAGATACTGATGTGTGCAATGAGTGTGCAAGATATTTTAGCCAACAAATCTAATGGAGAATTAGAAATTGAACCTTATGTACCATTTGTGGAAACCAGGGTTAAGTCTAACAAAAGATGCAAACCCCATTATTCGTATTTTATTTGTATCATGGATTGAATTAATGTATCATTTTGTAATCAATAAGTGTTAATTTTTTTTAACAGTGATTTTATAGTGTTGCTTGACACTCGTAAATTGTATATGCATTCTAGCATGATAGTTAAGGTTAACTAAGTAACATAAAGATCTAAGTTAGATTAGGTTAGTTAACTTTTTGCTAATTAGTTAGTAATTGAGATTAATTACCCCTAATTAGGATTAGAGAGTAATTTGCATTTTTGAAGGTTGTTAGAAAGTCCTAAAATTTTCTAGCTTTTGATAGGTCCCTAATTAATCCTAAAAGCCAAACATCATGAAATCTAAGTACCTAAGGGGTATGGGTATGGGTTCGGGGGCATTTTTCATCCGCTTAGCCCCTTTTGTTGACTTTTATGGTAACTCAAAAACTTCATTTTTGCTTTATTACGAAAATTGATTGTTTCCATCATGAGTTGGATAACTTTAACCCCACTTTGAGGTTAGCCTTAGGTCCAGTTGAGTTAGAAGCCTCTAGAACTTTTAGGCAAGTGGGGGAGTTATTGCTTTTTAGAGGTGGTTGAGTTTACGATCTTATTTAGAGGCATTTTTGAGAGGGTTTGAGTGTTCACCCAATCTCTAGTTTTAGAGTGAAATTCAAGATTGAAGGAGAAGGAGAAGGAAGAGAATGCTCATCTCAAATTTGTTCCTTTTCCATTACCCAATTTTGAAGGTAGGAATACTTCACATCATTTTGTTCATGTTGTGTTTCCTGTTTCAGTTTTATTACATATGTATGTTTGTGTGTGTGTTGAGTATGTTTGGGAGGGATTGAAATGATTTTTCTTAAATGTCTTTCTTTGGTGTTTTTCTTTGAATTTCGAAGATATTGTATGGGTGTATTGGTATTACTCACCCTTAGATAGGGCAGAAGTGGCCATGTACCAGGGAAGGTCTTTAGTTGGACTCCAATAGTGTAGAGTCTCTTCTTAGGATGAGAAAATGGAGAGAGGGTAGAGTGTTATGGGGCCCTACTCATCAACACAAACCATGTTTTGAGTTTTGAAATTTGAGAAGTGAAAGTATGAAAGTCCTTGTGACATTAGCCTCGAAAGGGAATTTGTGGAAGAATGAAAGTTCTTGAGATTTTAGCCCTGATAGGGCCCCTCTTATGGTCGTGTGTATGACGTCTCCTATTGGAAAAATACACCTTCTCTCTAGTCTTGTTCAATGTTGAACCTATTGTGCAAACCAGGATAGGAGTGAATGTTTGATTTTGTCTTCATGATATGTTTGTTGTCTCTTGGTCAATTTTTGTTCTCTCCATGATCACCGTGATGTATTGTAGAAACTGAAATGGATCCCTTGTTAAGGGCTAAGAAGGAAATTCAAATTGTTATTGAAATTTAGTTGTGTTGGGAGATTTCTCCTCGGGATTGAAATCCTGGGTAAAAATGTATTCTAACTTATTGTTGAAGTGGCAAGGATGTCAGGTTTTCTTACTTATTCTTTCCCGACGGAGCCTTTGAATCAGGTGGTTTAATAGAAAAAGAAATTGAGTAATATTCTTGCATTTGAGTCTTATAGTATTTCAGTTTATGCATGTGTGTATTAAGAAATACATAAAATGGTGACATGTAATTTATGCAATTTTGAGTTCAATTATGTTAAGGAAAAATGAATATGGTTGGAACTTCAATTCAACTTCGGGCTTATTAGGAGATAAAATTAATCTTACATTATTATGAAAACAAACTATTGAACTCTAACTTATAAACCCTTTTAGAAAAAAAAAATTCCCCTTGTCAAAAAAAAAATATAAAAGAAAATTAATTTTCTTAGATAATTGACACTTAGAAAAAGAATTGCATTCAAAAAATAACACTTAGAAAAAAAATTGCATTAAAAAAAATAGCACTTAGGAAAATTTGCATTCAAGAAAAAATAACATTTAGAAAAAGAAAATGTGCATCCTAAAGCAAAAAAGCCCCCTGGATTTCATATGGGCAAAATGATTTAATTCCCATAGAGTAGCAAGGAATATTCTCTATAGATTCTTTTTTTTAAATCTTTTTTTTTTTTTAAAAAGAGAGGGGTAAATGCTTTGACCTGGAGCTATGAACCAGTGAGGCCACAAATGGGGGACCTCATCCCCATGAGATTTGAACCTTGATGGAAAGGATAACAACACAACAACTTAACCATCACAACATGCCACTATTGGCAATTCTTTATTTTAAATCTTAAATTCAAAAAAAAAATTATATTTTTTGATATCCTAAATATCCCGTCTTACCAAAAAAAACTTTAAATCATAACTTCTTACACTCTTTATTTTGTTGATAGACGTTGACAAGGCCTCCAAAATTTGAAAATTGTACCTACATTTTTTATTAGAAACCTTGGCATGCATGTGAGTTTATAGAGGAGTTTGGGGTTAGTTTAGTTTAGTTAGGAGATATTTTCTTGTAAGGTTAGTTAGGGAGTTTGCAATTTAGATAATAGTTTTGTTTTAATTTAAAGTCGTTAGTATTATTTTTTTAGTTAGTTTTCTTGGCATTCCCTTTGTCTTCCAAGCCTCTCCTATGGAGCTTTGGAATGTTGTGCTTGCCAAGATTAGCAAAAAGCTCAACTATTGGATCACCAAGCCACTTTCTCTGGCTAGTAAATTCTAGATTTGTTCTAAGATTTTGGCCACCACTCATGTGTACTATTCTTCCTGTTGGGCACCCTCTAAAGCTTCCTATCTCAAGCTAGAACATTTGCTCAGAGATTTTCTTTGGGCTTCTGGTTCTGACCATCATGGTTTTCACAGAGTTGCTTCGAATTTTTGTTGTCTCCCAAGGGAGTTTGGTGGTCTTGGCTTGCTTTCCACTCAAAAACAAGGCCTTGCTCTCTGCACAAAATGGATTATCTGAGCTATTTCTACGGACAAAGCTTGGAAGATTTTGGTAAGGCACTAAATTTCTTCCAGCTTCCCTATTAATAGGCCTGCATGAAAGGGGATTGGTTTTCAAACCCTTCTCATCATGCATGAACCAGTGGCCATTCAAGGCTCATTTGTTATTAAGAGTATCTGGGAAGCTTGGGAAGATCTTAAGCTGTGGCTTCATTGGGCTGGAGATGAGTTTCACAATGGGCTCTCCTTGAATCAATAGAACATTTGGTGGTCTCCCCTGTTTGCAATTTAGGGCAGTGATTTTTTTAGTGGCGAATCTTCACCAAATGGCTATTCGACCTCTTTGGGAAATTGCAATTTGGTGAATAAACCCTACATACGGGGTCAAATGGGTCGCCAAGATATTAAATTATTTGTGTCCAAATCCCAAGCTAATCGCTGATTAGTTCACTCATAATTGGTCCCAAATCCTGGTTCAATCGCCAATGTACTATACATTTAGGACAAATTTATTTTAAACTATTCGCTAGCCTTTACCTAATTTCTTCTTATTGGATAATGTCATTTCGTCATTACAATAAAATAATATATTCCCTAGGGTCGAGCATCGCCTACCATTTTACCGGCACATGTCTCCAACTACACTAGTTTAGCCAACTATTTTATATTTTGGACTTTGGGACACGTGTCTTGATTTCAAGAAGATTTAGAGTTTATGTTATAGCACTTAAAATTAGGCTCGAAATAGAGTTTAGGCCATTGATCTATCTAAGATCTTACATCAATGGTCTACATCAATTTTTGAATCCTTTCATAATAACAATGATAACATGAAAGGTGACATTGACCAAGTTGGCAATAAGAAATGACACATTATTAATTTAATCTTAATGGAATGATAAACTAGAGGTACATTGGGGATTGTACACTTGGCATATGGGTCATGGCCCACCTGTGACTCTATAAATTTACTATAAAATTAAATAATCTCTCTATAGAAACTAACAAATTAGCCAACTATATTAATATTTTGCATAATATAAAACAATTAATTCACCTATTACATTACAAAAATGTTTATGACTAAAAAAAATCATCTACATTTATTTGCATGCAAAAAAAAAATAATTTAATTTGCCAAAATTATTATTAAATTTTGATATGGAAAGGAAATTTTCACCAAGAGAAAATATTTTTTTGCCTTGCTTTGAACAGAAAAATTGCCCTTGATACGAAAAGTTTCCTTGGTATTGAATGTTGAATTTGCCTGCATTTTACATATTTTTCTAGGAAGGGGTTTCTTAAAGTTATCCCTGATTTAGGGTACCCCTCTCACCAAGATTCAAGGTGCCAGTGCTTTGCATTTTTTTAAACATGGCATATGAACTCTTAAGGATCTCTTTCCAAGAGTCACCATGAGTTTCAGGTCATGGGAAGATATGCAAGTTCAGTACCACCTTGTCAATACAGATCAACAGACTTTTAACCTTCTGTTGTCTTCCATCCCTATGCACCTAGTTCATAAGGTGGGTATTTAGTCTGTTCGGCCTTGGTGGCATGATTGGAAGTGGTTTCCTGCCACTCCATTTGCCAATTATAAGCCCAATATGGGGTATAGATGGCTTTCACCCCATCTTTCGATGGTTAACATGCTTGACCAGCTATGGCATTTGCAATCTTCGCTTTCTCAATGGAGAAAGCATTTTGACACCTTTTGGAGTGCTATTACAGAACCCAAGATTGCCCACTTTGCTTGGTGCCTTGCCTTCCAAGGTCTTCCCCTAGGGCCTCGGCTCAAGCACATTGGGGTTCTTGATCCAAAATGCCCCTTCTGTGGTCAACCTATGTCCTTTTTGCATATTTTCTAGTTTTGTAAGTGTGCTCAAAATTATTGGCACTGGATTCATGATTTTTTCAAGCCTTTCAGGCTTGAGCCATTTTCATGGCACATGATCCTGTTGGGTGATTCCCCTAGAATTCCTTAGAAATTCACTCAGATTTGGCATACCTTTAGGATGGAAATTTTGTTTACTCTATGGAAAGATAGGAATGTTGTTCTATTCACTCACATTTTTTTGGATGTTAACATTGCTATGTACACTAAGGCGTGCATTTGTAACAATGTGATTATGCAGATCCAGCTGCAAGCTAATAAAGTTGCCCTAGAAGTTGCTCACTTATAGGAATTGTTAAATCATTGGGGCAATGCTCCTTGCACCATTGCCAGAGTTCCTTCAGATGCCTCAAATGATACCTCTATGCCTTGTGGTCGCCATTCTTGCCACCAGTCCTCAAGCCGCCACTCGCACACATCGCGCTCCCAAGTTTCTTGCCACTGCTCTCCCAGTGGTGGTGATGGCGGATGGCAGTGCCGCTCTACTTTCCCACCCTGCAGTGGTTCTAGCTGGTCCCCGAATCCTCCCCTTGGACCTTGAAGGGAGCATTCTGGGAAATTTCCTCGTCTGGCTTTGGCGATTTCTCCTCTGCGGCTAGAGGTCAAGGATGTAGAGGCTACCCCTGCTCTTGCTGCTACTGATAATAGCTGGACTGTTCCCAGTCCACCCCACAATCCTGCTGATACATGGGGATTTCTTGATAAAGATGATCCTCCTCCCTCGGCTAGCACTGTCTTGGTAGCCTAAGGTTGTTTATTCTATTTTTTTTAATGAATAGTTGTTGTTTCCAGTTGAGGTCATGTTTTTAAGTTCGACTTCAGCTGTGTGAACTCTTTTGCGGGGTGATATTATATCCCCTAGCCCCTTTTTTGTGAATTGTATTCTTAGTATATTTTTTAATAGAAAAGGACTATTCATCAAAATATTAGCAAAGTTAATTAATAGAAATTAGTATTTTTTTAAATCATTAGTATATTTTGTTAAAGTTTTAGTTACTATTATTTTAAAGTAGTTTTAATTATTATGTTTTTAAATATTAGTTAATTAGTATATTTTAGTTAGAATGTTTTTATATTAAATTTTATTTAGAAAAGTTAGTTTTAATATTGATTTAATATGTTGTCTAAGATAGTTCTTTTATTTAATTTGTTTTAAAAATAATTTAGAATTATTATGTTAGTAATTCGTATTTAGGAATTTTATTAAATTTGAAAAACAAAGTAATAGTTATATTAAGTGATGTTTGGATGTTAGTTTAAATAAAATTTAATTATTTGTATGTTAGATGTGACATTTTTGGTTAGAGAATTCTTTCTTTTTCTATATTTCGAATAATTAGAGTTATAATTATTTAAATTGTTATTAGAATAATTGAATTATATTTTTATTAACATTTTGATTAAATAATATTATATCATTCATATTAATACTACTTGAAGGTAGTTGTATTTTATGTTTGCTAGTGGGTCTTGTGTACTATTGTTTTGTGAGTATACTATTTTAAAAGTAAATAAAATTAATAATGTGTTAGATCTTTTAATAAATTAAAATTGGATTGATTAATCAATTTAATAATGAAAGTTTAATTTAATGAATTATTCCTAGATGATGATTTTAAACTAAATGGAATGTTAGAACATTGTTAGGAGAATCTGTATCTGTCTTACATTATACCTATACTTGTGAAAACAAACATATCAAACTTAGTGGTGTTCTTAATCTTAAAAAAAAATTATTCATGTTTTGCCCCTATATTTTGGGCATGACATTTTGGTATCAGAGCTAGGTTTGTAACACTTGGGCAATAATGTGTCCATGTTAAGTGTGGACGTTTAAATATTACCATATGAAGTAGGGAATTCCCCTTGCAGAATTTAAAGAAGCTAATATATTCTTGCTAAACAATGATACTGATGACTATACCTAAGAAAAATAAACCTCAACAATTGTAAATGGTCAAACATGAACTAATAACCTTGTCTTAATGACTAGAAATAACTGAGTTGATGCAAGAATGTGGTATTTATAAAAAGGTATAACCTAGTACATCTTCCAATCCTATGAGCGAAAATGAGTACATAACCTAGTAACCAGAGAGAAAGTGTTTCACATCACCTTTAGTAGAAGTTAGATTTTGTCTAACCTGATCACTTGTGGAAGTATGGTAGTTCATATCAAATATGGAAGTGATCAAGTTTTTTTGTATTGATTTAGACATTTCAAACATAAGTAAAGGAAACCTATGATCTTCATAATAAAATTGTGTACCTTCAGGTTGAAATATTAAGTCAATAAAATGAATGGTGAGTAAATAGGAAGGTAACACTTGAAGAGTATATCACATTACCAAGTTAGTGTGATACCTCTAACCTATTAAGGATTTAAAATCTATTGTTCCAAGTAATCCTTAGAAAACAAATAAGTGCTAAATTTGAATATGCAAGTAACCTTTGGAACCATGAATGATAGGATTTCTAATGAGAGAATTTCTAATGAGATAGATTCATTCCCCGATTAGGGTTCTATTCCTAATCGGGGAATGAATCTATCTCAATGTGGTGCTAAGAATGAAATTAAATGGTGATAAGTATGTAGCATATAGTATTGAATCAGTAAGATGGGAAGATGAAAACTTATGAGTTAGGGCTATGAGAGTCTATTATGTTGGCAGGCTTATTCTATAAGCATGAGTAATACTAAATTTTAAACTATCAAGTGAGTGCTCGTAGACTCTGGTATTGAAATTATTGGATCAATTATAACCCTACAATTTAGAGAAAGTAAAGTCATGATAAGGTCATCAACTTAGTACGAACTAAAGGTTTAGGTATTAGAGTTAAGTAATAAGTGGATTTTAAACCATGAGGCATGTTAAGAATGATGATGATGACCTATATCGATAGCAAAGAGATAGTTGTGAGAGTGAATTAGTAAATATTGACATTGTATAAGTAAACATTAATGATATCTTAATAATGATTTTATACCTAAATAGTTTCAAACCTACAACCTAAGTATTCATAAGTCACTTATGACTAATGTGAAGTATGGATTATTGATAAGAACAGTAGCATTCAATGCATTCTTAGAGGATAATTAGAACTTGCATAGCATCGAAATAACATAGATAATGATATATATATGTATGTATAGAGCATCATAGAAATTTGGTGAGATTGATAGTACAAATTTAACTAGTGTAGAGATGGTAAAATTGATTTAGGAAAGTTTATGGGTAGATGCCCTAATATGCAATTATATTGAATAGAGGATAAGAGATTTGGTTTTGTAGTTACAGCTCAGAGTATAACTCTATTGACATTGAGGTCCCCACATTTTAGAGTCTCCGAAAGGAAAGCTATATAACAACAAGAGGATTGATGGAGACTCATTTTAGTATCCTCACATTTGTACTTTTGAGTGAGTTCTAATAAGGGAAAACCCCTTTGTATAGTAAACCCTAATCATAGGGTGATTTCAATGAAGATAAGTATGTAGTTAGTATGTGGGATCAATTAGAGTTTGAATGACATGGTCATGAGACCACCATCTAAAATCAATTCAAGATCCCTATAATATATTTGGAATACCTAAGATTTCTCATTTTCCTTAGTGACCCTTGTATGGCTCAATTATGTAAGTAATGTAAATGTTGTAAGTGATTGGATTTATGTCCTTATTTATCTAATTTTAGATTTTTTGTACTCTTAATGTTCTTCTTTTTTGCCAACAATGTGTTGTGGGGCTGTTTAGCCAACTTTATTATTGATGATTCTATTTTTCCTCTAGGTCATGTCTTGACTTCTTGAATTAATTTTTTTGCTATTGTGGCCACTCTTTATTTCTTTTATTTTTAGACTTTTGCATTGGATGTTTCATCCTTGATGTTGAATTTAAATTTTGAGGTACCTTCTTGTAATTTTTTTTGGCAAAGCGACATATGATGAGCTTACCAAAGGTATTCCTAACAATCATGGGGATGCACAACATTAGGGTATGGGGTTATTAGTGAGAGCATTCGTGCCCCACCCTCTCCTAGGACTTTGAGAATAGGACTAGTGTTATCTATTGACTATTATGAGTAATGAAATTACACCCCAACATAAATTTGGTTAAGATTATGAGTTTACCAAATGGACTTCTAGATGAAAAGGTGCAGGTGTAGCGATGGATCATTTAGTATCCTATCAAGAAATCAGTATGTCATGGAAACTCTAAAGAAAAACTAATTAACCTTGAATAAAGATCCATTTTTCCATTATAAGAAAAATCATTTATGGGAGGCTTGTACAACTATTACCCCAATGAGTGGGTGTGTGGAATTTAGAATATCTTATGATATTGTTATTATTAGAGACTTTATAAGTATGTTATACTAGATTTGAATGTTTTTTATAAGTAACCAATATGTTTTAAGGAGTATTTGACCCTAGAAAATGTAACCATGTCAGAGCTATGGATTGAACTTCACTTTTAGTAAGAATAATTAGGTAAATATGTTATTGCCCCTAAGTATGTATATGCATTATTGATCATTATTTTTACAAGAGTAAACTCTGGTATAAGCCTAGACAATGTCTAGCATAAGAAGAACATTTAATTGTGCAACTTTCAGGAGGAAGTCAAAAGCTAGTGGGGGAGGATGTAAGGTCCCTCCTCATATGTAATTATCAAATATGAATCTTTTGTTAAAACCATTATAGGAGATTGAATCGGATATGAATTGATGTTTTATGTTGTGAATATCCTAATGAAATTGAGAGAGTAGTTGTTACATCCATGTTTTAATACTCAGTGATTTGAGAACTACTACATTATCTCATCTATTTAAACATTAAAATTTCACTAATGATGATACAAGAAATTTTCACCTAATGATGAGGGTATTGATTTTGGTATCTCGATGATTAGGTTCTATGCTTTTAGATGGTTCAATATTCCTTAGTTAGTGATGTTTATGATGTTAGGTAAATACATGCCTAACTATGATTATTCTAGTATTTTAATCCAAATTAATGAATAAGTTATGTTATATTGATTATGTGATTTCTGATGATTAAATGTGAGTAGAAATGAACTAAATAGTTAATTATATGAAAGATTCATGTTTTGATTTATGTAACTATCTAGGTAAGTTTTGAATATATGTATGTGATTTTCTTGAGATACTGATGTGTGCAATGAATGTGTAGGATATTTTAGCTAAGAAATCTAATGAAGAATCAGAAACTGAACCCTATGTACCATTTGTGAAAACTAGGGTTGAGTCTAACAAAAGATGCAAACCCCATTGTTCATATTTTATTTGTATCGTGGATTGAATGAATGTATCATTTTGTAATCAATAAGTGTTAATGTTTTCTAATAGTGATTTTATAGTGTCTCTTGACACTTGTAAATTGTATATGCATTCTAGCATGATAGCTAAGGTTAATCGAGTAACCTAAAGATCTAAGATGGAATAGGTTAGTTAACTTTTTGCTAATCAATTATTAATCAAGATTAATTACCCCTAATTAGGATTAGTGAGTAATCTGCATTTTTGAAGGTTGTTAGAAAGTCCTAAAATTTTCTAGCTTTTGATAGGTCCCTAATTAATCCTAAAGGCCAAAACACATGAAGTATAAGTACCTAAGGGGTATGGGTATGGTTTGGGGATATTTTCCACCCCATTAGCCCCTATTGTTGACTTTTATGGTCACTCAAAAACTTCATATTTGCTTTATTGAGAAAATTGATTGTTTCCATCATGAGTTGGATAACTTTAACCCCACCTTGAGGTTAGCCTTAGGTCTAGTTGAGTTAGAATCCTCTAGAAATTTTAGGCAAGTGGGGGAATTATTTCCTTTTAGAGGTGGTTGAGTTTATTATCTTATTTAGAGGAATGTTTGAGAGGGTTTGAGTGTTCACCGAACCTCTAGTTTTAGAGTGAAATTTAGGATTGAAAGAGAAGGAGAAAGAAGGGAATGCTCATATCAAATTTGTTCTTTTGCCATAAGTTGATTTTGAAGGTAGGAATACTTCACCTCATTTTATTCATGTTGTGCTTAATGATTTAATTTTATTACATATGTATGTTTGTGTGTGTGTGTTGAGTATGTTTCGGAGGGATTAAAATGAGTTTTATTAAATGTCTTTCTTTTGTGTTTTGCTTTGAATTTTGAAGGGATTGTATGGGTGTATTGGTATTACTCACCCTTAGACAGGGCAGAAGTGGCCATGTATGGGGGAAGGTATTTAGTTGGACTCTAACAGTGTAGAGTCTCTTCTCAGGACAAGAAGAGGGAGAGAGGATAGGGTGTTATGGGCCCCTACTCGTCAACACAAACCATGTTTTGAGTTTTAAAATTTGAGAAGTGAAAGTATGAAAATCCTTGTGATATTAGCCTCGATAGGGAATTTGTGGAAGAACACAAGTTCTTAAGATTTTAGCCCTGTTATGGTGTTGTGTCTGACATCTGTTGTTGAAAAAATGCACCTTCTCCCTAGTCTTGTTCAATGTTGAACCTATTGTGCAAACCAGGATAGGAGTGAATGTTTGATTTTTTCTTCATAATATGTTTATTATTTCTGGGTTAGTTTTTGTTCTCTCTATGATTACTATGATGTATTCTAGAAATTGAAATGGATCCCTTGTTAAGGGCCAAGAAGGAAATTCAAATTTTTATTGAAATTCAGTTATGTTGGGAGATTTCTCCTTGAGGTTGAAATCCTGTGTAAAAATGTATTCTAACTTATTGTTGAAGTGGCAAGGATGTCAAGTTTTCTTACTGATTCTTTCACGGTGGAGCCTTTGAATCAAGTAGTTTAATAGAAAAAGAAATTGAGTAATATTCTTGTATTTGAGTCTTATAGTATTTCAATTTATGCATGTGTGTATTGAGAAATACATAAAATAGTGACATGTAATTTATGCAATTTTGAGTTCAATTATGTTAAGGAAAAATTGATATGGTTAGAACTTCAATTCAACTTTAGGCTTATTAGGAGATAAAATTAATCTTACATAATTGTGAAAACAAACTATTGAACCCTAACTTATAAACCCTTTTAGAAAACAAAAAATATACCCCTTGTCAAAAATAAAATATAAAAGAAAAATAATTTGCTTAGAAAAAAATTGCATTAAATAAAATAGCACTTAGAAAAAAATTGCATTAAAAAAAACAACACTTAGACAAATTTGTATTAAAAAAAAAATAACATTTAGAAAAGAAAAGAAAAGAAGCATCCTAAAGCAAAAAAGCCCTCTAGATTTTGTATGGACAAAATGATTTAATTCCAATAGAGTAATAGAGAATATTCTCTATAGATTCTTTATTTTAAATCTTAAATTCAAAAAACATATTTTTTTTTTATATCCTAAATATCCTATAAGTCTTACCAAAAAAACTTTAAATCATAACTTCTTATCCTCTTTATTTCCTTGGTAGGTGTTGACAAGGCCTCCAAAATCTAAAAATTGTACTTGCATATAATCCTATGTCATGTCTGACATAACAATAAATTAGCAAATGAAATTAAAGTGGGGGAGGCAGATTTGAAAAGGCAAGTTGGTTTGATAAGTTTTACTTAAAAAAAAAAAAAATTGCTCCTTGCCTCCACATGAACCAAGGAATGCCTTCCTTTTTGCTGCATTTTTTTTTGAAACCTTGGCATGCATGCATGTTTATAGAGGAGTTTGGGGTTAGTTTAATTTAGTTAGGAGATATTTTCTTGTAAGGTTAGTTAGGGAGTTTGCAATTTAGATATTAGTTTTGTTTTAATTTAAAGTAGTTAGTATTATTTTTTTAGTGAGTAATTAACATATGTTTTAAATATCAGCAAAGTTAATTAATATAAATTAGTATGTTTAAATAAAGTTTAATTATTTGAATGTTAGATGTGACATTTTTGGTTAGAGAGTTCTTTCTTTATCTATATTTTGAATAATTAGAGTTATAATCATTTAAATTGTTATTAGAATAATTGAATTATATTGTTATTAACATTTTGATTAAATAATATTATATCATTCATATTAATACTACTAGTTTAAAATCAATTTAATAATGAAAGTTTAATTTAATGAATTATTCCTAGATCATGATTTTAAACTAAATGGAATGTCAGGTCATTGTTAGGAGAATCCGTATCTATCTTACATTATACCTATACTTGTGAAAACAAACATATCAAACTTAGTGGTGTTCTTAATCTTTAAAAAAAAATTATGTGTGTTTTTCCACTGTATTTTGGGCATGACACTCTTCCTTGAATATGTCTCATTGATAGACCCTTTTTTTTTCTTGAAGGTCCAGGAGGAAATTATAGCCTTACTTTTACAATAATTTTCAATTAAAAGTATTAACCCTTCATGTAGAATTGGGTGGGAATCCTTTTTCCTATGGGTATGAAGGATTTGGAGTAAAGAAAATCTTAAATAAAATGGAAATGATATCCTATCCTTATACTAGAAATGATTTAGAAAGAAAAAATGAAATTTATGAAATCTTTTTGCCCTACTATCAAGGATAAAGTACTTATGGATGCATGAAAGAACGTCTCCCCATATGACTTTAATCTGATTCAGCTCATAGAAATCACCATTTTTCTCCAATTTCTTCTCCTCCTCTTCAGTCTTTGGGAACTTCTTGATAGCCGTATTCAAAATACTGGTCTCTTTGCTGAACTTAATGTCATCTTTAGGAAGCCCCGTGACTTCAATGATGAAGTTGTTAGTCAGATGCACCATAATACCATGCAAAGTCACCCTTTCATCAATCCAATTTTTGACAAAAGCCTCCATAATATGAGGTTTAAAACCATGAAGGGCTCGAGGTAAGGAGTGACATTGCCCTTCTCTAGAATCTACCAAACATTGGCTTTAGCCTTCCACGTTTTACAGTTCTTAGGTTCCTATTTCCTTGGTTTCCCACCCATATCAAGGAATTGTTTGTCACTACAAAAAGATGAAGTTTTGTAGACAAGGATAAATGAAGAAATTACAAAAGCTGAGACTGTCATAAAATCCAAAAAAGTTCTCATTAAATCACTTACATGTCAAACACAGGTGTTACTCATTTTTGGGTACTTCCTTGGGAATATTACACTATCCTTCGTACTCCCACTTTCATTTATCTTTAAATTGCCAATCTTAAACAATATTTCCTTCCTTCACATGAGTTCTATCATAATTAATAAGAGATTTTAAATCCACACTCTCGTTGAGGTCATCATGCCACCTTAGCTTTCTTTCCAAAGGACAGCCTGGTTAACGATCCAGTCGGCCACAAAATTTCCTTCATGATACATGCGAGAAAAAATAACTTTTTCAAATTTACCCATTAGGGTTTTAATTTCCATTAAACTAGCTTCAATAGACCACATGATCGGGGTTTTACCATTAAGCATGTTTATGATATTCAATGAGTCTCCTTCCAGCCAAAGGTACTGATAACTAGTTTTTGCTGCCATCCTCATCATTTAAAGAGCTACAATAGCCTCAACTTTATGGCTAGTTGGAATCCAAATAGGAATAGCAATAGCATCTATTATATTAGAACAATGATTCCTCAAAACCCCTCCACAAACTGCTCTACTAGGATTTCCTTTGGCAGCGCCATCAAAATTCTCTTTGATCCATCCAATAGGAGGAGCCTTCCATCTAATATTAAATCTAATATTTTCTTTATTAGTTTTAGAAATAGTGGAATGCATTGGATGGTCAATTTGGTAATCTTCATTGCACTTTCTCCAAGCCTTGAAATTTTCCTTCATTGCTCTAACAATGTTTTCACCAAGTACCCACTCAGGCATTTCTTTGTTTCTAAAAATTTTGTTGTTTCTTTCTTTCTAGATTCCCCACCATAGATGGGGTAGAGTTATCATCCATAGGAAATCATTATTTATATCCTTAGAAGGGCATGTCAAGCTCTGAAAACACAAATCAATATTGTTATGATGGACCCAATCAGTATTCCAGAAAAATGTTTGGGATCAGATTGTAATGGGTTTTCTTTAAATTTTTTCCTTCACTTTAGACATTTGATTTTTGAGGGGATTGTAAGGGTTGTATTGACATTACTCACCGTCAGATAGGGAAAAAGTGGCCATGTATAGGAGGAAGGCTTCAGTTGGACTCTGATAGTGCAAAGTCTCTCTCATGACACTAGAGAGTAGGGTGCTATGGGCCCCTACTCCACAATACAAACCATGTTTTATGTTTGAGAAATTGAGAAATGGAAAAATAGAAATTCTTGTGATTATAACCCTGAAAGGGCACCTACTATGGTGTTGTGACTAACATCTCCTATCTAGAAAAATCCACCTTCTCCCTAGTCTAGTTTGATAATGAACCTATTGTGTAAACTTGAATGGGAGTAAATGATTGATTTGTGTCTTCATGTTAAATTGATTGTCTCCTTGTGAGTTTCGTTCTCTCCATGGTTACTTTGATGTGTTACATAGTTTTGTAATGGCTACCTTGTTGTCGAGCCAAGCATGAAATTCAAAGTTGTTTAAATTCAAATGTCATGGGAGATATCTCTTCAGGATTAAGATCCTATTTTAAAAATGTTATTGTTAAACTTATCTTTAAAATGATTATGATCTTGGATTTTCTTCCCTGATTCTTTCCCTAGGGATTCCTTGACTTAGATGAATGAATAAAAATGGAGTACTTTCTATTCATATTATATTTTTTGTGATTAAATTTAAATGCATATGTTAATTGGAAAATAGATGCAATGATGTTTTACCTTTAATGTGGCATTTTTATACTTCAAATTTATATTCATTTGATTAATGATAATTGGATGAAATGATGATATATATTAAGTTATGCAATTTGAGTTGAAAAATATGTTAAGAAAATTCGATGTTATGATTGGTACTTCAGTTGTATTCCTGTGTTTATTAGGAAATAAAATACTCCTACATCATTTTATCAACATAAACATTTAACTCTATGTCATAATAAACTTAGAAAAGAAAAATGTCCCCTTTGGTTAACTAAGTAGATTTAATAATTCATTACTTAGAAGAATAAGGGACTCAAAGAAAAAGCATATATATTTTTCCTTGCCATAAAAATGTAACTTGCATTCAAAACTCAACACTTCGAAAAATAAATGAGACTTGGGAAAAAAATTACCTTCTTAGGGAAAAAAAGTTCTCCGGAATTTGTATGAAGAAAATAATTAAATCACTTTTTGATAATAGAGAATATTCCCTTTAGATCCTCTTTTAAAATCTTTATATATATATATATATATATATACATACATGTATATATATACACATACATGTATATATATACACATACATATACATATATATATGTATATATATATACATATATATACATATATATAGATATGTATATATACATACATACATATATATATATACATACATATATATGTATGTATGTATATATATGTATATATATGTATGTATATGTATATATATGTATGTATATATATATGTATGTATATATATATATATATGTATATATATATATATATATATATATATATATATATATATATATATATATATATATATATATATATATATATATATATATATATATAACTATTCAACCCTTATCCTATGTAACCTAAGACTCATCCATCTAAACTTAAATCATAACTCCCTATTCCTAAGTGGGTGTAGACATGTGACCAATGGCATATTAAATAAACTGACTCAACCCCAATGTACTCCCATGAAGAGTGGATGCTCTATGATTTGAATGGAGGAGATGTGTTACATTGAATAATGCGGGGGCGATAGTATTAGTAATTTAATGCATTAAAGCACTAAGGTCATAGAAGGGTATGGTGCTACCCATTCACTTGCCTCCTTAGGTCAGCATGGGCTGAGTGGGAGAGTGTGCCCACGAGTGTGTGGGGGGGTAATGTAGGTTAGGATAGGAGGGTGGGGAAAAGAGTTAGGTGGGGTAGAAGGGTTAGAGAGTTAGAAGGGTTTAATTAGTGTTAGTTTAGTAAGCAATGTTAGATATTAGAAAATTAGTTTGTTTTATTTTTATTTTAAAATTTTAGTTAATTTTAGTTAGGTGTAACATTATTATAGTTTAGATACTTTTTTTCTTTTATGTTAAAATTAGGATTTGAGTGTAACTAAGGTTTGTATATGATTTTAAGTTTTAATGTTAAATTTTAGTGTTAAAATATTTTAGTGTTACGTAATGTTAGTATGATTTAATGGTAGATTATAATTGGATAAGGTTAGTTTTTGAATTTTGATGTTAGAATTAGATTGTTGGTTAATTTGTTAAGGTTAAAGAGTGGATTAAATAATAGAGTTAGTAAGTTATTTGATTTAATGTTAATATCATATTAGTTAAGGGTGTTAATATTTTTAATTAGTTCGTAATTTTTTGAATTAGGATTTTAATGGTTAGTAGATTGTTGATTTTCATATGGATTATTTGAAAAGTAAATAAAAATAATATAATGTTTTAAATTAAATTAAAATATATATTATTTATCTTGTGATATTAATTAGTATTGGTAATGCTTGAGTTAAGATTGATGACATTAATCTTATTAATACTAATATTGTGGAATTAAGATTGACCTTAAAAGGATGAGTTAGTTACTAAAGATGGTTAGTGAGAGTGTTACATTAGGGTCTAATATAAATTCAATAAATGTTGAAATCAATTAACTAATGCATGTTCAAATATAATGATCTATTCCTACACGTTGGTTATAAATTGAAATGAAATGTCAAGGTATGGTTAGAGGAACCTGTTTCTTTCTTTTAGCGTACCTATACTTTAACTTGTGAAAAAACATATCAAATTATAAAAAAAACCTATGTGTCACATAAGTCGTAGACAATCATATATCAAACTTAATGGATTAATTAACTTTAAAAAAATTGTGTGTTTTTGCCCCATATTTTGGGCATGACATTTTGGTATCAGAGCCCATGTTTTGACACTAGGAACCTAAATTATTACACTTCAACTTAATCTAAACTTTAAATTTTTTAGGATGCCTCCCATCACACGAAGTAATTGATAAGGAAAAGGTCACAGGGTGAGAGGTGGTAGAGTGAAACAGAAGGATGGACCACCACCACCACCTCCACCATCATCACCACTACCAAACCTAAACTAGAATATTTTGGATTCCCTCTAGAAACTAATTGGAGTAGTCCAATAGAGGGTACTACCCATAGATCAGCCAGAGAAGCAGATTCCCAAAGAGGAAGCACATGGACCCAGAGGAGGCGAGGTAGGTGGCAGAGAGAGGAGTAGGATACCCCACCAAAGAAGGTTGAGGGACATGGTGATCATGAGGGTTAGTCAATACATCAGATAGGACCACCACTCGATAGACCTCCTAGATATGTAGGAGATGAGATTAGGGAGCTGATATGACTCCAACCACCATTATTTCTCAATTCCACTAATGGAACAATAGTAGAGGCCTAGTTATAGAGTTTGCAGTGGTGTTTTGAATTATGTCCCTATGGGAGTAATCTGAAGGCACAACTAACAGTCCATTAGCTAAGGGAAAATACATCCAATTGGCGGCAACAAGAGGAAAATATAGGAGTAAGGATGGATACACTCACATGGGAGACATTCTTGGTTCAATTTTGAGAGAGGTACCTATCCGAGCACTTTAAACAAATGAAGATAGAGGAATTTCATTCCCTACATCAGAGGGGCCTCATAGTATCTTAGTATGATAGCAAGTTTCTCAAGCTCCTTCCATATGCTGAATACATGAAGGATGAGAAATTGTGAGTACATTGCTTGATCATGGGCCTAAATTTTGGACTCTAAGGTGCAGTCCATTTGGCCTTCCCTACCACCTTTAGATAGGTAGTTGAGAAAGCATTATTTTCTAAGGATACTTGGGGTGGACAGGAGTCACGAGATTAGTCTCAAAATTGAAACTCTACCCAGTAGAAACCCCCTTGGAAAGGGAATTAGAACTATGCAGTAGGGTCCTCTAAGGGTCAATAATCTCAATAGTAGAAACCACAAAAAGGTAGCAAAAACCCTCATAGGGTTATCAGGGGTACAACCCCAAGTAGTGGTAGTCACATGGTCCTAAATAGGATCAAAAGGTACAAGCCCCACACTCATAATCAATAAAAACTCAACAGTCTTCTAGGGTTGGATACAATGGATCTAGTAGGATAGGAGGTCCATAACAATCCAAATCACAGGGTGTACAGTCTTATACCCAAGGACCATGCTACACTTGTGGTGGCATGGGTCATATAGCTAGAGAGTGTCTGCAAGGAAAATCATCTAATGGTCAGAGAGGGGCTATTTCAGTGCTGATAGTTGGTGACATGGGTAGATCCCACAAAGTTTTTGTAGTGGTTGACAACCACCATGCTAAGCATTAAGATAGAGTTATCAAGGCCACAAGTATAATACAAGGTAGTATGGTTGCTATTTTATTTGATTTTGGGGCTATTGACTCTTTTACATCTCCATATGTAGTGGAGCATTGTAGGCTAGTGGTAGTTAGATAGGATGTCAATTGAGAAGTAGAGTTAGCCTTAGGAGCTAGAGTGTTAGTTAGTTCCATGGTGCATAGTTGCCAAATTCAAATCAAAGACATGACCACAATGTCTAATCTATGCATTACCCCTCTAGGTTCTTATGATGTTGACCTTGGCATGGATTGGCTTTATGCCCACAACGTTGAGATGGATTTTCGACAGAAGAGGATATAATGTGTGGACAAAGATGGGATCTCTAGAGTGATCTTTGGAGTAAAGAGACCAATATCCCTTCATATGATTTTTGCTATGTAGCTTAGATGGTGTATGCAAAAGGGATGTTAGTTTTTTGCTATCACCATTAGTGGCAGAGGAGAAGATTTAGAGTGAAAGCCATCCCTCAATGATTTTCCAATCCTGCAAGAGTTTGTAGATGTTTTCCCTTCAGAGCTCCCTAGTATGCCTCCCCCTAGAGCAGTGGACTTTCACATAGATCTTGTGCTAGGAGCTGAGCTAGTATCAAGAGTACCTTATAGGATGACTACTCATGAGCTTGGTGAGCTAAAGTCTCAATTGGAGGAACTCTTAGAGAAATGGGATATTTGATCGAGTGTGTCACCTTGGGGTGCATTAGTGATCTTCATAAAGAAGAAGGATGGATCACTTACGTTGTGTATTGATTATCGACAGTTGAACAAAGTAACCATCAAGAACCAATATCCACTTCCTAGGATTGATGATCTCTTCAATTAGTTACAAGGTGCCCAAGTATTTTTAGAGATTGATCTAAAGTCAAGTTATCATTAGTTAAGGATTGTGGATAGTGATATCTGCAAGACTACATTCTGTATGGGGTATGGTCACTACGAGTTCGTCATGGTACCAATTGGCCTCACAAATGCTCTAGTAGTATTTGTGAGCCTCATGAATGGAGTATTCCATACCTTTTTGGATAAGTTTGTGGCTATATTCCTTGATGATATTCTAATATATTCTCATAATGAGGAGCATGAAGAACACCCAAGACAAGCATTACAAAAGTTGAGAGAGGACCACTTGTATGAAAGCTTATCAAAGTGTGAATTCTATATACCTAAGATACATTATTTGGGTCATGTTATATCAGGTGATGGAGTCTTAGTAGATTCATCAAAGATTAGGGCCATCATGGATTGGCCAGCACCCACCAGTGTCAATGAAGTGAGGAGCTTTATGGGATTAGTAGGATATTACCAACACTTTATTGTGGAATTCCCTAGATTGGCACACCCAATCACATCTTTTAAGAAAAAGGGAAAGAAGTATGAGTGGACAAATAAGTATCATAAAGATTTTTAAGAGCTCAAGAGATCCCTCAAACGTGCACCAATTCTTGTAGTGCCAAATCCTTTTGTGGATTTTGTGGTGTGCATAGATGCATCTTTGGATTGTATAGGGGCAATCCTTATGTAGGATGGATGACCTATTTTTGTTGAGTCTAAAAAATTGAAGACTCATGAACTCAATTACCGTACTCGTTACTTAGAGCTTACAGTAGTGGTTCATGTTTTAGTGAGGTGGTGACACTTCCTTCTAGGTCATAGATTTGAACTTCATTCTGACCAAAAGAGCTTGTATTACATATTTAACTCAGCCGAATCTTAATGTTAGGAAAAGAAGGTGGATGGATTTCCTTTGTGAGTATGATTTTGATGTTCATTACATTAAGGGAAAGGAGAATGTGGCTATAGATGCCTTAAGTAGAAGGCACCATGAGCTTTCATCTATGACTACTTGCACTAGTTTGAGAGAGTGGATCCTACATCATTTGCTAGCAGATGAGCTTTATGAAAAAGTTAGTCAGTTGGTGCATTCTTAGAGACCATTAGAAGGGAAGTATTCAAAGTATTCTTTGGAGTCTGATGGAATTTTGTGTCATGGAGGACGTATGTATGTACCTTCCATTGGGGGTTTGTATGAGCTCATTGTACTTGAGGCTCACAGAGCACCTTATGCAGCACACCATAGTGTTAAGAAGTTACATGCAGATTTGAAGCAACTATATCATTGGCTAGGCATGAAAGTGCAGATTGCTAGCATTATTGCAAGATGCCTCAAGTGTCAGAGGTTGAAAGAAGAACACCGTCATCCTGGTGGGCTTCTTTAGCCTCATGAGATTGCAGAGTGGAAGTGGGATGATATATCTATGGATTTTATCATTGTTCTTTCCATGTCTTCTCACCACTATGATACCATTTTGGTGATGGTTGAAACATTGACCAAGGTCTCCCACTTCTCACCCATGTGTACTACTTACATGGAAAGAGACATAACTCAGGTGTTTTTGTGGCACATTGTCAGACTTCATGGCATTCCCCATAAGATCATCTTAGATAGAGACTCGCTATTCACTTCATCCTTTTGAAGAGAGTTACAGAAAATTTTGGGCACTAGGCTCAATTTCAGCGCAATGTACCATCCTCAGATCAATGGTCAAACCAAGTGAGTGAATCAAGTATTGGAGGAAATGTTGTGTATGTATGTGATGGACCATTAGGTCAAATGAGAGGAATACTTACATCTTGTCAAGTTTTCCTATAATAATAGGCACCATTCCTTCATAGGTATGCCACCTTATGAGGCCTTGTATGGAAGACCTTACAGAACGCCCTTGAGTTGGGATAGGATCAAGGATTGAGTATCTATTGGCCCATAGTTAGTCAGAGAGATGGAACAATAGGTGACCCTAATTAGACAGTGCCTTAGAGAGGCATAAGATATGCAGAAGAAGTATATTTATGTGAAGAGGATAGATCGAGAGTATTATGTTGGAGATTGAGTCTTCTTGATGGTACAATTGCACAAGAGTTTGATTTGATTCAAAAAGGGCTCTAAGTTGGCACCTCGATTCATTGGACCATTCAAAATCCGAGAGAGGATAGGACCAGTTGCATATGGTCTAGCTTTGCCACCTAGCGTTTCATGCATCCATGATGTGTTTCACATTTGTTTACTTAGAGGATACATTTATGATGTCTCACATTATAGACTGGAATGCCTTGTAGGTGGACTCAGACAGATAGTTAGTATTGGAGCCTATCCATATTATTGCCTAATGGACCCTAGCTCTTCAAGGCCGACAACTAGACCATGTTAGGGTCCAGTGGGATTGTTATGATGAGGTCATAGCTTCATGGGAGGATGCAACACAAATGCAATATCAGTACCTATATCTTTTTTATGAACTCCAAGAGGAAGTTCATGCCTAGTGGGGTAGGATGTAAGGCCTCACCCTGACCCATCATTACATAGTTGATACATTATTATTTTGATACTCGTGACTCGATATGTCTAGACATTGTTGGATACACTAGACATTATTATGTTGTGTGATGTTTTTCTTTGAGATGTTTAATTATGTTATTTAATGGTTTATGAACATGTATATTGATGATGTAGTACAATAGGTGAATGCAAAATTGGGATTATGATTAACACTTTGATTATGAAATTTTTAATGGTTAAGTATATGAGAAAAAATGAGATAAATAGTTATTTATATGAAAGATTGGTGTTTTAATTTATGTAATTATCTTGATGAGTTTATGTGTGTGTGTGTGTGTGTGATTTTCTTGAGCTAATGATGTGTGAAATGAGTGTGCAAGATTTATTATCTAAAAAATCTAATGGAGAATTGAAATTGGACCCTATGTATAGTTTGTGAAAACAAAGGTTGGATCTAATGAAAGATGCAATCCCTATTATTTCATATTTATTTTGTATTGTAAATTGAATGTGCGTATCATTTTGTAATCTTTAAGTGTTAATATTTTGTAACATTGATTTTATAGTGTCACTTGACACTCGTGATTCATATATGCATTTCAACATGATAGTTAGGGTTAACCAAGTAACCTAAAGATCTAAGTTGGACTAGGTTAGTGACCTATTACTAATCAATTAGTAATCAAAATTAATTACCATAATTAGGATTAACGATAAATTTGCATTTTGAGGATTGTTTGAATGTCTAAATAATTCAAGCATTTTAATAGGTCCCTAAATAGTCCTAGAGGCCAAAAATGATGAAAAATAAGTACCTAGGGGGTATATGTAAGGGTTGGGGGCATTTTCCACCCCTCTAGCCCCTTTTGTTGACTTTTGTGATCACCCAAATATCCCATTTTTGCTGTATTGCGAAAATTAAAGTTTCAGCATGAGTTGGATAAGTTAAACTCCACCTTGAGGCTAGCCTTAATGACAAGATTGAGTTATAAGACTCTAGAATCCTTTAGGCAAGTTGGGGAGTTATTGCATTTTATAGGTGATCTAGTTAGGATCCTATTTAGTGGCAGATTTGAGAGTGGAAGAGTGTTCACCCAACCTCTAGTTTTAGAGAGAAAATCAACATTGAAAGAGAAGGAAGGATAACTCTTCTCAAATTTCAATTTTCATAACCTTATTGTGAAGGTAGGAATCCTTCAAGCTCATTGTGGTCATGCCACATTTCATTTCTTAAGTATATTTTTGCATATGTATATTTGTGTGTTTCATGAACATGTTTGGGATGAGATTGTAATGAGTTTTCTTTAAATGTTTTCCTTCATTGTTCAGATTTGATTTTTTAGGAGATTGTAAGGGTTGTATTGGCATTGCGCACCTTCGGAGTAGGGCTTCAGTTGGACTCTGATAGTGCAGAGTCTCTCCTCATGATGAGGAGAGGGAGAGAGCAGAGTGTTATGGGCCCCTACTCATTAGTATGAACCATATTTTATGTTTTGGAAATTGAGAAATGGAAGAATGAAAGTTCTTGCGATTATAACCCTAAAAGGGCACCTCTTATGGTGTTGTGACCGACATCTCCTATCTAGAAAAATCCACCTTCTCCCTAGTATGGTTCGATAACGAACCTATTGTGAGAACTTGAATGGGAGTAAATGATTGATTTGTATAATCATGTAAAATTGATTGTATCTCAATCATTTTTATTTCTCCATGATTACTTTGATGTGTTGCATATTTTTGTAATGGCTACGTTGTTGTGGAGCCGAGCAAGAAATTTAGAATTGTTATTTAAATTAAAATGTGTTGGGAGATTTCTTCTTGGGATTAAGATCCTATTGTAAAAATGTTATTGTTAAATGTATGTTTGAAATGATTATGATCTCATGTTTTCTCCCCTGGTTCTTTCCCAAGGGAGTCCTTGCATCAGATGAATGAATAAAAATGGAGTACTTTTCATTCATATGATATTCTGTGTGATTAAATTTTAAATGCACATGTTAATTGGAAAATAGATACAATGATGTTTTATCTTTATTGTGACATTTTTTTAATTCGAATTTGTATTCATTTGATTAATGATAATTGGACAAAATGATGATATATATTAAGTTGTGTAATTTGAGTTCAAAATATGTTAAGAAAATTTGATGTTATGATTGGTACTTCAATTGTATTCTCATGTTTATTAGGAAGTAAATTACTCCTATGTCATTGTATCAACTTAAACATTTAACTCTATGTTATAATCAAATTAGAAAAGAAAAATGTCCCCTTTGGTTAACTAAGTAGATTTAATAATTCATTACTTAGAAAAATAAAGGACTTAAATAAAAAATTCATATATTTTTCCTTGCCATAAAAATGTAACTTGCATTCAAAACTCAACACTTAGAAAAATAAATGAGACTTGGGAAAAAATTACCTTCTTAGGGAAAATCTAGAATTTGTATGAAGAAAAAAATTAAATACCTTTGTAATAATAGGGAATATTACCTTTAGATCCTCTTTTAAAATCCTTTTCTTGACATTAATTAATATCATCAAATTAAACAAACTACACACACACACACACACACATAAAATACTTAACTATACAACCCTTATCCTATGTAACCTAAGACTCACCCAACTAACTTTAAATCATAACTCCCTATTCCCAAGTGGGCATAGACATGTGACCAATGACACATTAAATAAAAAGACTCCACTCCAATGTACTCCCATGCATAATTAATGTGCTAAGGTTATAAAAGTGGGGGGAGGGAGCACGGTTTGGGGGACTATGGTGCTGCCCACTCACCCACCTCCCTAGGTCGGTGTGGGCTAAGTGTGATGCAGGAGCATCTAGAGGTATAAGGGCAATCCTCTGTCACCCAAAAAAATGTACTTAGACTTAGTTTCTGTTTCATGTCTTTACATTTTTGGATACCCATTTGGCTCAAATAAAGGTTCCAACTCTCATAGTTCAACTATCAGTGCATTTGAAAATCTTGAAAAAATAGGAGCATGTATTTGGGCCATCATTTTGGTAAACTAGAAGGTGCAAATTGGCCAAATGAATTTAATCATGATTTAGAGCATTCCAAAAAAAGAATTAGTTCAATAGGCCCCACGGTTTGAAAGTTATTGCAGTTTTTCGAGTTTTGGAGACCTCCTAAGAATGCTTCAAAGTCTGGTTTGGGGCATTAAATGACCTTGAAAAGGGTCAAAAAATGGGGGACGAGAAAAGCTTGTCCATAAGGCTATAGAGCGCTTCAAGAGCTTTCCAAAAATGTATACGGTTCGTCAATCGGAGCTACGGTTCAAAAGTTATGCCTCCCGGAAGTTCGGTTACCATTTTTGGATTCTTCTAGATTTGCACCGACTTCTAACGCAGCTTCCAGAACTTTCTATTTCGTTGGTGGATGCCTACTAGCACTTTCTAGAATTTATTCCTAGTCCTTAACCCTCTAGAGTCTATTTAAGGAGATTTCTGGCATTGTAAAAGGCAGTTCGGAGTGGAGTTTGAGAGGAGGTACTAAAAGGAGAAATTATCTCCAGATTTATACTATTGTAAGCCCTTAGGGCATGTTTTGAAGTTTATTTTCTCTATACTATTTGTACTAGCTTATTTTATTAGTTAATATAATTACCCTTTCTGTTGGTTCCATTCTGTTCTTGGGTTGTGTCCTCATCAAGTGGTATCAGAGCGGGTTTTCCTGAGTGTGTAGACAGAGCGCCGACTGTGAGGCAGTTTGCACCAGGACTGTGTGGTTGTGGGTTTGAGTTAGAAGATGCCTCCATGAAGAGAGCGTGGTAGAAGGGCTAGGGCTATTGATCCTGAGGAGGTTAGAGCCCTCCAGAGGCAGGTACAAGCATTGCAAGAGGAGCTTTTTAGAGGAGCAAATGTTGCCGCAGGTGACAATAGTGACGATGACAATGAAGAGGAAGTAATGGGACCAGAAGAGGAAGTTGACGGGGAAGTTCTAAGCCCTGTAGAGGAAAGGCTTTTTAGGGCCATTACTAAGTTTGGGAAAAGACCTACAATTGAAGTGGGTATATTTTTAGGAAATCTGAAACCAGATGAGTTGATCGATTGGATCAATGAACTAGAAGAATACTTTGAGTATGAGGATATAAGGGACCCAGATAGGGTTAAGTTTGCAAAGGCCAAACTGAAAGGCCATGCCAAAATCTGGGGGCAAGAGGTTCAACTAGAAAGACTTAGAAGAGGAAAGGAGAAGATCACAAGATGGGATCGCATGGTGGACAAATTGAAGAAGCAGTTCATTCCTGTGGACTACGAGCTTGATCTGTTTAAGAAGATGCATGGGTTAAAGAAAGCAGGAAGATCAGTCCAAGAATACACAGAGGAGTTTTACCGACTCTTGATTAGAACGGGGCATGCAGAAGCAAATAAGGAGAAGGTTTCTCGTTATATTAGTGGGTTGCGACCTAGCATCCAAGAGGAATTAAGTTTGGTAAGAATGATCAACGTTGAAGAGGCATACCAGTTTGCCCTACGAGTTGAAGAGAAGCTGAATAAAAGGTTTGAAGGGAGACAAAGAGGACGTGATCAAGGAGGAAGGGGAAGTGGTAGATCATCTAGAGGCCGCAATGAAACCCAAAAGAAAAATGAAGATGTGGGTACTAGTAGAAACCAGAGGAATGAGGGTTTCAACCGATCCCATGATCAAGACTTTGGAAATCAAAGAGGAAGAGGTAGAGGATGTGGACAAGGAAGAGGAGGCTTCTGTGGTACCTGTTTCCATTGCAATGAAGAAGGTCATCGTGCCTTTGAATGCCCTCAATGACAAGGAAGGACAGATAGGAGAGCTGAGGGCCGGGCTAGGGTTGCTCATGTGGATGAGGATGCACAATCATCACATTCAGAGGATGCAGAAAGAGGAGAGACCTTGGTAAATGAAAGAGTCCTACTAAGTGGTGAGAATGAACTAGGACAACGGAGGAGTTTGTTTCGTACCAGATGCAAATGTGAGGATAAATGTTGTGATGTGATCATTGATGGTGGTAGCACTAATAACTTGGTATCAGAAGAGATGGTCTCTAAGCTGAAGCTCAAGAGGGAGAAACATCCCCAGCCCTATCGGATTTCTTGGGTAAAATATGATCACAAGGTCCTGGTAAGTGAACAATTTTTAGTAAAATTCAAAATTGGGAGTTACCATGATGAAGTTCTCTGTGATGTTATTTCGATGGATGTTTGCCATCTATTGTTGGGTAGACCATGGTAGTTTGATAGACATGCAATACATGATGGACATGCAAACACATACTCTCTGCCAAAGGATGGAGTTCGCCACAAATTGAAGCCTATGAAAAAAGAAGGTGAAAAGGTATGTAGCAGTGCTAGGATTTGTCTTGTTGATGGAAGGAAGTTTTTAGATGGCATGAAACATCAGCGTATGTGCTATGCTTTGATTCCTAGGAAAGATAAAGAAGGTAGTAGTGAAATACCATTTGAAGTTTCAGATTTACTAGGGGAATTTGGAGATATTATCTTTGATAATGTTCCAGATGGATTGCCACCAGTAAGGCAAATCAGTCATCAGATAGATCTGATTCCAGGAGCTAGTTTTCCTAACAAGGCTGCTCACAGGATGACTCCTACTGAAATAGAGGAGCTAAATAGATAGGTTCAGGAGTTGCTGAGGAAGGGCTCGATTCGAGAGAGCCTGAGTCCATGTGTAGTACCTACAGTACTTGCACCAAAGAAGGATGGAGAGTGGAGGATGTGTATAGATTCTCGAGCTATAAATAGGATAACCATCAAGTACCAATTTCCTTTACCAAGGATGGATGATCTTATGGATTGCTTGAGTGGAGCTCAGTACTTCACAAAGATAGATCTGAAGAGTGGCTATCATCAGATAGAGATTCGAGAAGGAGATGAGTGGAAAACAACCTTCAAGACCAAGGAGGGTATTTATGAGTGGTTAGTCATACCCTTTGGATTGACGAATGCCCCAAGCACCTTCATGCGGCTCATGAATGAGGTACTTAAGAAGTTCTTGGGAAAATTTGTTATTGTCTATTTGGATGATATTTTAATTTTCAGCAAGACTTTGGAAGAACATTTACTGCATATTCATAGTGTCCTTGAAAGGCTAAGGGAAGAGGAACTGTTAATTAATCTAAAGAAGTGTGTCTTTGCAAAAAGGGAGTTAGTCTATTTGGGATTTTTTATATCACCTAAAGGTCTCAAAATGGATCCAGAGAAGGTAAAAGCCATCTTGGAATGGCCTACTCCAAGGACTGCTACTAAGGTAAGATCATTTCATGGTCTGGTTAGTTTTTATAGGAAGTTTATTAAGAATTTCGGTGGCATATGTGCACCCCTAACTGATACAATAAGAGGGGATAGAAAAGAGTTCAAATGGACTGCAGCAGCTGCGAGAAGTTTTGAATTGCTGAAGAAGAAGGTGACTAAATAGCCTGTGTTGGCACTTCCAGATTTTAGAAAAGTATTCCAGGTGGATTGTGATGCTAGTGGTAGTGCTATTGGGGCTATATTAAGCCAAGAAGGTAAGCCTATTGCATATTTTAGTGAAAAATTGAATGATGCAAAGAAGAAGTATTCTGTTTATGATCAAGAGTTCTATGTAATAGTTCAGGCCTTAAAGAAATGGAGGCATTATTTATTGCCAAAGGAATTTGTTTTGTATACTGATCATCAGGCATTACAGTACCTAAATAGCCAAGGTAAATTGAATTAGAGGCATATGAAGTGGGTAGAATTCTTGTAGAGTTATACATTTGTGTTGAAGCATAGAAGTGGAAAATCTAACAGGGTTGCAGATGCACTAAGTAGGAGACAGTTGTTGCTTACAGTAATGCAGGTTGAAGTAGTTGGGTTTGATGAACTCAAGAATTTGTACCCCAAGGATCCTGATTTTGCTAAAGCATGGAAAACTTGTAAAGAACCTGTTGCTGTAGATAGAACCAAGTGGTTAGACTATTTGATTCAGGATGGCATGTTGTTCAAAGGTAGTCAATTGTGCATTCCAAGGAGTTCCATGAGGGAAAATTTGATTAAGGAGAAACACAATGGAGGGATGGTAGGACATTTTGGTCAGGATAAGACCATTGCCATTCTTAGAGAACATTATTTTGGCCTCAAATTACACAAGATGTGAAGAAGTTTGTACAGAGTTGCCAAGTTTGTCAAGTTGCCAAGGGGTTTAGTCAAAATACTGGCCTATATCAGCCATTGCCTATTCCATCAAGGCCATGGGAGGACATAAGTATGGATTTTGTTCTTGGATTGCCAAGGACACAAAGGGGTAATGACTCAGTATTCGTGGTGGTTGATAGGTTCTCCAAAATGGCACATTTCATTCCATGCCACAAAACTCATGATGCTGTCCATATTGCAGACTTGTTTTTCAAAGAGGTGGTAAGACTACATGGTCTTCCAAGGAGTATAATTTCTGACAGAGATATTAAATTTGTGGGGTATTTATGGAGGACATTGTGGAAGAAGTTGAGAACAGACTTGAAATTCAGTTCCACGCATCACCCACATATTGATGGCCAAACAGAAGTGGTAAATAGAAGTCTGGGCAATTTGCTGAGATGTTTAGTTGGAGATAAGCCCAAGGGATGGAATTTGATTCTACCACAGGCAGAGTTTTCTTATAATAACTTTGTAAATAGGAGTACTGGAAAATCACCATTTCAAATTGTATATGGGAATAGCCCAAGGACTGCACCAGAATTAAGGAAGATAGAACAAGGGGAGAGGACAAGTGCTGAAGCTGATGAATTTGTTGAACACATCAAGCATCTACATGAGGAGGTTCAAGCACACATTATCAAGATGAATCAAGAGTATAAAGCTAGGGCTGATCAAAGGAGAAGACATAAGGAATTCCAAGTAGGGGATCTAGTCATGGTGCACTTATGAAAAGAAAGATTTCCAGTTGGTACTTACAACAAGCTGAAAATGAAGAAATTTGGCCCCTGCAAAGTTTTGAAGAAACATAACTCAGGAAATGCATATGAGGTGGAGCTTCTAGATGGTATTCACATTTCTCCCATTTTCAACATTGCAGATTTAACAGAGTATCATGATGATGGTGCAGATGAGGAGCTGGTTTTAGAGCCATGTCCAATTCCTTCTTCTAAGGAGGAGGAGATAGAAGACATTCTAGATCATCGTGTGGGTAGGAGTACCAGAAACAGGCAGCATGAAGAGTATTTGGTCAAATGGAAACGACGGCCGATCGAGGACTCAACTTGGATTTCAGCAGCTAAGGTTTCCCATTTGAGATTTCCTCTACCATCCATGAAGTGACAAGGTCACTTTTCAATCTACCCTGGGTGTCTGATGCAGGAGCATCCAGAGGTATAAGGGCAATCCTGTCACCCAAAAAAATGTACTTAGACTTAGTTTCTGTTTCATGTCTTTACATTTTTGGATACCCATTTGGCTCAAATAAAGGTTCCAACTCTCATAGTTCAACTATCAGTGCGTTTGAAAATCTCAAAAAAATAGGAGCATGTATTTGGGCCATCATTTCGGTAAACTAGAAGGTGCAAATTGGCCAGATGAATGTAATCATGATTTAGAGCATTCCAAAAAAAAATCAGGTCAATAGGCCCCACGGTTTGAAAGTTATTACAGTTTTTCAGGTTTTGGAGACCTCCTAAGAATGCTTCAAAGTTCGGTTTGGGGCATTAAATGACCTCGAGAAGGGTCAAAAATGGGGGATGAGAAAAGCTAGTCCATAGGGCTATAGAGCGCTTCGAGAGCTTTCCAAAAATGTAAACGGTTCATCAATCGGATCTACGGTTCAAAAGTTATGCCTCCCGAAAGTTCGGTTACCGTTTTTGGATTCTTCTAGATTTGCACCGACTTCTAACGCAGCTTTCGAAACCTTCTATTTCGTCGGTGGATGCCTACTAGCACTTTCTAGAATGTACTCCTAGTCCTTAACCCTCCGGAGTCTATTTAAGGAGATTTCTGGCATTGTAAAAGGCAGTTCGAAGTGGAGTTTGAGAGGAGGTACTAAAAGGAGAAATTATCTCCAGATTTATGCTATTGTAAGCCCTTAGGGCATGTTTTAAAGTTTATTTTCTCTGTACTATTTGTACTAGCTTATTTTCTCAGTTAATATAATTACCCTTTCTGTTGGTTCCATTCTGTTCTTGGGTTGTGTCCTCATCAAAGTGGGATAGTGTGCCCACAGATGGGTGTGTGGGTACTATAGGTTAGGATAGGAGGGTGGGGAAAGGAGTTAGGTGGGGTAGATGCGTTAGAGAGTTAGAAGGATTTAGTCAGTGTTAGTTTAGTAAGCAATGTTAGATGTTAGGAAATCAGTTTTATTTTTATTTTAATAATTTAGTTAAGTTTAGTTTGGTGTAATATTATTAATGTTGATAGGCATTCTACAATGGTAGAATGGGTGGAATGGGATGCTGTGAGCGTGTTAATGTTAACTTTTATTCTTCTAGGTTAAATTTGACAACCATCTACATGTCAAAAGTTTAAATCTTATTATAAAGATAATATACTTTTAAAAATAAATTAATAAATTATAATATTTGAAGATATCCATTTTTTTCATAAATTAAAATAAAACGCTTAAGTTAGTAAAAAATAAATAAATGGAGAAAAAGAAAATATTAATAATTTTAGATGTAGTAAATTATAATCATTTTGTAGTGAATCTCTATTGGCATTACTTTAGATAGATAAATTTAAGATATCTATACTAGTTATAGTTTAGTTCTTTTCTTTTCTTTTATGTTAAAATTAGGATTTAAGTGTTAGTGAGGTTAGTATATGATTTTGAATTTTAATATTAAATTTGAGTGTTAAAATATTTTAGTGTTAGGTAATGTTAGTATGATTTAATGTTAGATTATAATTGGATAAGGTTAGTTGTTGAATTTTGATGTTAGAATTAGATTGTTAGTTAATTTGTTAAGGTTGAAGATCAGATTAAATAGTAGATTTAGTAAGTTATTTTTTTTAATGTTAATATCATATTAGTTAAGGGTGTTAATATTTTTAATTAGTTAGTAATCTTTTGAATTAGGATTTTAATATTTCTGTATATTGTTGATTTTTGTATGGGTTATTTGAAAAGTAAATAAAAATAATATAATGTTTTAAATTAAATTAAATTAAATTAAAATGTATATTATTTATCTTGTGATATTAATTAGTACTAGTAATGCTTGAGTTAAGATTGATGGCATTAATCTTATTAATATTAATATTATGGAATTAAGATTGACCTTAAAAGGATGAGTTAGTTACTAAAGATAGTTAGTGAGAGTATTATATTGGGGTCTAATATAAATTCAATAAATGTTGAAATCAATTAACTAACGCTTGTTTAAATATAACGATCTATTCCTACACATTGGTTATAAACTGAAATGAAATGTCAAGGTATGGTTAGAGGAACCTGTTTCTTTCTTTTAGTATACCTATACTTTAACTTGTGAAACAAATATATCAAATTATAACAAAATCCTATGTGTCACATAAGTCATAGACAACCATATATAAAACTTAGTAGATTAATTAGCTTTTTAAAAAAATTATGTGTGTTTTTGCCCCGTATTTTGGGCATGAAAATAAAATCCTTCTTCTATCTTGAAAGAAGTCTTCCACTCATCCCCTTCTGTGATATGAATCTGATGGTACCCACTCTTTAGATCTATATTTTTGAAATACCCAGTTCCACTCAAACAATCCATAATATCATCCATCCTTGGCAATGGAAATCTGTACTTGATTGTAATCTTATTGATAGCTCGAGAATTTGTATACATCCTCCATCCTCCATTCTCCTTTGGTGCTAATACGACCAATAAAACACATGGACTTAGACCCTTGAATCAACCCCTTTTATTATAACTCATGAACTTGTGTGTTCAACTCTCCACTTTCTGCTAGTGTCATTCTATGCGATGCCTTGTTTGGCAAGATAGCTTCAGGAACCAAATCAATCTGGTGAGTGATCTTCCTCATTGGGGGCAATCCATTAGGTACATTATCTAATACAATATCAGAAAACTCTCTCAACATATCTGCAACTTCTACAAGTACCTCATCTACTTGTTCTTTGTTATCTTTTGGGATTATATCAAAACACATATGCTCACACTTCATACCTTTGAGAAATTCTTTCCTATCAACAAAATATATTCTAGCAACACTACATACCTTTTCTTCTTTATCCTTCAATGGCTTCAACATATGCTTCATTCCATCCATGGTTAGAGTGTAGGTATTTTCTCACCCATCATGTGCATCATCCCTATCAAACTGCCTTAGCCTACCCAACAACATATGACATATGTCCATAGGTATGATATCACATAATAACTCATGCTAGTAGCTTTCACTCTTGAACTTTACTAAGCACTATTCATTGACTATGACCTTGTGGTCATGTTGCACCCAAGCGATATAGTATGGATGCAGGTGTTTCTATCTTTTTAGCTTCAACTTCATGATCTCTTCAGCTTCAAATTTGTGACCATCATTTCTAAGACCAGATTGTCAGTACTTCCACCATCAATGATCACATCACAACACTTATCTTCACATTTGCACCTTGCATGAAACAATCTCCTTCTTTGATCATGTTCATTCTCACCACTCACCAAGAATCTTCTATTAACTAAGACCTCTCTTCTTTCAAAATCTTCAAAATGCAATGATCTAGCATCTTCATCAACATGTGCAACTCTAGCCTAGACTTCTTTTCTTTGATCCATCCTTTCTTTGATCCATCCTTTCTTTGATCCATTCTTCCTTGGTGCTAGGTACATTCAAATGCTCTATTCCCTTCTTCTCTCTAGTAAAAATATTTCCCATGGAAGCCTCCTCTTCTAGATCCCTATCCTCTACCTCTTCCTTTCTAATCTCTATTGTCTAATCATGGAAATGGTTGGAATTGTTTCCCCTCTAGTTCTAATTGCTACTTCCAATCTCATTCTTGTTCTTCTGATCATTATTATGACCCCCATAAGATCATCCACTAGATCTTCCATTGTGACCTCTTCTACTATTCTTGTTATCAATCTTTTTGCTTAGTTTCTCCTCAACCCTTAGGGAAAACTATTATGCCTCCTCAATACTAGTAACTAGAAAAAGACTCATCTCATCCTAAATGCTTGGCCATAACCCATCAAGATAATGAGTGACTTTCTCCTTATCAGCTTCTAGATGGTCAATTCTAATGAGAACTCGGTAGAACTCTTCAATATACTCTTGACCAGATTTTCTTGCTTTCTTTAACCCTTGCATTTTCTTTAATAGATCAAGCTCATAATCCATAGGAATAAATTGTTGCTTCATTTTAGCTACCATCTGATTCAATCTAGTGATTTTGTCCTTTCCTCTCTTATTTCGATCTAATAGGATTTCTTGCCACCAAAGCTCTGCATGACCCTTCAGTTTGGCCTTCACAAACTTAACCCTATCCAAATCTTCAATATCTTCATATTCAAAGTACTCTTTCAATTCATTGATCCAATTGACCAATTTCTCTAGGTTGAGATTTCCCAAAATTGTGGGAACATCAAACTTAGATCTTTTTCCAATACTAGAAATGACCCTAAAAAGCTTCATCTCCTCTGGGTTAAGAACTTCCTCTACTTCATCTGGGTCTACATTTCCTTCTTCTTCTCCTTCATCCTCACTTTCATCATCTCCTATGGAAAGATTCATTCCTCTATGAATCTATTCTTACATCACTTTCATTTTCCTTTAGAGGGTTCTTAAATCCTTAGGTGTAACACCTTTGACTCTTCCACCACACTCTCTTCATGGAGGCATTTTCATACTTCCACTGAAACCCTAGTGCAAACTACCTCACAATTAGTGATCTATCTATATGCTCAACCCAAACCATGGTCCTAGTGTTAATTGGTTCAATCGGTGATCTATCGACACACTCAAGAACTCTAGGTCTGATACCACTTGATGAAGGGTGCTCCTCTTAATACCATAAACTCATAACAATAACAAAAAAAATAGCAAATGTGAGAACAAAATATGGACTTCTTATTATCATCGTAAATGCAGAATTACAAAATCCATAATTACAATATGCTATCCCAAATGGGTGCCTTCATTACAATAATCTGCAAGACAAAGTTATGAACTACTACCCAGAGTTGTTCTAGACAATGTTCGGGCCTTTCTTAAATAGGCAATTTTATGCCTCCCAGGAAGCTTCTAGATGCTCAATCTTAATACCTAGGTGTGATAGACCTTAACTATAGATATATAGTCAACCAAATACATTTTTGACATTTATTCTAGGAATTTCAGGTAGCCCAACTTTGAAAGGCCATAACTCTCAAACCATTGCTCCGATTGGCTATTATAATCACTTTTTCATCCGAGCACTCTAAGGCCTCCAATAGTGAGCCTAAAGATTTTTCTACAAAATTTTCTACCAAAAATCTGCAATAACTTCTTTGATACTTAAGATGAAGTATTGAGATTTTTATGGTAGCCTTATAACTCTAAAATGAGCCTTCATGTAGAAAATGAGAACATTCTGAGCTTGTATGAAAAAGTTAGTAAAAATATCAAGTTCCCATAAATAGTAACCATCCTATTTACTAGTCCTTATTAAAATAGAAAAGACTAAAAATCAAATATTTTTTGGGTGATGCAAGATTTCTCTTACACCCAAGATGCTCTTGCATCAGAATTATTTTGAAGATATGGTATAAAGGACATATATTTTCCTTGCTTGTAATTGAGTGTGATTTGTTAGAGTAAATAATTAATTATTCATTAATTAATTATTATATTACTTAAGCTTACTTAGGTTAATGCATTTATTTAATATTTAGTAGTTAATTGTTGTAGTGATGAGTTGTTGACAACATGAGAGTTTGTTCCCTTCTAGCATGTTCCACCTTTTTGTGGAAAGTGTGCTTAGTTGTCAACCTTATCTTCTACCACTTTCTAGCTTGTTCTACAAGCTTCCATGAGGCCTTTATATCCAAGCTCTCTCTTTGTATTTTCTCATCACATCTCATTTTCATTGTAAATATATTTTTTTGTTTTACAATATGTTCTCTCTTATGTTCATTTAGGGTTTTTCCAAGCTCCACCTCTTCCTTCTTTGGTTTTCCTTCGATAGGTTATTTACATGCAGGTGATGTTGGCAAGCTATGGAGTTGGATTTCATCAACTCCTACATAGTATTAGAGCCTCCTTGTTGCTTCTTCCTTGAAGGATTTTTGAAGCTATGATTCATAGACACAAACCCTAGTTTTTTTGTGATTTTTCCTTCAATCCAAGGGAAGAGCATTTTTTTTGGAGCACTTTGGGCCAAAACAGATGCTACCATTGGATTTAGAAGGAACTTTTTAGTTAGGATCTATATAAAATTTGTCAATTTTGGAGACAAGGCTTTGGGAGGCAAAAAATTTTTAGTTGTAGGGCTTTTCGTACGGATTGTATAGACGCAAAGCAAAATTAAAAAAAAAAAAAAGTGCAGAGCATGCCACCGCGGCTCTGCCTAGCGGCCACCACTAGGCCACCCATGCTCTACCTATGCCCCACTGCGATAGGATGCACTGCCCAAGCGATGCCTAGACCCCACTTCACACTTCCCGTCGCTCTCCACCAGCACTCTATCGGTGTCTATAACTCTATAGCCAGTGGTGCCCCCAGAACCCTCTGCTCTGCTAGTTCTGCAGGTTCAACTCCGCTCTATTTCACCACCAATGTTAGTTCCACCACCCAGTCTATGGCTCCACCCCTCTCTGCACTATTGGCACCTACCTGAATTATTTTCTAAGTCAGTGATAGAGGGTATAGTCACCGTGAATTTTGTAGTACACTTGGCACCACATGGGGGTGACATGTGGCATGCATGCCATGTGGCACTTTGCCATGTTACCCTGCTTTGTCATATTTTGCCACATGGTTGCCATGTGGCACTCTTTTTTATCATGATGGCCCCCAGACCATCAAATTTTTTCCAATAAAATGCTGATATTAGTATGATGTCAGCACTACATCATCAACCTCTTGCACCTCTCTAGGGTTATTTTGACCTACTTGCAATTTTTTGGCCATAACTTGAGCATACGGAGGTATTTTTTCGATCTGAAAGAAGTGTCAAAAACCTAGTTCTGAGACAAAGACATTAGTGCAAGTATTTTCAAGTTTTGATGTAGTTTTGTTGCCCATTTTTTTAGTTGAGGTCCAAAATTATATATTTGACTCTGGCATGTATATCTTTTGCATCCCATGTCAGTTTTTTGAAAGCTTTATATTTTTGGACAGCTAGTTTTTTCATCTTTTTAGAAATATGGTCTTTTTCCTTATATTCTAGCCCATGCTCTTTCTATCATGTTTTTGGCATTTTACTCTATGGTGGATATCTTGGGTGTTTCAGGTTTGAGGATCGTTTTACTGGCATGGTTTCCTTTGTTTTGGGTTGTACTACTTTTTGTATCAGCTTTTTTCCTTTTTTGATCATTGTAACCATCATTTGTAAGCACCTTTTTGTATACACATTGAGATAAAGTGCCACTCTTACATTTTGAGTTCATGAATGTTCTTTTGAGACAATTGTACTTGCACTATTTTATAAAGCACCATGGGGGGGATAGTTGTTTGTTATTTTAGGCCCTCTCACTTTGTAAAGTGAGTGTCAATTCCATGACATTAGCCCCATGTAGAGTAAATGTGACTATGTCTTTATAGGTGTTTGCACCTCTTTCCCTCTCTCTTCATTCTTGGTTCTTTTTACAGAGGATTTTGGCCCACCTTCTCAGTTGCCTGCCATCTCACCCCACCTGCATTAGGGGGGGGGGGGGGGGGGTTATGTTGTTGTTCTAATACATCCTTGTTTCAATGGTTCGATAGTGTAAGCTATGTATTCAGTGGTTGATCCTATATATGAGGAAATTGCAATGGCTAGCTACCTATGCATTTCAGTGAGATGGATCATCTACCAGATAGACACACTCGATTCGTGCCTTCATTTTCCATGGAGGTTCTTCAGATCGGTAGCTTCTTTTTGATGGAAAATTTTGTGGCTTCTTCATGCTTTAGTGATGCTCTTCATGATCACTTTTTGTTCTTGTTTTAGGGGACATTCCCCTAGTTGGATGCTTCTTCAGTTCTTCACTAGGTTCTTTCCTCTTTTTGGGGGAGGGTTTTTCCCATGTGGTTTTCTTTATTTCCCCATTTTTAGAGGTTGCATTTCCTTGCATTGTACATGGGTACCTAACATGGCCTTGTTACCAGGACCCATCTGCATTTTCTCTTAGTTTTGTGAGCTTAAGGCATTCCCCTAAGTTGCACTTAAGGGGGGGTGTTAGAGTAAATAATTAATTATTTATTAATTATTTATTATTTTACTTAAGCTTACTTAGGTTAATGTATTTATTTAATATTTAGTTCTTAATTGTTGTAGTGATGAGTTGTTGACAACATGGGAGCTTGTTCCCTTCTAGCATATTCCAACTTTTTTGGAAAAGTGTGCATAGTTGTCAATCTTATCTTCTACCACTTTCTAGCTTGTTCTACAAGCTTCCATGAGGCCTTTATATTTGGGCTCTTTCTTTGTATTTCCTCATCACATCTCATTTTTATTGTAAATACATTTTCTTGTTTTGCAATATGTTCTCTCTCATGTCCATTTAGGGTTTTTCCAAGCTCCACCTCTTCCTTCTTTGGTTTCCCTTTGATAGGTTATTTGCATGTAGGTGATCTTGCCGAGTTGTGGAGTTGGATTTCATCAACTCCTACATGATTCATGTGTAATGAGAAGTAATAAAGGAAGTGCAAAAAGGAGTAGAGTGTTTGGTAAATGTGAGTAAATGATCCAAGAGATTATTGGATGCAAGGTTTGTGATTCTTATAACAAGATAAGGAGCAGGAGTTTGGTTGATAGAACAAAGGAAGAGGAAGGAGCAATTCAGTTCAATTCTGTTATTCTACAAGGAATAATATAGAGATCATTTGGATAGTTTATTGATTTTTCCCCAAAAGCTATTTGGATAGTGGGTCCATCTGCCTTCTACAACTCTTAACAGGGCTGACACAACTCCTATTAAGGATTTAAAGTCTCCTAACAAGGACTGATATGTGCTAAATGTTTTTATAGACTCCTAACAAGGTCCATCCTATAACAATGAATATTTATATTAGTACATCATCTTGTGGGTATCATTTCCATCAGGATTTTCCCTTTCATCAAGGGTTTCCCTAGTTAACATACCGAATGTTATTATGCATGAGTATCTTGTTGTGCTTTTTGATTATATTTCTCATATGGTTAAGATTACATAAGGTTTATAATTTTGATAATAGTTGGATAATCAATTCACCTCCCCTTGCCTCTTAGTTATATTGGTGGACTATATATTCTAATAATTGGTATCAAAGCACTATTGTTTGACTGAACTGAATGTTGATGCTTCCTATATAGGGGAGTATCTATGATGAGAAGAGTCATTAAGGACTCTTGGTATTTGGTATTGAATAATGTCTTTGCACACTGTAGTTGGTTGAAGACTTGAAGCAATTAATTGACATAATGAAGTCGTTGTCATTGATGTTAATGGGGGAGAAGAGTGCATGAAAAACATCTCCTAAGTATGTATGAGGGAGAGACAATTATTAGGGAGATTTAGAAAGATTCAAGTAAAAGAGAAGGACTATCTCTATGGGGGAGATATGCAACATTAAGAGTTATTAATGCCAAAGGGGAAGATAAGGGTACCATTGAATGGGGGAGAAGCTAAGGCATTTCTTAGTGAACAACTCGTGATGCCGATCTAGAAGATGCAAAACTTAGCAATGTTCCAAATGATTTCGGATTTGATTGGTGAAGAAGATTTGAAAAGATAAGAACAATAGTAGTAGCAATAGAGTATTGTTTGGTATTCTTGGAACTTAAATGTTTTTCATCTACTTTTCCATCAATTCCAAAGGGGGAGATTTTTAGCATGAATGCTGATGGTATTCCTTTGGGGGAGTATCCTAAGCATTGGTGAGCATGTGGCAGTATTGACATGTTGTATTCATGACTATGTTTGTCATTAATGTCAACATAACAGTAAGTCTGTGAAGACTAGTAGAGTAGTAGACAGAGATCAAGGTTGTATAGAAAGAGGTTTAATGCTTTGATGATGCATGGGTAAGAATATGTTACAAATTGTGTCCTAATGATGAGTTTACATGCATATAACATGAGTTGAAGTCATGTGGAAGTTATAAGAGTTTCATAGAGAGAAATACACAAATAGGGTAACTATTGAGCAATTTCTGATGATAGATAAAGTGATTTCACTTTATGTGCTTATAGTGATGTAGACTAGGAAGACAGTATGGATGATAGAAAGAGTGCCAATGGTGGAGCATTCTATCTTGGAGGAAGATTGGTTTCTTGGCTAAGCAAGAAACAAGATTGTATTTAACAGAGAATAGATGAGGCAAAGTATTTAGTAACAACAAATAATTGTAATCAAGTGATGTTGATGAAGCATATGCTAAAGGATACTAGGATTGAAATTTTAGAGCCTGTTATTATATATTGTAATAACACAAGTATAGTATGTCTAAGAATCCTGTATTGTATTCTAAGACTAAGCATATATCTATTAAGTATCATATCTTGAGGGAGAAGGCAATAGAAAAGGAGATTAGATTAGAGTATGTAAGTACTAAAGATCAGATTTTAGATATCTTTAAGAAGTCCTCACCTAAAGATAGATTTGATTATTTGAGAGGTATTCTTGGGGTTATTTCCCTACCTACTTTAGAGTAGATGATGCAGAGATTGCATCAGTCCTATGTTACTGAGCAGTATTGTTTGACTAGACTGAATGCTAATGCTTCCTATATGGGGGAGTATCCATGATGAGTAGAGTCATTAAGGACTCTTGGTATTGGCATTGAAAAATGTCTTTAGAAGCCATGAAATAGTAAATTGACCTAATTTATTCTTTCTCATTGATTCCAATGTGGGAGAATGGTGCATGAAAAATATCTCCTAAGTATGTATGGGGGAGAGATAGTTATTAGGGAGATTTAGAAAGATTCATGTAAAAGAGAAGGAATATATCTATGGGCGAGATATGCAACATAAAGAGTTATTAATACCAAAGGGGGAGATAAGAGTACCATTGAATGGGGGAGAAGCTAAGAAGTTTCTTAGTGAACAACTCATGATGCCAATCTAGAAGATGCAAAACAAAGTAATGTTTTGGGAAAGAGGAGAAAAACACTATAGATCAATGAATCTAATGAGTCTAAGGAAAAGACTAAGGAAAAGGCTATAGAAAAAGTAGTTGGTGAAGGGAGAACATCAAATAGTAAGAAAGTGTGGAAACCTAAGGTTGAAAATCTGAATATGTAGATCATTGAGAATTAAAGTTTTGTTCAATTACATTAATATTATAGTTTGTACAGTAACATGGATAGAAGACAGTTAGAGAATGCTATAGTAAGGAATATGATTCTAAGGAATAAAATATTCGATAATATTCAGAATAAGATCCCAGAAGATTTTTATAATAGGCTACTTAACACAAAGAGAAGAGTTGTAGAGGAGGATATGAAATTGAGAACAAATCTGATTAAGAAATTATGTGAAGTAAGCACTAATGACGATGTAAAAAGTATTTTGAAAGGTATTGAGCCTTTGTTGAGAAATAAGAGAAAATAAATTATTCTTATGGGAGGGAATTCTGAAGAGGTAAGGAGACTAAAGAAGCCATAGTTAGCTATATGACTTCTATGCCAAAAACCACTAAGGAGAGTGCGTAGCCATAAAGAGAAAGCCATGTGTATGTTGAGGTTATTACACCTACTAATGCTAAAGAAGAGGTTGGGGAAACTCAGCAAATTAACTCACCTCCACATATAGTTATTGTTGGGCCCATTTACCGTTGCACCAAAAGCCATGACTGTTAGTGAACATGGAACACCACATAATTAACCACCTGTGGGCAGAGGAGCACGTCGCATCACCCAACAATCTCCCCCTCGACATGCATACCAGGTGCTTATGCAGGTCGGGAAGGCACCGGACCAAGCCAAAACCAGGCTCTGATACCAATTGTAGGGCCCATTTGCCGTTGCACCAAAAGCCATGAATTTTAGTAAACATGGAACACCACATAATTAACCACCTGTGGGCAGGGGAGCATGTCGCATCACCCAACAGTTATTAGGACTGAATCCATGCAAGTGGATAGTACTCATATAATTGTAGATGATAAAGAAAATCCTTTTTTAGAGTATGGAAGCAACATTTTTGCTAATATTACTTCCTACTCTAGCTCTGATGAAGAAAATGTTGAGGAAGAGGAGAAGAGAAATGTTGAAAAGAAGAAGATTGAAGAAGAGGAAAAGAAAAGGAAAGAACAACTAAAGAGGATTGAAGATGAGAAGATAAAAGAAAAATAAGAAAGAAAATAAGAGGAAGAAAGAATGAAAGAAGAAAAGAAGGAGAAAGAGAGGAAAGAAGAAGAGAAGAAAATTATTAAACTACAAGTAGTTACACCTATTATAGTAGCTACCCCAAAAAAAATTGTTCATACATTGCTAACAATATTTGATGAGGATGATGATCAAAAGGGTCTAACGTCTTCTTTGAGAAAGTTATTGAACAAGTTTGTTAAAACTTTAAAGAGAACTTTGGCAGAAGTTTTGGAAAGAATACAAATGATAGTACATACCACTATTATAGAGCCTGAGATTCAGAAGAAGGCCAAGGAAATGATAAGATAATTTGATGCAGAGTTCACCACTTTGTTTGACATTGCTTCAGTACAATCTCAGACTAAGCATGATACATCATTGTTTTACATAGTATGCACAAATGTCAAAAATGACTTGCAAACTCTGAATGTTTACATAAAGGAGCTATGGAAGAGCATAGATGAAGGAAATAAATTGTATCGACAATACAAAATGTCATACAATTTTTTATCAAAGTTTGATAACTTGATCAAAGGCAAAATGAGTGAGATTCAAACACTCACTATCAGATGACAACAACCAGATGTGACCATTGAGAACATTGAAGTAGAAATGGAGTTAGTTCACACTATTGTCAAAGGTGTTATTGAATTTGAAAAGGAGAAGGTAATCAAGAGATTCTCTATCCTTAGAGAATATTTATCCCCTAAAGTTAACATTTTGTAGAGGCAATTAGAGGAGTGTCTTGCAACAAAGGCATCCTATGGCAAATTTTCCTACATAGATTATGAGCATAATAGAAGTTGCATCATATGCATTGTGCACACTTATCAATATATCTGATACAATAAAATATAATTGGAAGAAGGAGCTTGAAAAGATAAGACTTCTTTTTACAGATTGTATATCAAGAATTTTAAGTTAAATAGAGCAAGGTAACCCAAATTTGTTTTTACTGTATAATTTTGGACACCTTTGTCATTGATGTCAAAGGGAAAGAAGAATGTAAAGGAAAATTATATAAGAATGTATATATATATGTAAGGGGAGGCTTAGCTATGTATATAGGAAATTACTATAAGAGGAGAGACAAGGAATGTAATGATCCATCAAGACATGAATACAATTTTTAAGTTTTGAAGGCCAACTTTTGAAGAATATCTTTTTGTATTTATTGTTATTTTATATGACATCATTTTGGGACTTAGCCAATTTTTCCAAATGTTTTTGTCAATGTGAAAGATGGAGATTATTTGCAATATGGTTAGATAGATAAGTGAGTGTTGGCATTTATGACAACATATATATTTGGGTATTTCATTGTGAAATCAGAGATAAAATTATCTAAGTATTGCATAGTTTCCTACAACACAAAGATAGATTATGTGAGTATGAATGACAGAGTCTTAGTCAGTACATGTGTAGTTGAGGACTGATAGTTGATAGTGTCATGATCACGTATGTCTACTGAGATAATGGGTGTTGCACACATTACATAATATTGTTATATTTTATTATTTTATTTTATTATGTAATGTTGTACCTAGATGGACATGCAACATGTAAAGATTCCCATGGGATATACTAGATGAGTTGTATTGTAACATTGTGATAATATTTTATGTAATTATTTAATATTGGGGAAAAGAATTAAATGCCCAATATTAAATGTGGGGTCAATGGGTTAGGTAGCACATGGTTTATGTAATACCACTTAGTGGTTTTGTGGGACTTGCTACTATATAAGCAGCCACAAGGGTAGTTGTTGTAGAGTAAGAGTGAGAAAGGAAAGAGTCGAGTGGGACAAGGCTTGATAGGTTAGCCAAGGGAGAATTTGTGAAGGTTGGAAGCATGGCATGGGATGTGTGGATTTATGCTTGTTCACATGGATTTCTTGGTGGTGGCTATGACTTTGAAGGCTTTCATGGTTGTATTGCAAAGGAATTTTTTTTTTTGCTGAATAATATAAAATGATGGATGCTTTTGGTGGTTGGGTTTTTCCCTCAATGAGGGTTTCCTAGGGTATATCTTGTGTCACATTTTTGTGGTTATGTTGCCTATTCTCTTGCATGTGGATTTTAATTCTGTGTTTATTTCAAATCTATTATGGGTTATGTGAAAATGGTTATATTCTTTCTTGCAGGTTTCCTTACAATGTCAATGTGCTGATTTGTATGGAAAATATGACAAGGATTACAAAGGAATTACTAGTGCAGGTAATTAACAAATCAGAATAGAGCATGATAGTAAAATGAATTATACAGTTTAATGAATTATTTTGGTAACAAAATAATTTCTTAAATATGACGGGCTAACATCCAAGATGTTAATCCCAAGTTCTTCTAATTAATTATCCAAGCATCTGGAATCTTTAAGGCTGATTGATCAAGAGTTTTGATAATTTGCAAGGTATAAGTAAAGATCATATCTTGCACAGGTAATGATGAATTGAATATGTGATGCAAACTATTGTGAAGGAAGTATATGTGATATGCAAGCTTTGTGTGATGTGAAATCTGATGAATGATTAGAGAAAGTGTGTAGTAAAATAGTGAGATAGTATTATATGTATATTTGTACTTGTGAAGAAATTTATTTGTATATTGTATGTTAGGGTAGTGGGCTCTTCTTGCATACATTTTAATTGTTCTACCAACTTCTAACAGGGTTGAGGCTTCTAACAGGGCCTAGTCCTCTAACAAGGACATGAGACACTATATGTATTTGATCAACTCCTAGCAGGGTCAATATCCTTAACAAGATTCTTTTGGTTAGTGGATAATTTTGTGGGTACCATCCCCATTGAGGTTTTCCCTTGGCTAGTGTTTCCCTATTTAAGAATAATGGTGTTATAAGTTCTCTCTGTGTATGGTTTTATTTACAGTTCAACATTATTAATTTAATTTCTTATGCATGTTGCAAAGTAATTAATAATATCTAGTTGTGGGTAAAAGTTTGTATAATACTATTTCACCCCCCCTCTTAGTACAAGTAGATTCATTAATGACTCTTGGTATTTGGTATTGAACAATGTCTTTGGAGAACTGAGCTAGTTGAAGACTTGAAGCAGTAAATTGACATAATGAAGTCTTTGTCATCAATGTAAATGGGTGAGAAGAGTGCATCAAAAACATCTCTGCAGTATGTATGAGGGAGAGATAGTTATTATGGAGATTTAAAATGATTCATGTAAAAGAGAAGGAATATCTCTATGGGGGAGATATGTAGCATGAAGTGTTAGAAACAATAGTCCACCAAGATAACTGAGAGGGGGGAAGAGCAGAGGTGGTGGGGTGTGGGGGGGTGAATCAGTTATCCAACAAAAAACATTCATTTTCTTTAAACAAACTTAACCATTAAACCAAAGTAAACAATAACCATAATAAAATGCACATAGACAATTACACCATATATGTTGGCTAGGGAAACCCTTGATTAGAGATAAAACCTCGGTTGGAATGATTCCCACAAGATGATGTACTAATATTAATATTCCTTGTTAAAGGATGGACCCTATTAGGAATCTATTACAACATTTAGTACAATGAGCCCCTATTAAGAGACTTTGAATCCATGTTAGGAGATTCCAACCTTGTTAAGAGTTGTAGTATAGTGTATGCAAGAAGAGACCAAACATGCAATTTCAACTACAAGAAGAGCTTACTGCTTAAACAAGTAATTTACTATTATGTCATCCTTTCCTTTGATCTTTCAACTGAGCCAATCAATGTCAAATGTTGCAGACTAGGTCAAAAACCTCAGATCCAAATACCAAACCTTGGATCACTAAGAAAAACCTTAGCAATGAAGTTTCCTTCACTTCTACACTGCTCTTCTCAACTTCACATTCTTCTCTTCCTACTACTTATAAACAATATCAAAACCATATCATTCCATATCATGATAAAGGAAAATGTCCTTCCTTTATATCGAGTCCTCAAAATAATTCCCTAAGTTGGCTATTAGACCTTCTCAATTAATTATTATAGGACCACATTAAGAACACATTACATTTAGTGATAACATAAATCTTCTACCTTGTAACTTGAATAACTTTTTGTACACACAATATTATTATGAGAAAGCTTAGCCACATCATCATCAACATGTCTTTTTCATTTTCTCAACCTCAATCCTCATAATAAAAAATCTACTAAGGGATATAACAAGTTTACTAGAACATGTCTTTGTAAACTCTATTTCAGAACATACATCACCAAAATTCTCATAAATTTTTTTATACTTATCCTTTCTTCTTCTGATGTTAATTGCATATATCAAATACTCAAAAGTATCTCCCATAACGTCAAATAATGAGAATACTCAACTATCCATTTGTACCATATCAATCTTTTCGCTATTCTTTTGTCAGATACCACAAAAAATTACTATGTTGACATCAATGAAAAACTCAGTCATGAATGTAACATATCTACAGTACTCCCCCACAAGAATATCATCAAAATTCATGCTTCCAACCAATCTTATAACAATCTCCCCCTTTAGCATTGATGGCAACATAGATGAAAAACATCTAGTTCCAAGAACACCAACAAAGGACTGTTCATATTACTTTTCAAATCCTCTTTATCAATCATTCTCCCCCATTGATATACCTCAATGTGCTTTCTAAAAAAACTTTCATTCCATGTTGAACTTTTGCCAAACACACTATTTTCCATGTCAACCTTCTCCAGCATAATGTTTTTCATGCAATATTCTCCCCCATTGACATCAATGTCAAAGGTTTCAGCAACCTACTTTACTACATCAAACTCTACAACGATTGATTCTTTCAAGCTCAAGTGTCAAAAGACACTGTCCAAAAAAATATCCAATAAGAGTTCTAGATGACACTGTCCATCATAGATACTCCCCTATACAAGAAGCATCAACATTTAGTCTAGACAAATAATGGTGCTCTGTTACACTAGATTGATGCATTCTTGTATCTTCTACTTTGATTTAGTAAGGGGCATAACCCCTAACATACCTCACAAATACTCAAAAGTCTTTTTGGGAAGAGGCTTAGTCAATATATCCACAATCTACTTTTTAGTGCTCACATACTCCAATCTAATTTCCTTATTTACAAATCTCTCTCTCAACATGTGATACTTGATAGAAATATTCTTAGTCTTTAAATGTAATATTGGATTCTTAGACATATTTACCATGCTTGTGTTGTCACAATGTATGACAACAAGTTCACTAATTTCTATCCTTATATCCTTCAAAATCTGCTTCATCCAAATGACTTGATTGCAATTATTTGCTACTGCAACATACTTTGCTTCTACTATACTTTGTGATGTACAATCCTACTTCTTGCTTAACCAAGAAAAAATCCTCCTCCAAGAAATAAGGCCTCACCACTGGTGCTCTTTCTATCATCTATATTACTTGCCCAATTTGCATCAGTATAAGCACTTAGAGTGAAATCATTAGATCTATTATACCATAATCCGTACTCTAATATTCCTTTTAGATATCTAAATATCCTTTTTATTGCTTCATAATGTGTTTCTCTAGGATTAGACTAGAATTTTGCAACAATTTCAACTGCATTTACTATATTTGGCCTTGTGTGAGTTAGATATTTCAATCCTCTAATCATAGATCTGTACTTTTTCTGCTGTAATGACTTTTAGGGGTCATTTGTTTGTGACTTTTTTCTTTAATTTGTATCCCCTTTTTCCATATCTTTTCTCTGATGTATTTTCCAATGCGTTGATATATTATATATATGAGTTTATTCATAGAGTCGTTTCCTTTCAAATTAATATTAATTATATTAATAAGTTATTTTATTATTTTATTAATTATATATTATTTTTAATGATTATAAACTATATTATTATATTAACTATATTATATAAATTATGTAAAGACTATTACAATATTATGTAATCTTAGATATTATGATAAATTATAACTATATCATTATTAAACATACCCTAAGATCATTATATTAAATAATGATATATTATTATACGTATTTAGATATATACTATATATATATATCACGTATATTTAATATTATTTATCTTATTTATTATAATTTAAATGTGATAATAATTAGATATATTATCATCTTATTGATTTACATTGTAATTATAACATTTATTCCTTATATATATTAATATTATTATTATGAATAACAATTTCATTATATTCATATAAACAATATAAATAATTAAGTAAAATAGATCATAAATATTTATAGTTTATCAATATTATTTCTTTAGGAATAGTATCTGAATTATTATTATATTTTATCCCATAATTATAGGATTCTCTTTACAAGGGGTCATGACAAGTCTGCCCCTCTTGAATTTGCTTGTCCTCAAGCAGTAAACATTTTCATATTTGTTTCACCTTATATAATGAAATTGACTACTAGATCCTATTCAAATTTTTACTTGTAATATTACTTCATTTATTCTATAAAAGAGTCACATATGTAGTATGCATTTGAAGGCAAAGTATACACATGAATGTATGAAGACACAAAGCATGCATGAAGTAGACACATGTAAACACAAAGCATACATGATGAAGACAGATGATGCATGAAGGCACGAAGTAGACACGATGCAGACAGATGAAGACACAGAGTAAACACAATGCAAACACATCATACATAACCTTGATTAGATCCTAAAATTAACAATGCGCAATGACTATACTTCTTCATTAGGCTTATGAACCCTGCAACCACAAAATAAGCATTAGTACATGCATATAAATATATATAAACTTCAAAGAAATTTGAATAATAATAAGTTAATCCAAGCCAATTCCATACTAAGCCCAAGAGTGGACTTTGGTCCCCTTGGCCCCGGTGGTAGGTGTTAGGCATCCACATGAGATGGTCTACGTAGTGGATTGCTTGTTTGGCTAGAAAGGTTCTTGTGAAAAGGAGCCATTACTATATTTCCCTTAATTAGCACTACAATAGGGTGTTTTCTCCTGATTGTAGACTCCATAGGAAAGTGGTAGGGTTCCCTTTTCTTATTTACATAATCTTTTGCAAGGAATTTTTCTCCCTTTCCTTATTATGATCATCATAAGATGGTAGATTTATGCTGCAGAGGATGCGTGAAACAAGCTCCAAGCATATCCGACAAGTGCTCAAAATTACTCTGCCTCTCCCTCCACCAACTCCCTACCTTAGGATATCATAATGTGGATGAGAAGATGAGTATTAAAATTAATTTACTTAGTTCATTTGAAAGATTTCTTCTTATAGTACACAAACAACTTTCTCTCTCCTTGTTACGGTCATCTTGATGGTAGAATGACAATGCAGAGGGCGCATGAAGCAAGCTCCAAGCATATCTGACAAGTGCTTGAAATTACTCTACCTTTCCCTTCACCAACTCCCTATCTAAGATTATGTAATTTGGATGAGAGATAGACTCTCTGTACTATAATTGAAATGTATTATTATATTTTTCTTAAATCAAAATTTATTTATATTTCATTTTTCATATATTCTAATTTCATTTCTTTGTAACTAGAATCATTGATAGACTAACAAATGTGTCAGTAATAAGAAAGACACTATCAATTATTTCATAGCAATATATGCACAAAAAATGTATATATCTTATTTCATTACCCTTATATGTTGAAGTGGTGATTATAGGATATTTATCCATTATTTACTCTTAACTACCTTAAGGATCCTTATAGATTCAACCACCTTTGTTGAATAATTTTCCACTTCCATGTGAATTAAGTGCTTGGGGAGAATAGGTTAATCATGGATATGTATTGAAATACTTTTACACTAATTATTTTCCTTTGTGTATTTCCCTTTCTTAATGAGCTTGCCCCTAATGAAATTTTAAGCTCCTTTACCTTGGAAGTGTCAAACTCCCTCTGAATTTGATATCAATATCCCCTTTTCTACAAGACTTACTCGAAAGAAAAGATCAAAGCAAGTGCTCATAGAGAAAAACAAGAAATAAGAGAAAGATTTATATCATACTCAAGAATAAATAATTTTGCACAATAAATAATTCTAATATATATAATAATCTAATTGAAATATATACTTTATATCTTTCCAACATTTTATTTCCTTATCAAATAACTAACTATGATTATGAAATTCTGATTCAAAATGAATAAGGAAACATTACACACATAGTTAATTATCTATATAATTGAATAATTTATTATTCATCATTTAATGATAATAGTTCTATTGGTAATATTAAACATGACTTTCTTATTTGTCATTAACTCTATTATATTCAAGTTCATATAATGTTAGAAATAATAGTAATGACAAATATCAATAATCCTTATAAAAATATACGTACCTCATGTACTTTACACTTATCTATCTGCTAATTTTAGTGATTGCCAACAAAACATGAATGGTCATTGAGAGTTTGATGCACATTGTGCACTTTGGGAAAATCTCAAAATGCTTCTTTACTATGGGGTAACATAGCTGTAGTACCATTGCTAGATTGGTAGATGGACTTATCCATAGTATTTGTTATTATATTGGAATTCTTGTGAGAGACAATCATATTAGCAATTATATTCTCACAATCATATTTCATAATAATATTAATATTTGAGGTTAGGTACTCTCTATATATCTAATATTTGAAATTACAAATATCACACATATTTTACCTCATAATATTGATTTCAAAATATAAATAAATAACAAAGGGGAGTAAGTGATACCTTATATGTTGTCTCATAATTTGAAAGTTACCTTATTTGGGATTCGGCCCCACCTTCAATGTTTGTCTCAATGGCTTCAATTTTTGTAATGAACCATTATACTACAATCCCAAGTTTTTGGATAAAGTTGAACTGAAGCCTTTAGCAAGCTTTGAGGTTAAAGGACTTAATATTTCTATCTCCATTGTTCATGAGAGTCTTCCTCTTCTTAGATTGGCTGTGATTATGTTGATTGAGCCAATAAGATACATCTAATTTTGAGTCTTGAGAATGTTAACTTTCCCTCTTACACATGTTATAACACAAGGATGGGCACAATTCATTCCAAGAGCACAAATAAAGATAAAATTCGAAAGAGATGGGATTTGGTCTTATCAAGGATCAAGGCTGAAAATATTTCCATCAATGTAGTGTTGATTGCAACTATACCATTTGCTATGGCCTTCACTTTGCCAAGAGGGCTTGATTCAAGACATAAACCAAAAGCCGTGTTCATTGATGCCCTTCTCTTCAAACTATTTTTGATATTTGACACGTTATCATTTTGTACTTCCATTGCATCAGCTATCATTGTTCAGTCTAAAGGCTCTGGTAAATGTGAAGAAGAATTCCTAGTTCACTACAGTGTGATGTTATTATGGACAACACTAGTATCGCTGGTTGTGGCATTTGGAGCAGCTGTACACCTCGTCATCTCACCATCTCCATTGTTGGAGAGGGTTGTATGGACTATGGTGTGCCTTGCTCCATCTACCATAGTCATGGCACTCAGTGGTTGATCTATAATTCTAGTCACCACATTATTGTGCTATCAAATGTGATTAGATGTGGTCAAGACTTTTGCTCATGTCATCCATGAAAACCCAAATGGCGTATACTTCCTTACAACTCAAATCTCCTTTTAATCCATCTCTATTCTATAGGGGCATCTATGCTATCTACCTCACGCCCTCACTTCTGCCTTGTTTTCTTCACCACGGGGCTACTATTCATGTGTTCTGCTCCATTCTCAACATTCAAAGCCATTCCTTCTTAAGTAGGTGATTTGTCCGATTGAATTGCTATTCAAAATTCCTTGCTACTTTTGTTTCTAGCTTGTTTTTAGATCATTATCTTGGTGATTTCCATTGAACACTATTTTGCATCTGTGCAATGCTACATTTTAAAGCTTGACCTTAGTCTTTCCAGTAGTGCATTGGATAGAGCCTTGGGTAACTATGTTGCTTCTATTTTATCCTCATTTTTAGAGCCACATGGAATGCAACCGTATGCCATATGAGAAATTGGCAGTAGCCTCTCACTATTTTGAACTTATTCCTGTTATTACTAAATTTAAGATCTGCACATGCTATCCAGATGTGTTTCATTGCTTACGAGTTTATGGATTATCATTGCTATTATTTTCCATCTGCATTCCATATATTGTGACTGTGCATGGTTTGTAATGTTTTTTTTTTTTTGTTAAAATGTAGAAATCATCACACTATATGTACTGTAGTTATTTAGAAACATTAGGATAACGATCCAAAACCATATTTTTGTATAAGCCATTTATGATTCTTCTCTAATATTAAGAGCCTTGCTTTTATTGTTTCCTTTCATTCGGTTTGTCCATCTGTAAGTGTCTCCTTGCTATCCTTTGACAACAATGACAGAGTTGTAGTATGTGAGTAGTGGGAGGTGCCATTGTCTCATACTTATTCTTCTCATTTACAAATTGTTATTTTTATTTGCATATTATTTAGACTTCTTCTATAGTTATTTTATGTTTATTTTAATACAATCACCAATTTGTATCAAGCCCCAAATTATTGGCATGTTCCTTTATAAGGTTGTTGGTGAGTTTGGAGTTGATCTTTGATCATGACTATATTTTCTTTTCTTGTTTGCCATACCACTTTGTTAATGCTATAGTAGCTTCAGGATGTATTATTTGTATCTGACTTGAGAACTACTTTGTTTAATTGTTCTTCAATCCTATGTTATCTGAGAAGGTTATGCTGAACCATGTTGTCATGTTCTATGACTTGCGAAGATTGTATTGTGTAGGTATCTTATTCTCTGTGACTTTGATTTATTGGTTCACTTACAATTTCCTATTGCTTACTGTCGAGCATTAGAATAGAAATAATTCCTTCATGACAATTACTATCATTTCATATTAAAGGTCTAATTGAAAGGAAGTAGTCCGCACAATTGATGAAATAGAGCAGCTTACTTGTAACTGCCATTAGGTGTTTGATGTGCCCTGAGCTATTATTCTTGGCTCCTGATGGTACTAGGCTTTTGGTGTAATACCAAGCACGACAAATATGTTCTGGTGGTCATCAAAGAGAGAAATGTCTGATGATATGCCATAATTTTGTCAATTAAAAAACTACATAGGATGGCATGATCTAAGCTCTGATACCATTTGTAATGACCCTTTTTGGGACATTAGGGTTTCTTACTATAAATATGTTTTCTCCCTGGTCCTTCCATTTGTAATGACTTTTAGGGGTCATTCGTTTGTGACTTTTTTCTTTAATTTGTATCCCCTTTTTCCATATCTTTTCTCTGATGTATTTTCCAATGCGTTGATATATTATATATATAAGTATATTCATAGAGTCGTGTCCTTTCAAATTAATATTAATTATATTAATAAGGTATTTTATTATTTTATTAATTATATATTATTTTTAATGATTATAAACTGTATTATTATATTAACTATATTATATAAATTATAACTATATCATTATTAAACATACCCTAAGATCATTATATTAAATAATGATATATTATTATACATATTTAGATATATACAATATATATATATCATGTATATTTAATATTATTTATCTTATTTATTATAATTTAAATATGATAATAATTAGATATATTATCATCTTATTGATTTACATTGTAATTATAACATTTATTGCTTATATATATTAATATTATTATTATGAATAATAATTTCTTTATATTCATATAAATAATATAAATAATTAAGTAAAATAGATCATAAATATTTATAGTTTATCAATATTATTTCTTGAGGAATAGTATATGAATTATTATTATATTTTATCCCATAATTATAGGATTCTCTTTAGGAGGGGTCATGAAATCTGCTGAATAGTAGGTGTCTCATCCTTTGTAGATAACTTGTGTCAAATTACCATAGGTGTTCCAATGGGTTTACATGCTTGCAATCTACATCTTTTTAGAAAATCCTTCAAGTACTTATTTTGAGAAATAAAGATTCCTGCTTTATTTTGTACAATTTGCAATCCTAGGAAATATTTCATCTCTCCTATCATACTCATCTTGAATTCTTTCGTCATCTCTTCAACAAAATTTTTGCTTTCCTCATCATTACCTCCAAATATGATATCATCAACAAATATTACCAAAATCATCAAACCATCATCAATTTATTTCCAATATAGATTAATATCTACCATACCTTTGCTATATCCAAGTTTTGTCAAATGTTTGTCCAACCTTGCATACCAGGTTCTAGGTGCTTGCTTTAATCCATTCAATGCTTTCCTTAGTCTGCATGCTATGTCCTTATCATCTGTCAAAGGACATCTTTTAGGCTTCTCAATGTATACCTCTTCTTCAAGTTCTCCATTCAGAAATGTTGACCTGACATCCATCTGATATACTTTGAATTTCTTCTGTGCTACTTAGGCTAAGAATAATCATACTGCTTCTATTCTAGCCACTAGAGCACAAGTCTCCTCATAATCCATTCCTTCTTGTTGTGAATAACCTTTACATACCAATCCTGCTTTGTTCCTGACAACTTCTCCTTGTTCATTCATCTTGTTCCTGAATACCTATTTAGTTCCTATCACATTCTTGTCTACTGGTTTGGGGACCAATTCCCATGTCTCATTCTTTACTATCTAATCCAATTCCTCTTTCATAGCTTGTTTCCAATAATCATCTTTACATGCTTCATTTACATTCTTAGGCTTAATTAGAGATATCGAGCATAGTTCTTCATTTATTCTACTTCTTGTCATCACACCTTGGTCTTTTCTTCCGATGATCTACTCATATGGGTGATTATTTATCATATTCTTTCTTTAAGTAGGAGTTGCTATCTCAATTCTTGGCTTTACTGAAGGTTCCAAGCTTTGTTCCTACCTTGGCTCTCCTTCATTTTGCACATCATTATTAGTCTCAAGAAATACTTCAACATTCCTTGGCTTAGTAACAACATCATCATTTGAATTGTAATCAACTATTCTCTCTTGTATTCTAAATTTCTCATCAATTCTCACATTTTCACTTTCTATAATAGTCTTAGTTCTCTAGTTATAACATCTATAAGCCTTTCTTTTCAATGAATAACCAAGAAACATACCTTCATCACTTCTAACATCAAACATACCAATATCATCATCTCTTTTGATATAACACTTACTTAAAAAATTCTAAAATACTTAATTGTAGGCGAGTGACCAAACCACAGTTCATAAGGGGTCTTGTTTGTGTCTTTCCTGACTTGCACTCTATTCATAGCATAGACTATTATATTCAAAGTTTCTCTCCAAAATGTTTTGGATATATCATTCTCTACTAACATAGCTATTGCAACTTCTAGAACTGACTTGTTTCTTCTCTCTACAATGCCATTTTGTTTAGGGGTTCTTGGAGCTAATAATGACCTTTTAATTCCATTTTCTTCACAAAACATGTTAAACACATTTGAAACAAATTCTCCTCCTCTTCTAATCTTAATCATTTAATCTTCATACTAGATTCATTCTCCACCCTATTCTTGAATATCTTAAACTTATCAAATGCCTCAGATTTCTCTTTAAGAAATGCAACCTACCTCATTCTAGAAAAATCATCAACTAGAATCCTAAAATACCTTTCACCATAGAATCCTTTCATCTTTGTAGGACCACTGAGATTTGTGTGTACAATTTCCAATTTTTCTATTGTGGTAAACTTCTTGCTAGGAAAAGAAGTTTTTTTATGTTTAGCCAAAACACACTCCTTGCAAATTGTGTTAGTAGGCTTTACAATCTTTGGCAAATCTCTAAATGGAAATGTTCTACTAGTCTTCACAATACTATAAAAGTTTATGTGACAAAATCTTTGTTGCCATAACCAATTGTCATCTACCTTTGCAACCAAACATTTCAATTTAGTAGGATTCATTTGAAATAAAATACCTCTAGATTTAGTTCTTGTTCCAATTACCTTTTCATCTTTGTCTTTGATCATGCATGTCTTTTATGTGAACTACAACTAATAGTCTTTGTCTACTAATTTTCCAACATTGAAAATATTGTGCTTTAAACCATCAACAAAGTATACATTCTTACTATTAGTTTTACCATCAAGAGTTATAGATCCAATACCTTTAACCTAGCATGCTACATTATTTCCAACGCCGACAATTCCTCCATCCTAACTTTTGAGGTCAACAAACTTATTCGTGTCACTAGTCATATGATGTGAACAACCAATGTCAATTATCCAATTAGATTTCTTCTCAACCTATGACACTAAAGCTACCTTCTCTAGACTTTCTTCTTTAATTTCCTTAAATCCAATTTCATCATCACTAGCACTTAATACTTGTTCATTAGAATCATTATATTCATTTGCATACAAACACTCTCTATCCTTTCTAGGCTTGTAATTTTCCTTATACTTTTTCTCTCTTTTAGGACACTTAGATGCATAATAACCATATTCATCATAAGTCCAACATTTAAAAAAATTCTTACCTTCTTTTTCTCTTCTTACTAGAAGGGCTACTCCTTCAATCTTTCTATCCTCCTTAGACCTAGTAGTACTAGATAAATCTCCTCTAGCACTTATGCTCCTTGATAAATTAGGTCAAATATTTAGGGCACTAAAATATGTCTCTATTCTGGTCAATTCTCCAGACTATTTGAGTTCATTTTAACTACTTCAAGTCTTCTAAGAAATGTCTCCTTTGTGAAATCTTTGGTAAAGATATCAACAACTATATCATCTAAACTGCTAACTTAAATGGTGGTGTTAGAGTATTTAGTATCTTCCATATAACCTCATCATCTTCTTTGGTTCCTCCTTGAGATTTGATACCTATAGTAATTTATGATATCTTGCCTATATATGTTCTTACATATTCATCTTCCATCATTTTAACATTTTGAAATGCACAAATTGAACTTTATAGTCTCAGTTTCTTAGAATGTTCATCTCCTTTAAAACTATTTTCCAAAGCTTTCCAAATCAAATGTGAAGTACCAAGTGATTTTACCTAATTATACTCAATTTTAGGAAGTGCAATCAATAGTGCTTCTTTAGCTCTCATGTTGCACATAAAAAGATCTCTTTCTGCCTTGGTACAGGTTTTCAAGTCCTCTTCAACAATGATTGTCTTGTCTGATTTTTTCAAGATCCAATATCTTAGACCCATACACAACAAATGTGTCTTCATCTTTTCTTTCTAACTATCATAATTTTTTCCATCAAACTTTAGACTATATTTTCTAAACATATTCGCCATGGCTCTCTCAAAGTTGTTAAACTTTATCTTCAAAGTTGTTAAATTATCCAACAATTAAAACATTTGTCTTCTTTAAAAAAACTTAACCATTCAACCAAAGTAAACATAAACCATAATAAAATGCACATAGACAATTACACCAGATATGTTGACTAGGGAAAACTTTGGTGGGAATGATGCCCACAAGATGATGTACTAATATAAATATTCCTTGCTAAAGGATGGACCCTATTAGGAGTCTATTACAACATTTAGTACAATGAGTTCCTGTTAGGAAACTTTAAATCCTTGTTAGGAGATTCGAACCCTGTTAGGAGTTGTAATACTATGTATACAAGAAAATCTCACTGCCCAAACATGCAATTTCAACTACAAGAAGAGCTCACTACTTAAACAAGTAATTTGTTGTTATGTCCTCCTTTCCTTTGATATGTTAACCAAACCAATCACTATCTGACCTTGTAGACTAGGTCACAAACCTTGGATCCACATACAAAACCTCAGATCACTTAGCAAAACATCAACAATGAAGTTTCCTTCCTTATGCACTACTTTGGTCAACTTCACATTCTACTCTTGCTACTACTTAACAACAATATCAAAACCATATCATTCCATACCATGATAAAGGAAAATGTCCTTCCTTCATATTGATCCCTCAAAAAAATTACTCGAGTCAGCTATTAGACCTTCTCAATTAATTATTATACATCCACATTAAGAATACATTACACTTAGTGATAACATAAATCTTCTATCTTGCAATTTGAATAACTTTCCATACACAAAATATTATGATGAGTGGGCTTAGCCACATCATCATAAACATGTCCTCTTCATGTCCTCAATCTTGATCCTCATAATAACAACTCTACTAAGATATATAACAATTTTACTAGAACATGCCTCTGTAAAATCTATCTCAGAACATTCATCACCAAAAATCTCATAACTCTCATAATAGACATCACCAAAACTCTCATATATCAGATATTCAGAAGTATCTCCTATAACCTCAGATAGTGAGAATACTCAACTAGCCATTCGTACCATCTTGATCTTCCTACTATTCTTTTGTCAGATACCACAAAAACTGCTATGTTGACATCAATGACAAACTCAATCATGAATGTAACATATCATCATAGTAACATATCTATAGTACTCACCCATAGGAATATCATCAACATTCATGCTTCCAACAAATCTTCTAACATGAAGAGTCATTAATTCCGAAGGGGAAGATATGAGTACCATTGAATGTGAGAGAAGCTAAGAATTTTCTTAGTGAACAAGTCATGATGGTAATCTAGAACATGCATAACATAGTAGTGTTTTAGAGGATTTCAGATTTGGTTGATGAAGAGGATTTGAAATGATAAGAACAAAAACATAGTATTTTTTGGTATTCTTGGAACTTAGATGTTTTTCATCTATGTCACCATAAATTCCAAAGGGGAGATTGTTAGCATGAATGCTGATGTTATTTCTTCGGGGGAGTATCCTAAACATTGGTGAGAATGTAGCAGTATTGACATGTTGCATTCATGACTCTGTGTAATCGATGTCAACATAGTAGTAAGTCTATGAAGACTGCCTAACTAGAAGAAATATATAAAGGTTGTATGAAAAGACGTTTAATACTATGGTGATGCGTAGGTAAGGAGATGTTCCCCACCATCTCCTAATGAAAATGTTAAATATGTGTAACATGAGTCAAAGTCATGTGGAAGTTATAAGTGATTCACATAGCAGTACAAAGATAGAGTAATTGTTAAGCAATTTCTAATGATTTCTTTATATCCTCTAATAGAAATATAATCTAGAGATGCACAGTTAGACAATGATAGTAGACAATCTGATGGTAACGTCAGTGAGTGTGCAAGCCCTAGTGTTGCATGTGTGAGAAGTTTTATAGATTGTGATTCAATAGTGCTATTTTTATTATGAAACTATTAATTATCTTATTATAATTAACTGGGAAAGCCTCAATATTGACTTAAGGAATTATTTTGAAGATATGATATAAAGGAAAGTATTTTTATTTTATTGTAAAGAGGGTGTTAAGTGTATCAAGTGCGAAGTGTGAATAAGAGCAGAGTATTTGGTAAATGCAGGTAAGTGATACAAGGGATTATTGGATGTGAAGTTTATGATATGATAACAATAGCATAAAGAGTAGAAGACTAGTTGAGAGGATAAAGAAAGACAAAGGACTAATACAATACAATTATATTATTCTACAAGAAATAATATAAAGATCATTTGGACACTTGGTTGATTATCTTGCCCCTAAAGCTATTTGGATAGTGGGTTCATCTTCCTTCCACAACTCCTAACAGGCTTGGCACATCTCCTAACAAGGATTTGAAGTCTCCTAACAAGGACTAATATGTATTGATTATTGTTATAGACTCCTAGCATGGTCCATCCTCTAGCAAGGAATATTTATATTAGTACATCATCTTGTGGGTATCATCCCCACCAGGGTTTTCCCTATGATCAAGGGTTTACCTAGTTAACATATATGGTGTTATTGTGCATAAGTATCTTGTTTTGGTTTCTAATTATATTTTTCATATGGTTAAGATTTAATAAGGTTGATAATTATGATAATAGTTGGATAACTTTATACACTTATGAATAGGAGAGGTTTCAACTTGCATAGAAGAGATCCACAAGATACCAACATTATTTTAAAAGTGATTGGAAGTAGGAATGACAACAAAGACAATATAAAAAATCTTACTAGAAATGGTCACAAGAATATAGTTAGAACCTTGAGGATGATAAATAAAACCATTACAAGTTTGAATCTAGACACTAGGTGTATCAGAGGTATCCTTATGCTATCCTTTATTATAATGATGCTCTATAGTGATAAAAATCATAAAAGAAGAGGAATAAATCAAAACAACACAAGAAGGAATCTGAGAAATGCTAGTAGTAATATATAACAGACCATTAGGTGCTTCAAATGCATCTAAACAATCAAAGGTGATAGGAAATGAAGTTTTAGGTTTAGTAAAAGGTAAAATCAAAGGCTCAACATGATTAACCACATGATCAACTTCTTCCACCTTGTCATCATAACTAATATTAGCAACATGAAAATGTTCATTGATGAAATTCATTGAATGTGAAGGAAAATGATTAGTATAGATTTGCAAAATCTAATTAGGAGGTGTTATGGATTTATTCGTACTATTAACCTCAATATTAACATATATAGAATTGGAATCAATAAGATCTTGAATAGAATTTTCAAAGCATAACACTTTTGAGTACTATGACTAGGTTGATGATGGTATTGAGAAAAAAATATATTGATAAGATGACTTAGGCATTGGTTTTCTAGTGTCAATAGGACAAATAGGAGGAATTTCCAAAATATCATGAATCAACTTTGTCATCACCATAGAAAAAGGTTTAGATAAAGGAGTGTACTTTGATTAGGATGATACATAGGAAAAAGTAGTCATACCTTTATCAATGCAATAGCCACTTGATCATCAATAGTATTGATTGATTTGCAAATTTTGACAGTTTTTTAGGCTTAGAGAACTTGTTTTGATAAGTAGTGACACAATTCTTATCAATAGTGATAGGAGCCGTTGGAGTAGACATTGAGTACACATCTCAAGTTGACTCACTTGTAACTAATAATGGTGACTTACTTCACAAAGATGTGAAAATGAATCATACTTAGTAAGGAGAATCTTGTCTATAATGTCTTTTTGTAAATTAGAAATGAAAAATATTGAATATCATGATCAAGCACATCATAAGATATTTGAGCATACAAGTATTTGAATATACCAATAAAGTTACTAACTTTTTCTTTAACATTTTTTTTTACAATGCATTAAATTAGTCAAAAAAATTTGAGGACCAATTTTGTTTTGAAAGTATTGAATGGAAGTGTTAGCAAGCATTTGAAATGAGTCAATGAAATAAGTATGTAATGACAAATACCATTGCAAAGATTTATCCCTAAAAGTACACTTGAAAAACTTAGCCATGAACCTATAGTTGTGACAAAAATCACTACATATAGTTTGGAAAGTCCTAACATGATTCACATGGTCACTCTTACCATTATAATTCTCAAGATGAGGTATCTCAGCATGTTGTGGGATAAAAAAATGAAGGATTCCTAAAGAAATGGATTATAAATGCCACATGTAGGGATGTTGTACTTATATTTAGTGAATTGAGCCACTTATTTTTGCGAAGAAATGATGGTTTGGAAGTACTAGAAAAGTTGCAAGAAGAAGGAAAATGTAAGGATGCTGGTGGAGGATTAGAAGAAACAAGAAGAGGCTTGGAATATGGGAAATGATCAACATCTATGAAGGTAATGAAGAAGGTATGGAGGTAGGAGGAACAATTGAGAGAAGTGAAGGGTTAGGAAGACCAGTACTTAGAGGACTAGAAACTTGTGTAGAAGTTGTCATGGGAGGTGGTGAGTAAGTGAAAATGCTAGGAAGAGTAGTGGAAATAAGAATATAAGGTTAAATGGTTGGAGAAGGAGGAGTGTATCCTAAATCTTGAGAACAATCCAACAAAGGCTTAGCATGAGTGTTAATAAGGTGGGATAAATCATGCAAGATAGTGATTCTATTTTCATCACAAGCAATAAGTTTCTTAATAGCCTTAATAGAAACAACACTTGGTTCTCTTGCACAAGCCAATTTTCAAAATTATCAAACTCATGAGAGAGCTTATCAACTTGGTAAGGATGAACTCTTAGGGCTTCCTCTTCATCATGGGAAGAGTGAGAAGAGTTATGCTACATGATAGGATTGAGATCTTGAGGGAAACCATTAGTATATGAATAGGGTAAAAATGGATCTCTAAAAATGAATAAGACATTCACCACTATTCATATTTTTTTTTAAAACTTTAGAGTTGATATGGAATAAGTAATGGAAATGCTTGAAATTAGACAAGATAAGATACATACGTTAAAGTAGCACCAATCAAGAAATAATTGTTTTCTGATGTTTGTGCTCAAATTCTAGAAAACTTGCAACCCATTCTGGACTGGAAATGTTGAGATAGAGAAAACCCAATTTTTTTAATCAATTCGAGGGTAGGTTGACCTTGACTTGTACTGCTTTGATGAAAATTTCATTTGCAGATCTTAGAAGTTTTTCAAAAAGGGTATCCAAATATGTACACCAATATCTGAAACAACACATACATATATCTAAAAATGGGGATTTTGGGGTGGCTATATAGGGTTTTGTCTTGGTCAAACCCCCATTTTGGTGATTCCCACCTCTACAAATAGTTGGATATAACAGAATGTGTGTGTATTAAATGTGTAATGCCAAGATCTAATCTACTAGATTGAAACCCTAGCATGAATATATATGTATAAGAAAGCAACACATAGATTTGAATAAGATAAGAAAGCATACCAAGCCCCCAAGGCTAAATTACTCCTACCAAACTCATAATTTGTAATTGCTACCCCATGATTGTATCTTTGAATGCTTGAATATTGGTAATGGCGAATCAAGGAAGATTGAATCTCTCTTGCTCCAAATAGATGTTCACAATGGTATAAAAATGCTTGATATCCACAATAGCTTGATCTTCTATATTATTTGTTAGAGTAATTATTTGTTTACACTTATTAATTAAATCACTTTGATTTAATTAAATAAATTGCCTGTTACTCTAGTTTTCTTAAGCTATCTCTTAGGTGCATATAATTAATATTTTATATTAATTATAATGTGAAACCTATCTTTTTTAGGCTTTAGGTTACCCTTTTTGGGTATTGATCTCCTTTTATAAGGATTTGTCTCTTTGTAATTTTATTAATTCACTTTTGATAATAGCAATCTCTTTTTTTGCTCATCAAGAATGTCTCATCTATGGATCTGGCAATTCCTACCTCCATAGGTCTTTGCTTCTCTTTTTGTTATAGGTGTTTGCATGCAAGTGATTCTTGGGAGCTGTGGGGTTGATCTTCCATCAACTTCAACATGGTATCAGAGCTCTAGATCTTCATGCCGCTATTCAATTTATGAGAGATTTTTCTTGTCTTTAAGAATTGTACTTTTTTTAATTCAAAGGGTTTTAGTTTCCAGAGTTATTTTGTATTGGATTTGAAGGGTCCTTTTTTTCAGTGTTGTTTAAGCCCAAATGGACCCCACTGTTGGATTCATAGCACCCAAAAACCCCTCTTTCCATATAAAATTTGTCCAATTTGGATAGTTGAAATTTGAGGTGCAAAAATTGCTCCCAAATTTAGGCACTCTTCACGAGGTGATGACTTATTTTTAAGAAAATAATTTTATTTTTTTTTAAAAAAGGAAGAAAACTTTTTTTAAAAAAATTAATGCATGTTTTCTTTTAATTTTTTTTTTCAAAAACCTTGCTTTTTTAATTAAAAAAACCTTTTAAAATCTTCCTAAAAAGGATGCTAGCATCATGAAAAGTACTGATATAGTAGTGACATTAGAAAAGTACTGATGCAGTAGGTTTGATAGCCATAGGTCCTGATGTCATCAATTTTTGGGCTGAAATTTGATGGCTTTCAAACCATCATTTCTATGATTTGTTTTGTCTTAAAAAGCCGTCTGTGGTTTTTTGGCCGTATCTTTGTTATACGGAGGTATTTTTTGATGAATCTTATATTGTCAGAAAGATCTTTCCAAGCTCATCATGATGGTGTTGGTTATTTTGAATTTTGATTTTGTTTGGTTTCCTATTTATGCAGTCAAATCCAAAAGTTTTATTTTGCACTCCAGGAGGCATATCTTGAGCATTCAATCTCCAATTTGGAACTTCTTTATATCGTTGGCAAGCTATTTTTGTGCTCTTTCTAGTGATGCTAGTTGTTGTTCCATATTCTACTCTAGGCACATTCTATTCAGTCTTCTTCTTCTTTTTGTATGTTGGTGGATATCCTAGTTGTTTCAGGTCTAGGGATCAATTTTGGTGTTTCAGATGATTTGTCATGACTTGTACTATCTTTTGAATCAGTCTTATGTCTTTTCTAATCATTATTGATATCATTTGTAAGAATCCTTATGAAAATGCACTAAGGTAAAGTGCCACTCTTGCATTTCAGGTTCATGAACATTGTTTTGAGATAGTTGTACTCACATTATTTTATAAAGTGTCATGGAGGTGGATAGTTGTATGACTCTTTTGTGCCCTCTTCCTTTTTTAGCCCCATTATGTGTTGGTGACACATGCCTTTATAGGTGTTGGTACCACTTATTCTCTTTCGTTGTTCTTGGTTCTTTTCGTAGAGGATTTTGGCCCACTTTTTTAGTTTCCTATCACCTCACCTCGTCTGCATTAAGGGGAGGTTATTCTGTTGTTTCTAATACTTCCCTGGTTTGATGGTTTGATAGTGTGATCTATGTATTTAGTATTTGATATTATATACTAGGTGATTATAGTGGCTGGCTACTTATGCATTTTGGTGAGATGGATCATCTAGCATATAGAAACTCTCACCTTGTGCCTTCTATTTCTGTGGAGGTTCAATAGATCAACAGCTTCTTTTTTATAGAGTTTGTAGCTTCTTCATGCTTTAGTGGTTTTCCTCATGATCACACTTTGTTCCTATCTTCTGAAACATTCTTTGCTATCTCTTTTTGGAGTAAGGTTTTTCCCATGTGGTTTTCCCTATTTCTCCATTTCATAGAGATTTTATTGTTATTGGGTACCTCATCAGGCCTTTTTGCTGGGACCCATTTTTTTTCTTTCATAGTTGTGCTAGGTTAGCTTACCTCTTGAGATTAACTTAAGGGGGGATGTTAGAGTGATTATTTTTTTACACTTATTAATTAAATCACTTTGATTTAATTAAATAAGTTTCCTATTACTCTAGTTTTCTTAAGCTATCTCTTAGGTGCATATAATTAATATTTTATATTAATTATAATGTGCAACCTATCTTTTTTAGGCTTTAGGTTACCCTTTTTGGGTTTCAATATCCTTTTATAAGGATTGATCTCTTTGTAATTTTATTAATTCACTTTTGATAATAGCAATCTCCTTTTTTGCTCATCAAGAATGTCTCATCTATGGATCTAGCAATTATTGCTTCCATAGCTCTTTGCTTCTCTTTTTGTGATAGGTGTTTACATGCAGGAGATTCTTGGGAGCAATGAGGTTGATCTTTCATCAACTTCAACATCATTCTCTTGAAATATTACATCTTAATATCACCATCACTTGTTTGCTCTACTTGTTCATGCTCCATCATTCTAGTCATAAATGAATGCAAATGAGAGTCTTTATATAGAGGCTTTAAGGTGAGGCTCCTAGAGTAATGTGAGGAACCATAATTCAAATTTTACCTTCAATTATGGTCCAATCACAATAAACAACTAAGGAGGGAAAATAAATAAATGAATATCAAATCAAACCCTTTCCACCTTCAAATCCAAAAGCCCGACATTGGTTTTAGGGCCCTCCAAGACCAAAATCTAAAAAGCAAGGATCAAATCCTGAAGAGAATCAAGGTCTACCTTGACCCTAACATAGGTCATGGATGACCTCAATCCTAACCTAGGTTGGGGTTGACCTAGTCAACCTTTCTATAGGTTAAGGTTGACCTAGGAGTTAGAATCCAGACATAGGAGAAAGCAGAAGGTCCCGAGAATTCCTGGAAACCTAGAAATGACACCAAAGCAGGACTAAATGCCAGGAATATGCAAAAAATCCTACAATGAATATAATGAAGGTTAAGAGGACCTATTCCTAAGTCCTACCCATAAAATAGAGCCATAGAGGAGGGAAATTAAGGAGAATCTTCGAGATCCTTACCCTAATTTCACCTAGAATGAAGAAATCAAGTGTAGAATGCATCCTAAATATTAATATATCATGATAAATGTACTAAAAGAGGGTGCTAAACCTACCAATATGGAAGTTCTTCCATTTTAAGACAATACATTTAGCCCCCACTTTCATTCAAATATGATTTTACGTGAATATGCAAGCTAAAGAGACAAAACATCATAGTAAATAAAAAGGATATAGCCAAGTCCTCGATGTAGAGATCTTGCAAAAAAATGTTAGAACTTTCAATATAGAAGGTTAATGAAAATCCATAAACCACCTTTACTAAATGATAGTTGAGAAGTGCATAAAGCCCCTTGTGCCCTCCTGTTTTAGCTTTCTATTTATGAAGGGTGAAATAGGGTGATAAGAATAAATATAGATACTAAATATGTAGATTGTTGAAAATATCCTCCTTAAACTAATTAGAAGAATTAAGAACCTTCCAAAATTGATTTAAGGATTTAGGTATCTAAATAATGTTTCTAATGCCACAAATGACACCGAAAACATAGTTACCGAGTTCAAGTTATGATAAAAAGAGTAGAGTTCTATCTAAATGCATGAGACAAGAGGAATCTAAGTTTACCATGAGTAAGCCCAAAAATAAGCCCTAATTTTTCCTATAAATAATGAAAAGGAAGTCATACTTACTCATTATTACCTTTTGTAGATTCAAAAAGAGAAAGCAAGATGCTGAGGAGAGAAGAACTTTGAGCAACATGTATGGAGCTATTGAGACAGTGCCTAGCTACCAGATAGCCACTTCCCTAGGTGGGTTTATTGTTGTTTCAATTATGTACCTTCCAAATATGTGATTTCTATGGGCAAGGTCATCCTTGACCCTTAAAGGTTGATCATGTCCCAACAATGTCAACATAGACTGTTAGATTTCCACTCATTTTGGGATGAGGTCATCATTTACCCAACAAGGTTGACTTTGATCCAAAAAGGTCAACCATGACCTAGTAAGCTTGAGATTGACCTAGTAAGGTTGAGCTTGACCTAGTAAGGTTGATCTTGACCTAATCAAGTTTAGTTTATAGATTTGATGATACAGAAAATTGATATGCTATTTATCTGTGCTTATAGGGAATTATTCATCTCCAAGAGTATCCCTTTGGAGAGTTTCTTATTACCATCAGAGAGAGATTTTCTAAGCTAGATGAGTAGGATATAAAACTACTGAGAGATGTAGGGCTATACTAGGTAGCAGTCCTACCACAAATCTGACTACATCAAGCCCTTTTATCAACTCTTATAGATAAGTGGGCTAAGGATACATAATCCTTTCAACTTCCTTTAGGAGAGATCATAGTTACATTAGAGGATTTCTATAGGATCCTATGGCTTCTATTCCAAGGTGATACCATCATACATAGAGCTCAATAGGTCTTTGAGGAGATCCTTGTAGAAAAAGAGTATTGCTTGGGATAGGTTCCATAGATGCAGACCTAATTAGATCATGTCCTTCTATTATCCATACTATCAAGCACTACACCCTTGGTATGAAGAGTGATCCTTGGTATAGTATGCTTGGTTTTGTTACCCAACTCAAAGTGTACCATATTTTTGACACCACTTACCCATGTTATCCGAAGGATGGAGAGAGAGAGGACTATATCCTCATGGGGTCACAACATGGTAGCTCAACTATACCATAAGCTATGCCAGTTGGTTAGATATCAGAGAGAGACCTTGTCGATATGCACTCTCTTACATATTTGATTGTTTGAGAACTCTACATGTACACATCCATAGGTTATCCCAGTGATGGTAGATATAGGCACAACAAGAGTCTTTTCCCATCCACTAAAGAATACCTAGAAGTTTGGAGATATCTTGTATAGGACAGTATCTCTAGACTATATTTCAATTGTACATCTAATATGGAGACCATAGTGCTGGATGATAGAGTGGCCTAATATTTGATTCTAGATGAGATGCTCACAATGGAAAAAGCTACTAGAGAGCCATCTAAATCACATAATGGTTCCATACTACTATAATTGGGTGATGAGACAGTTTGAGCTAGTATAGCAAGTCCCTAGAGTAGTACCTTGCTATGTACATCTGACAAGGTATTATCAGAGACCTGATGCCATATGTCAACCATCAGTAGTAGACATAGAGGATAGTGATGCTGATGATACAGAGGATATAGATGTACCAGAAGATGTGACCTATTTAGGCATGAGCTAAGATTAAATTAGGTACTAGAGTCTGTAGGGATCTTATCTAATCTTCCCCAAGGATTATCCTACAAGTGATCTAGGTACTTCAGAGAGGACACACATGGATGATGGTACAATAGAGGATGAGGATATTAGAGATGAGGAAGAGCACATCTCTAAGGGGGATCCCATGGAGGAGGAGAGAGGAGGATAGAGAAGAGGAGATTTCTCCAGTTAATGATACTAGTGTAGATGTACACTCTATCACATATCACCACTAAGATCTCGACAACCCCCACATGCCCATATAGAGACACCAGTGACAAGGCCTAGACAAAACAAGCATGAAGAGAGTAGTCACTCCATGTCCCCACCATCCAAAACATTTAGTGATGTCCAATAGGGAGATCTATGTATGAAATATGAGATATGATTAAATATGAAATTTGATTTGAAAAATAATGAAATTAATTAAAATATTTTTTATTCTATAGGTAGTGTAGTAGAGTGGAGGATTTTTGTATACAAGGTTCTAAAGGATACATGCATATCCTACAAACTACTAGCAAGCAAGTGAGAGTTCTCTCTTGTCTATAGAGATCCCGATAGGCATGTTGATATCTTTGCAATTGTCTAATGAGACTTAAGGATGTACAAAGAAAGGGAGGATAAACTGATAGCTGAGCTAAAGAGTGCCCGAGAGTGTTCACATGGTATAAGAATATCTAGGAACCATTCACAAACAAACAGATCTACTACTTCCTATCATAGGCTAGAAAGATCTGACACCCATCACCCATTAGAGCACAGTGATAGGGGTAATGATAGATAGGGCCTTTGGCCACATATGTATTAGAGCTAAAATCATGTTTTGATGAAACAAAAAAAATTTCTTTTACTAATTAATTCTATGTTTGATATAAAACTTAATAGAAAGAAAGAATGATGCATAAATATATTCAATATGTAATTTTTCTAAAACTACATAACCTATAAAACAAAGTATATAAGGAATATATAAATGCAAAAAGAAAAGAAAGAATAAAATAAGGATAATAACATTTAAGATGTATAATATTAATATGTTCCTTAAAAGAAAAACCATCCATCTCAACAAGTTTATAAGAACCTAAACCAAAGTATTAAATAACAAAAAAAGTTCCAAGCCAATTAGGGCTAAACTTTCCCTTTTCACTAGGTAAAGCATTCACATTTCATTGATTCTCATATAAAACTAAATTACCAACTGCAAATGTTAGTTCAATTACCTTATGTTTATATTGCTTTTGTAAAGATTTATGATAAACTTTTATATGTTCTAATAGATGTATTCGTTGTTCATACAACATTTCTAACTCTTGTAAATGTTGTTCTTGAAAACTATCTTTGTCAATTATCCCATGAAATGAAACACACAAAGAAGGTATTTCCAATTCCAAAGGAATAATAGCATGAGTACCATAAATGAGATTGTAAGGAGAAGTACCCATGGAAGTATGAACACTCATCCTATAAGCCCATAAAGCATATGTCAATTGAGTATGCCAATCTTTCCCATGCTTCTTACCTATTTTTCTTAGAATCTACTCAATGATTTTATTTGATGCTTTAGCTTGACCATTAGATTGAGGATAATAAGTAGTTTAAATTTTATGTTGAATTCAATATTTCTCCAAGAATTTTGTGATTTCTTTGTTTTTGAAAGAGGTACTATTATTTGAAACTATCACTAAAGGTATACCAAATTACATTATGATATTACTAAGAATGAAATCAAAAATAACATCTACAATTGCTAAATGAAGAGGAACAACTTCAACCCACTTCATGAAATAATCTGTACTAGTGAGAATGTAAGTATGCCCTTGACAAGAAGCTGGTGAGATTTTTCCAATAAGATCAAAACCCAAAATGCTATAAGGCCATGGAGAAACTTGATTATGAAGCTCACAAGCATGAGCATGAATCAAATTACTATGTTGTTGACATTGAGGACATTCCTTAATAAAAATAAAAGTATCTTGTTCCATCGTTAGCCAATAGTATCCCATTCTAAGTAATTTATTAACTAGAGATTTTCCACCAAAATGCCCTTCACAAGAACCAAAATGAGCTTCTCCCAAAGCTACCAAAATTTCAGTTCTATTGAGACATCTTATTAATAATCCTTAATACTTGAGAATTTGTAAAGAGTATCTCCTAAAATAATGTAATATGCTGCAAGTTTCCTAATATGATTACATGTGTTTCTTGTTGCTGATTTAGGAAACCAACCATCTTTTAAAAAATGAAAAATATTGGAATACCATTCATCCAAATGAAAATTAAAATAATAAAAAGTAATATTTTTAGAAATGGTAGGGTTTTTAAGAGTTTATATGGTAAATTCAAAAATTTCAGCATTATTTTCAAGACACACCAAAGAAGTTGCACTTGCTATGGCATCTTCATGTCGATTATCTTCCCTACATAAGATTTGAATTGTATAAGAAGAGAATTGTGAAATCACATCAAGAACCAAATCTCTATATTGTGTTAGTTTATCATTCTTAGTTTAATAATCTCCTTTAATTTATTCAACAGTCAATTGCAAATCTTCATATATTTGCAAATGTTTGATGTGAAGGGATAAAGCTTCTTGTAAATAAGCTTAAGAGCTTCATACTCCACAATGTTATTAGTACAAGGACAAGTTAATTTGTATGATAAAGGAATTGGATTTTTTGTAGGAGAAATTAAGAAAATACCAAGACTAGAACCTATTCTACATTTAGATCCATCAAAATACAATTCCCAAATATCATCTTGTTGAATAGCTAGAATAGTATCATCAAGAAATTCCATAGATGTATGCCTAAAATGTGAGCACACTTCTATGAGTTATTATATCCAAGATTGTTTGAACTTTTTCAGGGTCCACCTCTATTCCTTTTGCTGAAATAAAAAAACCTAGTAATTTTCTAGAGGTGACTCCTAATGCACACTTTTTAGGATTTAACCTTAGTTGAAATTGTTCCATGTGATCTAGAATGACTTCTAACTTATTTAAGTGTGTATCTATTTTCTTAGACTTGGCAAAGGTGTCATCCATATAATCTTCCATGTTTTTATGTATCATATCATGAAAAATAGTTGTCATAGCTCATTGATAGGTGGCTCCCGCATTTTTTAATCCAAAAGGCATAAATTTCCAACAATAGGTACCCCATGCACAAGTGAATGTAGTCTTTTCTTGATCTTCAGAAGCTATCTTAATCCAATTATATCCTGAAAAACCATCCATTAAGGAATAAATCTCATAACCCATAGTCATATCCACTTCCATGTCTATATTAGGAAGTGGAAAATCATCCTTTCGGCATGCTCTATTAACATCCCTAAAATTTGTGCAAACTTGAATGGTTTTGTCATGTTTTGAAATTGGTACAATGTTTGATATCCATTTAGCATAGTCAATAGATCTTACTAATTTTGTATCAAGGATTTTTTCTAATTTTTCCTTGACTAGGAGAGCTATGTGAGGATGTGTAAGAATTTGGTATAGCTCTAATACCATGTAAAAATTTTCCTTTGGGTAAAATCACCCAAGATCAAGGAACTCAAGCACAAGCACAAAATAGACCATTAAAGTATGATCAAAATAACAATATCAAAATGAATTCAAGTGTTGTTTTGTTCTATACATACACACTAGAAGTACCTGTATATAAAGGCCTCTAAGATGCATCTAGAATGATTCTAGAATGAGATAGGAGATAAACATGAAAACTAAGCACACATCCACCAAAAGTAGATTATCCTCTATTGAGCATGAATGTACATGCATCAATGAGAGGATGAGTATGACAAGGTGTATCACATATAGAGATGTTGTAGATGCCATGTGCTTAAACTAGATGGTAACTCCTATGTTGTAGACAAGACAACTCATATGAGTACACATGCTCCCAGGTGTCTAACTAATAAATAATAAAATAATGCCTAAACCTAAGTAAAATTAAGTAAAGTGTAATAAGTAAATACTGAATTACACCAATAGGATGCATCTTTCTCAATTTTTACTTAATTGATTTAACACCTAGAGATATGAATTAGTGATGCATAATAAGATTAGTATCCAGCCCTGGCATATCTGAATAAGTATATGCAAAATTAATCTTCTTTTCTTGTAAGAACTTAGTGTATGATTCTTTTTCTTGTGATGACAAAGACTGAGCCAAATATACCATTTGTAGAGCTTCAGCCATACCCAAATTGACTACTTTTGCTGGTTCAATGAGCACTAAAGATCTATCTTGAAAATAACTAGGGAGATGATCATGTAACTCATCCTTAGTAACCTTAGAGAGGTTTTCACCCTTGGATACATACTTTTTTTTTTACTTTTTTTCTATTTTACACCACCCCATAGTCATTTTCACCATCAAAACTCCTATTCTTTTTATTTTGCAACTAATGTACTCGATGTCTAGCTCTGTCATGTTGGTATTTGGTTCACTGGTGGAAGAGACTAACGAGTTCAATGGCATTCAAATAGAAAACTATCTCATAGTCATTTCGAAACATTAAAAGCTCAGGTTTGTGATTGCGTTGGGACCAATCAATCAAATCAGGATGAACAAGGGGTGAATTGATAATTGGTTCAAGGTTATGAATATAAATGATATTTTTGGTGACAAAGGAGTTAGATTCTATCAAGAAACTTCCTAAACTACCCAAATCGAGACTCATCCTAACAAGCAAAGAATCATCCACCAAGGTAACATGTGAGTTCAAAGCATCTGATCCTACACATGAATCATTGACTAACTCAGGTTGAGAACTATATGTATGAACAATGTCAATGTCCATATTAACTATAGAAGGTTCTGAGAGGGAGTCACATTAATACTCATTCGAATCTATTTTTGAATCTTGACTAGGATGCTTACACCATGAATGATTGAGATTTCTGGATGTTGAAACCTCAATATCATCAATGGTCACACTCTCTTGTTCTAAATTGGCAATTGTCTCATGAGATACTGGATTATCTGAATCTCCCCAAAGGAGATTAGTAGAAGGGACCCAATCTTCACTCATATCTTGTTGATTTTCCAAATTAGGTATGTACTCTTGTTCTTCTTCACTATCTAACTTATCAAGGATAGAAGCAACATTATTGTGATTTGCATATCCTACGCCAACCATTTTCTTAGTCTTCCATCTCAAAAGACCATGATCAAGGGGTTCATCTCTAGCATCTAATTTATTACTAAGAGGGCCATGTCTAGGATAATCCATCTTATTTAAAAAAGTATGCCCTTGTCTATAAGCTTTAGAAGAGGGAGTGAAGTTCTCATTGTGCATATACTTCTCTTCTCCATAAATCCAATCTCTAATAGCCACATCTTCTTTCTGATCTTGGATAGGAACTGACTACTATATAGATGTGTCAAATAATGTCATAGTTGAAGAGGAAGGTTTCATCTCTTGTGAAGGTTTACCATAAGAGCTAGGTGAAACTAGTAATATTGCGAGGGAGTTGAGTTGATATCCCCTCATGCCAAGGTCTATGGATTTGAACTTGTCATTACATTCAGCTAAAGTTGCATCAAAATCATCTACTTCTCCATTGATGGGAACATGAGTACTTTCTTAAATTGAGTTAATAGACAAACTATTATCCCCGGGTATACAAATCTCTATTCCACTACAAGGGAACTTAACACACTAATGATAGGTAGATGACACTGCCTACGTATCATGGATCCATGATCTACCAAGTAAATATTGTACACAAGGGGTACAACATCAACTATTTGGAATGAAATATCTTTCTCAATAGGACCAACCCTAATGGGAAGGATGGCCAACCCCTTTGAACTTTTCTCTACCTCATCATAGGCTTTGATAATAATCTTCCTACTTGTATCAATAACTTGTTCAAAATAATCTAATGTCTTTAAAAGAATCAAAGAAATTTTTTTAATCCCAACACCTCCATCTATCAACACATGCCTAACACAGGTTCTATGGATCATGACCTCAATATGAAGGGCAAGATTGTGTGGATGGCTCAAAGATTTATCATCTTCCTCTAAAAAGGAAAGGTAATGAGGGCTAGCAATATAATTAACCATGTTCTGGAATTGATCAACATCTAATTTTTTGGGGACATTAGCCATCTGCAAAGCATCCTCAAGGACTTGTTTGTGTCTCAAAGATAACTCTAAAAGTTCAAAGCTCAAAATTTGAGTGGGGGTTCTTTGTAGTTGATCAACAAGATTATAATTTGACCTAGAATTAACCACTAATTTTGAAGGAACATACTTGGATTGAACTTGTTTTGGCTTACTTGGTTGGTTTGAACTAGGTCCTTTGATGACAAGGGGACCTTAACTGTACGTAACATTATTGAGACTTTGGGAAGACACTTGCTTAGGTTTACGTAACTAGTTTTAATTGGGTCCTCTAATCACAAGGGGACCTTGAGATGACTCTCTAGAGTGAGCACCCCTTAGAACCAAAATAGGTTTTTCACCAAGGATAGGAGAGCTCAAATTTAAATCATAACCATTGGGATCTTTATCTTCCATCATTTTTCCACTTTATTCTACAACCTCAATCATATTGACAACATTTTCTACATTTGCATAAGTGTAATTGGTTGTAGCCTTGCCATTCTTAGGTTGGGAAGCTTCCCCTTTCTCATATTTGGGCAAAGGCTCTTTGAATGTTGTGTGATCAACTGTGGTATTTAATCCATCTATTTCAAGTTTTCCATTCTCAATAAGATCTTGAACAATATGCTTAAATCTCCCACAATTTTCAATATCATGCGCAATGCCATTTTGAAGATTGCAATAGGCCTTCTCATTCCACCACCATGGCTTAACTTTAGGTATGCAGAACTTTGCAGCATCATAAGGGCACACAAGATTACAAGCATGGATCTTCATCAATATTTCTTCATATGACTCACCCAATTTTGTAAAATTATGTTGCTCTCCTTTAGGCCTTTCTTGATATCTTGGCTTGTTACTTTGTTGATTTACATTAGCCAAAAGGAGAACAACTTGGTCTTTAGGCTTAGAGTAATCCATAACTCCATGATTAACCACTTATTTGTTCTTATTCCAATATGTGTTCTTTCCTTTATCCTTGTTATTGTTGTAATTCTAACCATTGTTGTTTTTTTCATTTTTTTTAAAAATACCTTACTCTCTCAAAATATCCTCAATTCTAAATGCAACTTCAACCATGGTATCAAAGGACTCAAAAACCATCTTCTTAACTTTGTACTTCATCTCAAGAACCATGTTACTAATGAGGATTTCAATCTTTTCTTTTTCAGGAATAGTCCTAGAATAGTGAGAGCACTATTGTCTCCATCTTTGCAAGAAAGTAACAAAGGATTCTCCTTGATTTTTCTTTGTGTGACATAAGTCCAATAGTGAGAAAGATTGTGAAAGATTTTATGAAAAGTGTTGAAAAAATATTTGAATTAACTCAGGGAACGTCTTAATAGGATGAGTTATATTGGTAAACCATTCCATTTCTTGACCCTTAAGACTCCTTTGAAATAATCTCATAAGATATGAATCCTCATGATGAAACTCAAAACTCATAGTATAGAACTAATGCACATGATCATTCAAATCCCCATTTCCATCACATTTGTCATATTGAGGGATTTCATTTTTTCTTAGAAAATCTTTCATGTAAACACTCTTATCAAAAGAATTAGGATAAATTGAATCAATTGAAAAAGAACTCTTGGGTGCCAATATTTGCTTCAACTATTTCTTCAATTGGTCAATTTCTTGTTTCATAGAGGGATCATGATTTTGAATCTTTTTGTCTACATCAAAGTTGTAAGGGACCTTAGCGCCCTTTTTGATTAAACATTGAAAGAATGAATCACTTTTTTGGTCCATATATGCTTCCATACATTGCTGAAAACATGGGACTAGTTGCATAGCCGACAAATCATAAGCATTATAGTCAAAGTTTTAGCTACCACCTCCATATCGTAAACCATAATGAGCTTGTTTTGAAGGTTGTCTTGGAAACTCTAGGAGGTTTTGATCTCCTATAATAATCATGTCTTGAAGCTCAACTTCCTCTAGGGCTAGGAGATCATAAAGATGTTCTTGAGTGTCTTCCACTTCATGGAGTCTTAGGAGGGGTGGATGAAGGAGAGTTGTTTCCACCACCACTGTGCACATTGTTGAATTGATTATCAAATTGTGAAGCCATTAGAAGGTCTTGTGCTTCTTGACGAGATTTCCTTTTCATCTTAGTAATAACTTTCCTTTCTTCCTCTAGGAATATAAATTGTTCTTCCTTCTTAGCTTGTTCTTCTAGAAGAAATTTTCTCTCACACTCAAGTACTTTGAGTCTTCCAATCACATAACCTAAAGGTGTCATGAGTAGTCTACACGGTCTTGACTATCTAAACTGGTTACCAGTAAATGTTGCATACACATTAGAGCTAGAAGGCTCACTAATTTGGTCATCATATTGGGATTTCTCTTCTTGATAGGCATAATGCTTTCCTTTCTTAGCCCTTTGGTGTGTATCCAAATATCTATCCTCAATATGGGGTGAGGTTGGTCTATTTTCATGAGCAGGACCACCACTCAAAAGTTCAACATAGTATTCATCACTGCGATTCTTCTTTTGTGGAGCCATTGTAAAATCCATATCCATATCTGAGTGAGGTGATGCTAAGGGTGTACTCAACTCAATAAGATCACTACTAGGGTCAAACAAAGCTTTTGGAATATTCTTAGGTGATTGAACAAACAAAGGTTCTTTTCCTTTACGTCTTTGATGAGTTTGAACTAAAGGTAACCATTTGAAGATGAATTGAGGTCGCTTTCCTTGATCTATTTGATATCTTGTTGTAACTAACATGAAAAAAGAGGTACTAGGTGATAGGATAACCCTAAGAAATTTTGGTACCAAACTAGGATAGTAAAAGCACTCACTTGTCCAAAAGAGGTGATAAGATAGAATTTTGCAATAGGCATAAACCAACACTACCACAGAGGTGCCCACAACTTTGGGTGAATACCCTAGCACATATGGACCAGGAGGATGATTTAACCAAATTATAAATAACTAAAATTGATTTTTTATGAAAGTGGATGGATTAGAAATTACTAAGACTCTCCAAGCATAATATTAGAGAATCCAAAGGTATATCTGTCTCAACAAGGACAGTCTCTAACTCACCGACTCCAAACAAGGTCACTTGTGAAATCAAAGATCACTAATTCAAGGGGTCAAAGCATGATAACCCAATGTGTAAACAAGTTACTAAAAATGGGGTAAGCAATGTAATTTGAACCAAATCAACCTAGGGAGACTAAAAATAATAGGATAGCAATAGTTTGATCATAAAGTCTCGACTCAGAAACTGAAATTTTATTTGTTTTAAATATCCACCTAGTTGTGATAAATTTTAAATCATAAACCAAACACACAATACAAAAATTAGGGATTTCAAGTAAAACATCTTCAAACAATGACCAAGGGACAAAGCAACCTTGCACATAAATAAGAATAGTGTCGTAGTATTAGTCTAATCCATAGATCCACCACTGCGTATGTTCTCAAAACATTTTCCAATCATGCACATAGTCCTAGAAAAGAAAATTTGGCAGAACTATGGTTCTTAGTAATGTTCAACTCTACAAATTTTGCAATCTATAGTGGGAAAAATCCAATCCTAGTACACCAAGGTTTTGACATATTTTCAAAATTTAATCAGTTAGAGACACTGAAGAGATTTGGCAATCCAACAAAAGACTACACCCATGAGGATTTCCCCCACAAGGACATTTATATAGCAGTTTCTAATACCACATCAAAAATGGCTATTACTACTTGAGGTTCTATCCACATGGTTGACCCAGTAAAGGGAATGTCCACTATGGTTAACCCTCTCTAATCAAGGAAGACTCACAAAGTTGTACCACATGGGGACTTGGTTTGGATTCAAGGGTTCCAAGTTTTTGATGTGCCCAAAAGGGAACAAAGCATACTCTTCTAGCCTCTTCACCTTACCCAAACATCGCAAACAAGATTCTTTGACATGCTAATTTGAAATCACCTCACCACATTTTTAGAAAATCCAACAACAAAAACCACCAATCTCAAAAGAGAAAATATTAATGGATGTTGTGGACAAATCCAAGTGGAATAGTGAGATAATAACAAATATCCTTCCCTACCTACAAGGGGATCTATCGTCAAGAAGTGCTTCACATGTAAGGCAAGAAAATGAAGCACATTTCTTCAAGAACTCCACAAATAGTGTTTATAGGGCCTAATTACTATATGAAACACATATATGTGAAAGTAAATCTAGATCAAATTTTAGAGCACCAAATTAAGTGTGAATCTATGAAAGCATGTAAAAGCACTCAAGCCAAACACATGAGATGGTTTATTTTATTTCCAAATCAAAATGTTATAGAGATTTAATAAAATACTTGATAATCCTTGAAATGTGCATTTTCTCTATTGTACCTTTCATTTATGCTTGAACACCTTCTCATAATGAACAAAGCAATAAGCAAAATAAGAAAACATAAGATATGCAATATATATCCAACTTATGAAAAACAAGGGTTAGATGTAAAAATATAATTTTGAAGAGTGGTAATAATCATAAAATAACCCAAATAAAAGCTCACATCATGCATTGATCCATATGTAAATCAAATGCAAGCTATTCATTAAATGCCCTTTTTTGAATATTGATTTTTGACCTAGTGAACAAGATTGGACCTATACGATATGAATTCAGATCCAAACCCCTAAATTTAGAAAATATCCCCCTATAAAAAATCAGGGAGCTTTCAAAAAATATCATAATTTTGAAAATATCTTTTTATTTGTACCCTAGAGAGCCATTTTCTCAAAATAGACAAGTTTTTGCAAATCGAATTATTGAGCCCTAATATGATCTCTAAAATCAAAGTACAAAGAACCCAATATGTTTATAATTCAGAGACATTCCCAAAATCATATACTTTTCCAAAAAAAAATTTAATTTTCTCCCTAAAACATTTTTTCATGAAAAATAAAGAAAAAATTATAAAAAATCAAAAATACCTTAGAAAAATCTAAAAACTAGACTGAAGCTTTTTTGATATGTCGCCACCTTGCTTAAAAAAATTCAAAGCAAAATACCTATCCATTTGGGAGATATGATCAAATCTTTCAGTTCTAGGGATTTTTGTCTCCAAACAAATCTACACAAGGGGGTTAACTTCAAAAATATCCAAAATCAATAAGTAAAGGTTGGTTGCTCCACAATGGGTGCCAAAAAATGTATGTCTAAAATGTGAGCACACTTCTCTGAGTCATTATATCCATGATTGCTCAAGAATGAGATCTCAAATGGTGACTCATAGCTTTCTATTCATGGAGTGCAAGGGTTTGTAATGGAGGCCCTTAGTTTGACCTAGTTTGTGCCCATGCAAGTACACCATGAAACAAGAGATTTAAGGATCAAAATATGAATGCAAATGAAGATATAAAAAAATATAAATGATGACAATAGGAAGCAATGCAAGAAAGTAAATCTAATCTATGAAAGGAAATAACAATGCAATATTAATCTATGAAAACAAATATGGATCTAAGCTAATATGAAAATGAAAAAATGGATCATGATGATGGAAGACATGGATGCATGAGAGAAGAATACAAGAAGATAGAAGTTCTCCACAAAAAAGTTTTAATGCTCAAACTCCTCCAAAAATCGCTCTCCAAACTTGCAACATAACCTTAGCATAATCATGGATGTTCAAACCTGCAACATAACAATAGAATAATTGTGAATGTCAAAAATGAGGAGAGGGCTCTCCCTTATAAAGAAGAATGAAGTGGTGGGAGGCTTCTCACAACCAATATGGGATAATAGAGTTTGATCCATGTGAGACAAAATTCCACCAATAAGAAAAGAGGAGGAAAATTAAATGAGGGAAGGAAGAAAGAATTCATTTAATTTTCATTTCCTTTTTCACATGGGAGTTTATTTAATTAAAAGAGAGCAAGTTCTTTTAATTAAATAGGAAATATTTAATTAAATTAAAAGAGGAATCTTTCCTTAATTCAAAGGGGATTTTATTTAATTGAAAGGGAGCAGGTTCTTTTAATTAAACAAGAAATATTTAATTAAATTAAAAGAGGGATTTTTCTCTTAATTAATTAAATGTGGATTAATTATTTAATTAAAAGAGAGGTTTTCTTTTAATTAAATAAAGTTTTAGATAAAATGATCAAACCTTAGGAAATATTGAAATAATTGAATTAATTATAATTTGATCAAAGAAATTGATTTGAATTGATTTAATAAAATATTGCAAACCATTGATTTAGGAAATTTGATAAATTGAATAACGGGAGCCCATATTCTAGGTGACCATTTTAGGGTGCATACAACCAACACCAAAATTGGTTGTACATTTAGATCCATCAAAATATAACTCCTAGATATTATCTTGTTGAATAGCTAGAATAGTATCATCAAGAAATTCCATAGATGTAGAACATGTTTCTGAATGAGGACAAGGAGCTTTGGCTAAATAAACTCTTAAATCTTGTCCCTTAATAGACTTCTGAGAAATGAAATTAAGATCAAATTATGTAAGTAACATCATCTACTTTTCCAAATGGCCAAAGAGATTAGTTTGTGAGGAAAGATGTTTCAAAGGATCAAATTTGATAATCATATCGACTTCAACATTTATAAGATAATATCTGAGTTTTTGACATGCATAAACTACAACTAGATATTGCCTTTCCAAATATGTATATCTTGTTTCATAATCAAGTAAAGTATAACTAATGTAATATATAGGTCTTTCCTTACCATCATCATTTTGAGCTAACAAGGCACTTACAACCTTCAAAGTTACTGAAGTATACAAATGAAATGGCTTATCAAATTTAGCTGGTTGCAAGATAGGGGGATTGGCAAGATACTCCTTAAATTGCTCAAAAGTTTGCTTACATTCATCATTACAAGAGAAAATAGTATCTTTTCTAAGAAAGGAAGTAATATGAATTGTTTGATTAGCTAACTTAGAAACAAAATGACGAATAGCTTATATTTTTCCTAGTAAACTATGTAGCTAAGAAATATTCTTAGGAGGCATATTACCAATAGAACCAATCTTTTTTGTACCAACTTCTATCCCTCACTTAGAGATTATAAATCCTAATAATTTACCAGAGTCTACCCCAAAAACACACTTCTTAGGATTCAATCCAATGTTGTAACTTCTAATCATTTCAAATATTTGTCGTAAAATAGTAACATGATCTTCTCTTTGTATAGCCTTTATTATGATATCATCCACATAATCTTCAAGAATCTTATGGATGTAATCTTGAACAATCAAAGTCATAGCACGTTGATAATTTTCTCCTGCATTCTTTAATCCAAAAGGCATCATGACCCAAAAAAATGTTCCCCAAGGTGTTATAAATGTAGTTTTCAATCAATCTTTAGGAGGAATAAAGATGTTGTTATATCCAAAAAACCCATCCATAAAAGATAGGAAAGCATGACCTAGCATTAAATCCATAATCATATCAATATTAGGTAATGAGAAATCATCCTTTAAGGATGGAAAATTTAGATCTCTAAAATTAGTACACATCTTTATCTTATTTTTTCCTTTTGAAATAGGCATAATGTTTGAAATCCAATTAGAGTAATCAATAGATTGAATAGATCCAGAATCCAATAATTTTTCAATTTCACTTTTGACTAATAAAGCAGCCCATGAATTCATCTTTCAAATAAATTCTGCTTCACAGGTTTCATATTTGGTTTTAAAATAATATTATGAGAAACAATCTTAGAATTAATACTCGACATATCCAAATATGTCCAAGAAAAAATATCCTTAAACTCAAGTAGAAGGGAACTCAATTGATCATGTTCATCCTGATTCAAACATTTCCTAATATTTATTATCTTTTCAAGATTATTCTCATCCATTTATATATCAATAGTCTCAGTTATTAACAAATCACTTCATATCAGAGGATTCATTGGTAAAGGAACAATATCCTAATTATTATGTTCTCCAAAATAAGCATCTATATTTAAAGAAAAAGGCTTCCTTCTTTTGTGATGGAACTTAGGTAAGTCTTCATAAACTCCTAAAAATCCCATTAAAGTTTGGGAAAATATCCCAAGTAGGTGCTTGATTCATATCAATAAGAAGTGGGTTAACCAATTTCAAGTGACCACCATGTATATGATTAAAATTAAGAGGAAAAGATGATGGTTGTATATATGGATTAAACCCTAATCCATACATACGATCATAAATTTTATTATCCAAAGGTACTTGTATACCTTTCTCATATTTACGACATCCTTTCCCATTAAATCCTAATTTCTTAAGAAAATGATAACTAGAACCAAACCAATCAATCATTTCAGATGGACTCCAAGGAGCAACATATGTCACAATATCAAAACAATCAAGTTTTATCGTATCAATCATTTCTTATATTAAAGTAGCAATAAAATTAATTTTTAGTTCCTCATAAATTAGACAAGGAATAAAACCTTGTTTCTCAAATTCATTTTTTTGCTTCCTCAATTCCAAATTAGTGACCTTATATTCTCCAATAAAAGTAGGATTAAAATCCAATTTCCCCCAATCATCTTCAATCAAATTATAAGATGACACTTTTGGCTATTGAATCTCATGTTGTTTTTAAATCTCTTTACTTGATTGAAAAGGGTTAGAGATTTTAACATATTCGGCATTTAAGAAAGGATTCAACACATCATCTGCATGTAATTTGTACCTTAAGTTGTTATAGATGAACCTAACCTCACGATAAAGAGTAGAAGGAATCACATGAATAGTTTATAACCAAGGTCTTACTAACAAAATATTATAATTGAGAGGTCTAGGCATAACATGAATAGGCGTATTCAAGATGATGGGACCTAATTTAGTAGGTAGAGTAATAATGCCCAGAATTCTTTTTGCAATATTATCAAATCCACGTATAGGAACATTATCAAGTTGAATAGTAGTAAGATTATCCTTAATCACTTTAAGCATCTCCATGCTACAAACATTAAGCCCATATCCATTATCAATTAATGTTCTTCGAATGATACTTTAATTGATAGAAACAACAACCATAAGAGCCTCATATTGATTGTGCACCTCAAGAGAAGGTAAATCATTATCTAAAAATATAATAAAAGATACAGAAGGCATATCATGCATACAATCTAAAATAGAGTGAATGTTGTCTTGATTAAGAGGTAAAGAAGGAAGAGAAGATAAAGCTTTTTGCAATGCCTCATAATATGTCAAAGAAGTTTGAAGTAACTCCCATAAAGATATCTTAGCAGGAGTAGCACATAATTGATCAACTAAGTAATACTCCTTGAAGGTAGAAGAAAACTTAGGAGCTTGAGGAAGAATAGGTTGAGAAGGTGGTAAACATACTAGAATAGTAGGGTGAGGGTTATTCTATGTGTGATAAGCATGCAAAAAAAAAAAATAGTATTATCAAAGAAATCCAAAGGATCTCTAGGTTTACCCTTAATTGTTAGTCGAGGACATCCTTTTACCATCAACAAATGTGTAGGATATATCATCTTACGTTTATAAATGTTGCATATAATGGAACATGAAGGTAACCATGCACACACCCCATGGTAAAGATCAATTCGAGAGGTTGTAAAGGAAAGTGAAATAGGAATATGATCAATAAAGATCTTATCTAGATCATTTTCATCCTCACTACCATGTGCCTTATTAGGGAATTTGTCTTCTTTTACAATAAAACCTCATTAAAGTATTCCAAACAAGAATCATACATATTGAAGTTAAAAAAGAATGAAAATGTAAATGTTTTGGTATTTTAAAAAGAAATTTGCAAACTTTTTGTATTTTTGAAATATATAAATGAAATAAATCTAATTAACATGAAGATCTAACCTAAGATGCAAATCTAACACCAAAAAGAAAGAGTTGTCTATCACAATTTTACAAAAATGAATAGGGTAAAAATGGATCTCTAACAATGCATATGACATTCACCACTATTCATGTATTTTGTTTTACTTTAGAGTTGATATGGAATAAGTAGTGGAAATGCTTAAAATTAGACAAAATAAGATACATACCTTGAAGTAGCACCAATCTAGAAATACCTATTTTCTGATTTTTTGCTCAGTTTCTAGAAAATTTGCAACCCATTTAGTAGTGAAAATGTCGAGATAGAGAAAATCTAGAAATTTTTTATCAATCTAAGAGCAAGTCGACCTTGACCCAATTGATGGGGCACAATGTAAAGATATAAGATATAATCTAGCAATATATAATAATATATTATGTTAATCTTATTACAATCTATAAATATAATTTATATTATTATTATTTTTAATAAATATAATAACGTAATTTATATATATATAAAAAATACGTATTATATATTATTATATTAATATGTATGTTATTAATATATATATATAATAATATAATATTTTCATTAAATATAATATGTATTATATATTATTATATTAATATGTATAATAATATTATATATATATATAATAATGTAATATATTAAATATAAATATATAATATGTATGTTATTAATATATATACAAAATAATATTTTCATTAAATATAATAAAGTAATACATATATATATGTTATTAATCTATATAATAACATAATATTTTTATTAAATATAATAATGTAATATATATATATATAATTAAATATATTATTATATTAATATGTATGTTATTAATAGATATGTATATTATTAATATATATGAGTCAAAAGGGGTCACAGGTCAACCATTGACCCCCTTTGATGCATTAAACGACGACATTAGTCCTTAAGAGTCCTAGGAACCCTAGGAACATATTGCAATGGTTAATATGGGTCAAAGGAGGTCATAAGGTGACTTATGACCCCTTTTGACCCATTAAATGATGATACACGTCCCTATGGGTCCTAGGAGCCCGAGGGACATATTTGAGTCATTCATATGGGTGAAAGGGAGTCATAGGGTGACCTATAACCCCTTTTGACCCATTAAACGACGACATGTCTCTAAGAGTCCTAGAACCCATAGGGACATATTCGAATGGGTAATATGGGTCAAAGGGGGTCATAGGTCCCTTTGATCCATTAAATGACGACATATGTCCCTAGGGGTCCTAGGACCCCTAGGGACATATTCGAATGGGTAATATGGGTCAAAGGGGGTCATAGGGTGACCTATGACTCTCTTTGACTCATTAAACAATGACATATGTCTCTAGCGGTCTTAGAACCCCTAGGGACATATTCGAAAGGGTAATATGGGTCAAAGGGAGTCATAGGGTAACCTATGACCCTTTTTGACCCATTAAACGATGACATATGTCGCTAGGGGTCCTCGAACCCCTAAAAACATATTCGAATGGGTCATATGGGTCAAGGGGGTCATAGGTGACCTATGACCCCCTTTGACCCATTAAAGGACCGCATATGTCTCTAGGGGTCCTAGAACCCCTAGGGACATTTCGAGTTGTTCATATGGGTCAAAGGGGGTCATAGGGTGATCTATGACTCCGTTTGACCCATTAAACAATGGCATATGTCTTTGGGGGTCCTATAACCCCTAGAGACATATTTGAATGATTAATATGGTTCAAAGGGGGTCATAGGGTGACCTATGACACCCTTTGACCTATTAAACGATGACATATGTCCCTAGGGGTCCTATGACCCCTAAGGACATATTCAAATCATTCATATGGGTGAAAAGGGGTCATAGGGTGACCTATGACCCCCTTTGACCCATTAAATGATGACATATGTCCCTAGGGGTCATGGAACCCCTAAAGACATATTCGAATCATTCATATGGATCAAAGGAAGTCATAGGATGACCTATGACCCTCTTTGACCCATTAAATGATGACATATGTCGCTAGCAATCCTCGGACCCCTAGGAACATATTCGAATGGGTCATATGGGTCAAAGGGGGTCATAGGGTGACCTATGAACCCTTTTGACCCATATGAACGATTTGAATATGTCTCTAGGGGTCTTAGGACCCCTAAGGACATATTCAAATCGTTCATATGGGTCAAGGGGGTCATAGGTGACCTATGACCCCCTTTGACCCATTAAACGATCACATATGTCTTTAGGGGTCCTAGAACCCCTAGGGACATATTCAAATTGTTCATATAGGTCAAAAGGGGTCATTGGGTCACCTATGACCCCCTTTGACCCATTAAACAATGACATATGTCTCTAGGGGTTCTAGAACCCCTAGGGACATATTCGAATCATTCATATGGGTCAAAGGGGATCATAGGGTGACCTATGACACCTTTTGACCCATTAAATGGTGACATATGTCCCTAGGGGTCTTAGAACCCCTAGCTAAATATTCGAATCGTTCATATGGGTCTAAGGGGGTCATAGGGTGACCTATGACCCCTTTTGACTCATTAAATAATGACATATGTCCCTAGGGGTCTTGTGACCCCTAAGGACATATTCGAATCATTCATATTGGTCAAATGACCTATTAAACGATGACATATGTCCCTAGGGGTCCTAGGGGCATATTCGAATGACCCATATGGGTCAAAGGGGGTTATAGGGTGACCTATGACCCCTTTGACCCATTAAATGATGACATATGTTCGTAGGAGTCTTAGGACCCCTAGGGACATATTCAAATCATTAATATGGGTCAAAGGAGGTCATACGGCGCCTTATGACACCCTTTGACCCATTAAATAATGACATCTGTCCCTAGGGGTCCTAGGACCCATAGGGACATTTTCAAATCATTAATATGGGTCAAAGGGGGTCATAGGGTGACCTAGGACCCCTTTGACCTATTAAATGGTGATATATGTCCCTAGAGGTCCTAGGACACCTAGGGACATATTTGAATCATTCATATGGGTCAAAGGGGGTCATAAGTCACTTTGACCTATTAAACGACGACATATGTGACTTATGACCCCCTTTGACCTATTAAACAATGACATATGTCCCTAGGGGTTCTAGTACCCCTAAGGACATATTTGAATCGTTCATATGAGTCAAAGGGGGTCATAGGGTGACCCTATAACACCCTTTGACCCATTAAACAATGATATATGTCCCTAGAGGTCCTAAGACACCTAGGAAAATATTCGAATATTTCTTATGGGTCAAAGGGAGTCATAGGGTGACCTATGACTCCCTTTAACCCATTAAATGATGACATATGTCCCTAGGGGTCATAGGACCCCTAAGGACATATTCGAATCATTCATATTGGTCAAAGGGGTTCATAGGGTGACGTATGATGCCCTTTAACCCATTAAATGATGACATATGTCTTTAGGGGTTCTAAGACCCATAAGAACATATTTGAATCGTGCATATGGGTCAAAGGTGGTGATAGGGTGACTTATGACCCCTTTAACCCATTAAACGATGATATATGTCTCTAGGGGTCCTAAAAACTCTAGGGACATATTCGAAAAGGTAATATGGGTCAAAGGGGGTCATAGGGTAACCTATGACCCTCTTTGACCCATTAAATGACAACATATGTCGCTAGGGGTCCTTACACCCCTAAGAACATATTCAAATGAGTCATATGGGTCAAAGGGGGTCATAGATCATGGTCAAAGGGGGTCATAAGTCATAGGGTGATCTATGACCCCCTTTCACCCATATGAATGATTCAAATATGTCTTTAGGGGTCTTAGGACCCCTAGGGACATATTCGAATCATTCATATGGTTCAAGGGTGTCATAGGTGACCTATGACCCTCTTTGACCCATTAAACGATGACATATGTCTCTAGGGGTCCTAGAACCCCTAGGGACATTCCAATTGTTTATATGGGTCAAAGGGGGTCATAGTGTGACCTATGACCCTCTTTGACCCATTAAACGATGACATATGTCTCTAGAGGTCCTATAACCCTTAGGGACATATTCGAATTGTTCATATGAGTCAAAGGGGGTCATAGGGTGACCTATGACACCCTTTGACCCAATAAACAACAACATATGTCCCTAGGGTTCCTAGTGTTAGGATAAACCATAGACAGAAATAAAAACTATATGCAAATATAACCAATAACAAAAAATAATAGAATGCACAGAAATGAACACAAAGCACCAAGATTTAATGTGGTTCACCCAATCCCTGGGCTACATCCACCAAACAGCAAGTCTGATCTTATTACAATCCAATGATTACAACCTGATTACAATCTGTAATCCCTTATAGCTCAATACCGCCGCAAGAACCAATTTTGCATCACAACATAATGAAAAATACCCAACCCTAAGCCCTTTTATACAAGTATTAAACTGCTTTAGGGTTATAACATGTCGGCCATATGTTGGCCATAATATGTCGGCTACCATGTTGGCCATGGCCTAAAATTTTTTTTTGGGGCGATGCTCCGAACCCCACTATTTATGAACTATGTATAGTACTTTCCTAATCAGTCACCACAATCTAACAATCTCCCACTTGAGGACTGATCAGGCTCCACACTAAACAACAATCTCCCACTTGGAGACTGATCCTGTAGTAATACAACTACCACATGGGGCTCCCACTGGATCAAACCACCCTAGACTCTGCTATTTTTTTATTCATGTTCAGTCTAAAAGACCAACCGAAGCTGAAGAGGAGTTCAGCTTCTCCCTTGTTACAACCTTTATCAACATATCTGCTGGAATGTCATTGGTATGTATCTTCTCTAGCTTTAACTGTCGATCCTCCAAAATTGACCGAATGAAATGGTACCGCAACAGTATGTGTTTGGTCTTAGAATGTAGAGCTGAATTCTTAGCAAGATGAATGGCACTCTGACTATCTATAAACAAATAATTATCCTTCTGAGGATGTCCCAATTCTTCCAAGAAGAACTGAAGCCATATCATCTCCTTGGCTACATCTATAGCAGCAACATAATCTGCCTCTGTAGTGGATAAAGCATTAATCTTCTGCAACCTAGAAACCTAGCTCATGGCTGCCCCACCAACAGTAAAGACATAACCTATAGTACTCTGCCTAGTATCAATATCCCCTACCAAATCTGAGTCAACATAGCCCTGTAAATCAGTAGTAGAGCCCCAAAAGTGTAAACACTTATTGGATGTCCCTCTCAAATATCTGAGAATCCACTTGATAGCATTCCAATGCTCAAATCCTGGATGACTCATATACCTGCTAACAACTCCCACTGCATGTGCAATATCTAGCCTAGTGCATACCATAGCATAGATCAAACTTCCTACAGCTAAAGCATAGGGTACCTTGGACATCTTATCCTCCTCTTCCTGTGTCTTGAGACACATCTCCTTAGTCAATTTCAAATGACCAGGTAAAGGTGTGCTGACAAATTTAGCATTCTCCATACAGAAACGTTGCAACACCTTCTCAATATAATCAGCTTGAGATAGCGTCAAGGTTCTATTCTTCCTATCTCTGCAAATCTTCATACTAAGGATTTGTTTTGCTGCCCCCAAATCCTTCATAGAAAATGCATGTGTTAACTAGCGTTTTAGCCCCTTAATATGATCCATGTTAGACCCAGCTATAAGCATATCATCAACATATAGACATAAAATAATGTAGCTATCATCATCCAACCTCTTAAAATAAACACAATAATCTGAATGACACCTGTTATATCCATGCTCATGCATAAAACTGTCAAATTTCAGATACCATTGCCGAGGTGCTTGCTTCATGCCATATAAACTTTTCTTCAATTTGCACACTAAGTTCTCCTTACCTTTGACCTCAAAACCCTGTGGCTGAGCCATATATATTTCTTCATCCAAATCACCATGAAGAAAGGTTGTTTTAACATCCATCTGCTCTAAATGCAAATCTTCAGTAGCCACAAGACTTAAAATAGTACGAATAGAAGTCATTTTAACAACAGGAGAAAATATCTCATCAAAATCAATTCCCTTTTTCTATGCAAATCCTTTTACAACTAACCTGGCCTTAAATATTTTCTTACCTCCTTCCTCTTCTTTCAACCTGTAAACCCACTTATTCTATAAAGCCTTTTTAGCCGCAGGCAACTTGCACAAATCTCATGTCTTATTTTTTAGCAAAGAGTCCATTTCATCTTTCATTGCAGACTCCCACTGAATCTTAGTATCCACCTGCACAACTTCATCATAACTTTCAGGTTCACCAGCATGAGTAAGTAAAATAGAATACAAAGAGGGAGAAAACCTTTGTGGAGGTCTAATTTGCCTTGTTGACTGTCTAACATTTACTAGTGTGTGTGGTATTTGTTGTTGCAATTGTTGCACATCATGAGGAATGGCTGGAACATCAGCTTTTGGAGTATCATCCAACACTACATAATCATCTTCTTTCTTCTCATGTTGCTGCAACAGATCTTTGTACAACACTTTCTCATTGAATATGACATCCCGACTTCTAACAATTTTAAGATTTTCAAAATCCCAAAGCCTATAACCAAATTCATTAATGCCATATCCAACAAAGACACATTTCTTTGATTTAGCTTCTAGCTTGGTTCTATTTTCAGAGTCTATATGAACAAAAGCTTCACAATCGAAGGTCTTCAGAAAAGAATAACTCACCTTCTTACCAGTCCATGCTTCCTCTGGAATACCACAACCCAAAGGAGTAGAGGGACCTCTATTAATCAAATATACTGCAGTATTGATAGCCTCCACCCACATGTGTAAGGACAACCCAGCATGCAACATCATGCTCCTTGCGTGCTCCATTATAGTCCTGTTCATGTGTTCAGCCACTCCATTTTCCTGTGGAGTCCTTCGAAAAGTTTTCTGTCTATGAATACCATTAGTGGAGCAATAATCTTCAAATTCATGACAACAATACTCACCACCATTATCAGATTTGAGACATTTTAATTTCTTACCAGTGTCATTTTCAACTAAGCATTTCCATTTCTTAAAAGTTTGAAATACATTAGATTTCTGTCTAAGGAAATAAACCCATACTTTTCTAGTTGCATCATCAATAAATGTAACATAATAATGAGAGCCACCAAGGGAAGATACCTAAGCCGGTCCCCATACATCTGTATGTACAAGCTCTAATTTCTCCTTTTTATTTTCCTTCCTTGTCTTTACAAAACTCACTCTCTTTTGTTTTCCATACACACAACTTTCACAGAAATCCATATTCACACATTTTAGACCTAGTAAAACTTTCTTTGAATGAAGTACTTTCATACCTTTCTCACTCATGTGCCCAAGTCTATTGTGCCACAGCGCTGTATCAGAATCTATAGCAACTATTTGTTCTCCCTGCTCAACTGTAGCAATTGTTCTTGAACATTCATTTTTCTCTGAAACAATCAAAGTAGAAGGAAAAATATGACTTGTACAAAGATATAAGGTGCCTACTTTCACACATTTTTCTACTACAAGGGAACCTTTTGAAACCTTCCAATTTTTATTATTAAAAGTAACTACACAACCCTCATCACCGAGTTGCCCTGCTGAAATTAAATTCCTACTTAGTTTTGGAACATGTCTTACCTCATGTAGTAGCCAATGATTTCCATTTTGCAACTTAATTTTAAATTTTCCCTTTCCAACAATCTGACAGGGTTCATTATTTTCCAAATAAACAAGCCCAAAATCCCCTTGGACATAATCAATGAAATAACCTCTATGAGGTGTAGCATGAAATGAAGCACCAGAATCTAAAATCCATGAATCATCAACACTCTCTAAAGATAGAAGCAAAGCATCTTCTTCGAATTTGTTAGTTACCACATTTGCCTCCTTGTCTCCATCTGATTTATCTCCTTCATTTTTCTTTCGATTCTAGCAATCTTTCTATTTGTGCCTTGGTTTCCCATAGTACCAGCAATCATTTGGTCCTCTCGATTGAGACCTCTTCCCCTTTCACTTTCCTCTTGATTTCTCATGATTTCTAGAGTTACTTCCTCTTTCAATCGTTCTGCCCCTGCTTTGTGCATTTAAAGCACTTCCTGATGTAGATCCACCTGAGGATTTCCTATGAGTTTTCTCACTTAAAATAACACCGATCACATCATCATATTTTAGGGTACTAGATCCAGGAACAGAATTACTCATAGCCATTACCAAGCCTTTCCAGCTTTCAAGTAAAGAACACAAAATCAAGAGAGCCCTAATTTCTTCATCAAAATTGATACCCACAGAAGATAATTGATTAGTAATAGTATTAAACTCATTTAAATGATCTGCAACAGATCCACCTTCTGCCATTTTCATATTAAATAAACGCTTCATGAGAAATACCTTGTTTAAAGCGGAGCACTTTTCATACAGTGTCGCTAGGGTTTTCATCAAATCTTCTATCATCTTTGCTTTTGTAATATTAAATGCCACCGATGGTGCCAAGCATAACCGAATGCTTTCGAGTGCCTTTCTGTCCAAGAGATCCCATTCAACCTCTGACATAGTTTAATGATTCTTGGCTTTGCCTTCCAACGGCTTCCATAAATCCTTCTGATATAGATAGTCTTCCATTTGCATCTTCCATAATTGGAAGTTCTGCCCATTAAACCTATCAACCCTTAGCTTACCCTCATCTACCATCACTCCCACTCAACCATGAGACTCCCACTTAACTGTGAGACTTTCTTGCAGAGGATAACTGAAAGACAACCTCGCTCTGATACCACTTGTTAGGATAAACCACGGATAGAAATAAAAACTACATGCAAATATAACCAATAACAGAAAATAATAGAACACACAGAAATGAACACAAAGCACCAAGATTTAACATGGTTCACCCAATCCCTGGGCTACGTCCACCAAATAGCAAGTCTGATCTTATTACAATCCAGTGATTACAACCTGATTAGAATCCGTAATCCCTTACAACTCAATACCGTCGCAAGAACCAATTTTGCATCACAACATAATGAAAAATACCCAACCCTAAGCCCTTTTATACAAGTATTAAACAGCTTTAGGGTTATAACATGTCAGCCATATGTTGGCCATAATATGTCGGCTACCATGTCGGCCACGGCCCAAAATTTTTTTTTTGGGCGATGCCCCGAACCCCACTATTTATGAAGTATGTACACTACTTTCCTAATTAGTCACCACATTCTAACACCTAAGACCCCTAAAGATATATTCAAATCATTCATATGGGTCAAAGGGGGTCATAGGGTGACCTATGACCCCCTTTGACCCATTAAACGATGACATATGTCCCTAGGGGTCTTGGGACCCCTACAGACATATTTGAATCATTCATATGGGTCAAACCTTTGACCCATTAAATGACCACATATCTCCCTAGGGGTCTTAAGAGCCCTAGGAACATATTCAAATCATTTATATCGGTCAAAGGGGATCATAGGGTGTCTTATGACACCTTTTGACTCATTAAGAGACGACATATGTCCCTAAGGGTCTTAGAACCCGTAAGGACATATTCGAATCGTTCATATGGGTCAAAGCGGGTCATAGGGTGACCTATTACCTATGATCTATTAAACGATGACATATGTCCCTAGGGGTCCTAGGACCCCTACGAACATATTTGAATCATTCATATGGGTTAAAGGGGGTCATAGGGTGCCCTATGACCCCCTTTGACCCATTAAATGACAACATATGTCCCTAGGGGTCCTAGGACCCCTAGGGACATATTCGAATCGTTCATATGGGTCAAAGGGGGTCATAGGGTGCCTTATGACACCCTTTGACCCATTAAGAGACGACATATGTCCCTAGGGGTCTTAGGACTGATAGGGACATATTCAAATCATTCATAAGGGTCAAAAGGGGTCATATGATGACCTATGACCTATGACCCCCTTTGACCCATTAAATGATGACATATGTCCATAGGGGTGGACATATTCGAATCATTCATATGGGTCAAAGGGGGTCATAGTTCACCCTATGACCCCTTTTGACCCATTAAATGATTTCATATGTCCCTAGGGGTCCTAGGACCTCTAGCGACATATTCGAATGGGCCATATGGGTCAAAGGGGGTCATAGGGTGACTTATGACCCCCTTTGATCCATTAAACAATGACATATGTCCCTAGGGATTCTAGTACCCCTAAGGACATATTTGAATCATTCATATGGGTCAAAGGGGGTCATAGGGTAATCTATGACCCCCTTTGACCCATTAAACAATGACATATGTCCCTAGGGGTCCTAGGACCCCTAGGGACATATTCGAATCATTCCTATGGGTCAAAGGGTTTCATAGGGTGACCTATGACTCCCTTTGGCCCATTAAACAAAGACATATGTCCCTAGGGGCCATAGGACCCCTAAAGACATATTTGAATCGTTCATATTGGTCACAGGGGGTCATAGGGTGACTTATGACCCCCTTTGACCCATTAAATGATGACATATGTCCCTAGGGGTCCTAGGACCCATAGGGACATATTCAAATCATGCATATGGGTCAAAAGAGGTCATAGGGTGACCTATGACCCCCTTTGAGCCATTAAATGATGACATATGTCCCTAGGGGAACATATTCGAATCGTTCATATAGGTCTCTATGACCTCCTTTGACCCATTAAATGATGACATATGTCCCTAGGACCCCTAGGGATATATTCAAATAATTCATATGGGTCAAAGGGGGTCATAGGGTGACCTATGACACCCTTTGACCCATTAAAAAATGACATATGTCCCTAGGGGTCCTAGGACCCCTAGGGACATATTAGAATGGTTCATATGGGTCAAAGGGGGTCATAGGTGACCTATGACCTGCTTTGACCCATTAAACAACAACATATGTCCCTAGGGGTCCTAGGACCCCTAGGGACATATTCGAATCGTTCGTATGTATATGGGTTAAAAAATGAAAGGATATATATATACTATTTATACTATTTTACTTTAATAATAATAATAATATAAATAAACATTAAATATTAATATTATTATATCTATATTAATAATAATAATACTATTATAGCTATAATAATAATATATATATTAATACTATATTGTAGGATAATAATAATAATAATATAAATAAACACTAAATATTTACACTATTATATCTATAGTAATAATATTAATACTATATATTAATATTACTATATATTAATACATTTATATATTAATACTATTGATACTTTATATTAATACTATTTACTATTTATAGTATTATATATTAATACTACTATAGTATTAGCTTAGTAATAAACCAAAGTCGGTTTCCCTCCAATGATTTTCATAATATTAATATAATTATGGCAAAGGAGGGAAATTATAGCAAGTTTTCCTCCCAAAAATTCACTTTACAAAATTAGATATCCGATTTTATTGGCACCAATTTCCAATAATTCCATGTCCCTGTAGACCTGACAACATCACTTTTTCACTTCTTTTTTCATGGGTTCTAGAAAAAATCGCATTTTGGGGCCCAACTAATAAAAAAAAATTCGAAAATATAACCTTAGGTGTTCAAATTTGTCATCTGAATGGGGAGCAGCAGTCGTCAAAAAGATAAACGCAAAAGGAAGATATCCAATGAAGACATTGCGGCATATAGGAAAATGGACAAAATGGAACATCGAAGAAAAAGACAAGGTATGCTAAATATCAGTCAAGTTGACGATGAATTAATCGAAGGTGAAATCATAGAGTCAAATAATGAATATGTAGAGTTGGGGAATGAAAATGTACCTATTGAAAATGATAATGCCGAAATTGAAAATTTGGAGAATGAAAATTTTGAAGAAGAAATGCCACCAACTCATAATCCAAATTGCATAATTGACCATGTCGAAGATGACAATGCATAGGAACCTAATGCACAAGAACCTTACATATCTCCTAATTATAATCGACATGAAGGTTCTAAAACACCAAAATGGATAATTAAAATTGATGAAACAATTATTACTAGTTTGGAAGGAAAAAAATTAGAAAGAACCATTCGGTTATGGGTTTCAAGACTATATCAGATGTTTTTCGGCAACAAGACAGTGGTAGAGTAATGTCAGCTTTTCATGCACTTATTAGAGATGCAAAAGATGAGACCTATGCTTTCCAAATTGAAGATTTGTGTCAATAAAAAGTTGGAAAGAAATGCCATTATCGTGAAGAATCTTTTCAGTGCTCTCAATAGCATTGAGAAAAATAGTAGAGAGAAGGATAATAGAGCTACTCGAAGGGTCATTACAACCTCTTTGGTAAGTCATCATTTGAGAAAGGGTAGATATATGGGACAAACTTGTATTGATTTGAATCTAAATCATACTACTTTGAGAAGAGCACTTAGTCGACGAGAGAAAATTGATGATCCTCTTCAAAATGAAACATGGACATTTGGTGGGAGACTTCCACATTTTGATAAGAAGCTATCTAATGATGTGAAGGAAGAAATTACATAAGTTTGGCACTCTAACTCACGAGTATCACCCAATGCTAAATACGTCTTAAAGTTGAGAATTAGCATCAAAGACCACACGCCACATCCTGAACACCATTTAGAGGTAGGTCAAACTATGTTGTTCAAACAATTTAGAGAGAGTCATCCAAGTCTTCATATATCACAAAGGGCTTTTGAATATTTGAAGCCATTTTATTATCTACCACTCAAAATTCAAAATACATGTTGTTGCAAATATCATGTTGAGTTTTTTATGCACCATGAACTATTACACTCCATCTGTTCTACTTTGCATAGTAAAGAAATGTTGGAGGATTGTGGGGCTAGTGGGCTTCCAAAATCATCAAGAGACTTGCTAGATCAACTCTTATGTCATAGAGTTGATGGTTGTTCCTTTTATAGAAATGCTTGCTTAAATGAGAAGTGTTCAGAATGTGGTGGCTTATCCAAGTTTGACACATGTTTCCATGAGGGGTGCGAACAAGATCTTGGAAAGACAATACTGAAAAAAAGGGTATATGAAACGGTGAAATACACATTGAAGAGTGGGAGTGAGAGCTCTAGATGTGAATTGGTTGGAAAAGATATCAGTGTGGCTAATTTTATTTCAGATTTCAAGGGAAATCTTTTTTACAAGTATGCAAGACATAGTCACAGGTCTCAATGGTTGGATCAACAATTTAGAACGTGTAAGGAGACTTTTCCCATTGGCACTATTATATCAGTTGTTGATTTTGCTGAGAACTACACATTGCAACCTCAAAATGAGACACAATCTCAATATTACAACTCCATTCAGATTGCAATTTTTATTCACATAACATATAGACATGCCCCTGATAGTGCGGAAGATAATCGAAAGATTATTAGAGAGTATCTTTTTTTATGAGTTATGATAGATCTCACTCTCACGAGTTTGCGCAACATTGTTTTGAGAATTTTTTTGATTTCTTACATGAGCATGCAATTGCTATGGATAGATATATCATTTGGTCAGATAACTGTATAGGTCAATTCAAGAATTCTCGCATGTTTTATTGGTTGTGTATGATGCACATAGAGAGAGGGGTGCCTCATATTTGGAGTTTTTTTGAGTCCGGCCATTGAAAAGGGGAACATGATGGAGCAGGGGCATGTGTGAAGAGAGCTCTAGTTAAGGAGCAACTGAAGATTACAACAACAAAGCTTCTTGATGCTCGTAGCATTGTTGATTGGTTTAGTTTAGCATTATCACAAGTGGGGTCTCTTGATTTAGTGGTACGCAGGTTCTTTTGGTTGGTTGAGGAAGGGTCCATAGGTGATAAATCAGATTGTGCTATAGTGAGAGACTCATCAAAAATGCAATCATTTCAGAGCTCTGATTCTAGTACATGGACCATTTGGACACAACAACTAGCTTATTTTTTTCATACTTGTTTTCAGTGTGATTGGGATCACTATGAGTCAAGTGAGTGGGTGGACACATTGGCTCCACATTATCTTACTCCATTGTCTATCATACTCTCTATCAAAAATGATGATATGGAAAGTTCACTTGAGCATAACCATCTATCATATCTACTTCAGCCAGGACATGTCTTTGCATTGGTTGCACCATAGGGGAATGATGAGAAATCTGATTATTGGTTAGCACATTGTGTAAGAGGCAAACAAAAACTTGCACAACCGATCATAGATGATGATGGATTCACATATCCTACTGGTTCAGTGGTTGTTGCTGGAACATGGCTATGGACATACATGCTTAGAAGGAACAAAATTCCTGCATTCGAAGACTATCAGAAGCACAAAGTAATTCTCATATATTCGCATCTTATTATAGCAACAAATGTAAAGTTATTGAAGCATCAAGGAAGATCAAAAGTAAAAGAACTTTTTATTATTGCTAATGCTGATCATAAGCCCTGTTGGAGACCCTAAAATAGAGAGAGGACCCTATTGGAATACTCGACTAGGTATATATACTTCTTATATTATTTTCTTCATAATGATTTAATGAATTGATGATTATCTTGTTTAATACAATAAGTTACTAATTTTTTTATGATATTGGAATGTAGGTACATCATGAAGAGTTGGAGGGGGTGGTATTGGGGAGAATTTCTAAAATTTATGATGTATTAAGATGTAAAATGTGTACTTTTTTTGTATATGGTTTTTGTATTTTGGTAGGTTCTTTTTAAGGAATTATAAGAGGAAGATATTGAACAAGTTCTTGCAAATCATATTTGCATGTGATACAAGGCTATAAGGACAATTTTAAGAGCATTTATAACTATATGAAAGATAATTACATGCAAATATCTTATTACAAATTTGGTTTTTTCCTTATTTGACATAAAGCTGACATTATGATTATTAAAACTATTTTTATGAAACTAATCAAATAAGAAAAATCTAGAAAGTATGGATGAACAATTAGAATAATTGATTTCTTCCATTTTGCAACCAATCATAGCATTTGAAAGTATAAAGAGTCATAATATTGTATAATATTTTGAAAGACTTTCATATTGAAAAGTTGTATGAAGCACATTTGGGATAAGCCATGAAATCCATGAAAGAAGATAGCATGTAGGATAAGCAATTAAAGCCAATAAGCAAGATAGCACATGCATAATGACATGATATGAAGCTGGATATGAAGGCTATGAGTGAATGAGAAAGTAAAATAGGGAATCTCATGGATAAGATAATGGTTTTCACCAAGGCACATTTTTTATCTTCTTTCTATTTTTTAAATTTTTTTTAGAAATAGGTCAACTATTTTCAAGTTAGATAGTGTTCCTAAAGGAAAGATAAATTATGATAAGCCAAGACCATAGATAAGTATGCTCAATCATGTTGATAGGGTGAAGGAAGTGAGATGATAGTAGGATAAGAGTTCATTCCTTGGAAGGATTGTATGAGTATGGATAGTAGGTAAGTGTAGCTTTGAAAACATTGCATAAGGGTAGGTGACAAAGTGGGGAAGATCAACATTTACACACACCTTGGAGGGTTTCCGAATGATGGAGGAATCATGGAGGAAATAGATCAAGGTTTAGATGTATGATCTGGTAGGACAATGTTAGAAGAAGATTGAGTGGAATATTTGTAAGCTTTTAAGAAAGAAGTTTGGAAGAAAATGGAGTGGAAGCCTTTGGAATACTAAATGTCAACTTAGATTTATGTTCAATATTAAAGTCTTTTAAGAGAGACTTTGGAATCCATATAGCTTTAGATTTTCCTTTGGAAACTTTATAACACATTTCTTTGATTTGGGACTTATGGATGAATAAGGCTGATATGACTAGTTTAGATGGTTGAGTGGACGATTATTTTCTAGGATGAATGTCTTGTTGATCTTGAGGTACATTAGGAGAGCTAGAAGTAGAAAGTGTAGGAGAAGGTTTGAAGACTTTATATTAGATGGATAAGTACCAAGGATAGAATTACGAAATACAAAAGGATAGTGAATAGGGATTTCAACATCTTTAGAGTGAGTAGCATGACCAAAGTCATCAATAGACTCATGAGTACCTTTTATAGGAGAAAGACCTTTGATAGGAGTGTTTGAATCTTGAGCATTGTTTTGAAGTGGATATGGAGAAGTAGAACATGAGGGGACACTTTGATCTTGACATCTTTCTTTATATAGCATAAAAAGATCACTTTTCCCATAAGTTTCAGTAAGCTCAATGGAGGTAGTGGAAATGGTATCCTCATCATATGTAGGAGCTGGGTAACACATAGGATATAGAAGGGTGAAATTTTGGATGAGATGAAAAGGTGTTTGATCTTGATCTTTATTTATATATTTGTCTTTTTGAGAGTCATCTTGATATGGAGCACCTTCTAAGGATAAGGGAAAATGTGAGATGTGCATGATAGAATCTTATAGCAATAATGTAGGATTAGCTAAAGTGGGCATAGTAATCATAGTACTGCATGAATGTTGAGGATCTTTAGTCTTAGTAGCATGGAAAAGGTTTGTAGACAAGTGAAGGTTAGCTTGATTTTCTTTTAGTTGTAGCCCTTGAGGGTACGCATGGTCTATATGGAAAGAATTAGGTTCTTTGTTTGGTGGAAGCATTTTTGAAAGCTTTGACACTTTAGGAGGTTCATTAGTGTTATAAGAAGTGAAGGTGTCAAGGAAATCATCACTTGACATAGGTTCATCAACATGATCTTGTGACACATGAGTCATTAGAGGTATCAACAATCCCATCATAAATGAGATCTTCGATTTTATGTTTCAACACTATGGAATCTTTAGTTTTATGAAATTTTCTTCCATGGAAGTGGCAATAATGATAATTTCTCCACCATGGAGGTTTGATTTTGGGTTCATAAGGTCTAGATTTGTCTAGTAATGTGATGGATTCATTATCAAGAAGTGTTTGCAAGATGTTATCATGAGAATCTTCCAATGGAGTAAAAGTTCTCTAAAAAATTTCTCCATGATAATTTTGTTGTTTCTTAAGTGAATAGAATGCATCCATTTCTTCATCACTATGGCATAGGCTCAAAGGAGGTATCACTTGCTTGTTCTCTAAAGATGTCTTTAGATCTAGAAGATGAAGATATTTGATGTCTTGGCATAGAATAGGTAGACCTTGAAGAAGATGACCCGTGTGTATGTAAAGGTCTTAAGGGAGATTAATTTAAGAATGCAATATTCTCCTCTAACCTTTTCTCAAGTTTAGAATTGATTTCTATCATGTGTTTAGAGAGATGAAGGTAAGAAAGATTATTTGTCTCTTCTAGCTCTTTGTATTGAACATATAGATCTTGAAACTCTTTAGTGGCATGGATGATATCATGATCATATAGATTTGGTTGAGGTTTGGTAGCACAAGGTTTGAATACCATAGTGGTAGATAGATAATAAAGTATGAAGGAGACTAGAGGAAGCTAATAAGGTGACCCAAGATAATTTGATGTCCAAACTAGAGAGGTAGAGTGTTCACATGTCAAAGAGAGGTAGAAATGAATGAGTGACTTGTCAAACAAATTGTCCAAGCAGGTTACAACACTAGTGACTCAAGTCAAGGGCTATGAAAAAATCCCAAATAGAAATGTAGATAAAGAAAGAGAGATGACAAGTGAACAAATTTAAGTGTAGTCAATAGATCAAGGAAACCATTTAGTGAAAGAAATTCTTAGTATGGATATCATAGACCATGAAGTTAGAAAATACCAATAGCTCTAATACCAAAGAGCCATTTTAAGCATGTTCAAGCACTAGAGACATAGAAAATTAAAGTCAATTTATGAAACTCCCCTTAGCAAAAAATGCAAACAAATATTTGCACTTGATGTTTTGACTTGGTTGAAAAAGTTTGACAATAATTGATAATATTGCAAGCTTGATGTTCAAAAGAAATTTTTTTTTCCAAGAAAGATAGTGACACATGGAGTAGTCTTCAAACAATCAAGCAAGGCACAAAGAAACCTTTCATGATACAAGTCAAAGGGGTCAACCTTTCTTGACAACTTTTCAAAATCTAACTCCTAACGGCTACAAGTTAGTGCCATTAGCTTTGAGTGGGTGGGTGAACCATAGTGACACCTTTGTTCCAACCACAGAGACCCTCTATTATCTGTGGCCACCCCATACCGAGGAGTCCCCAAGGTTCTCTAAGTGCATTTTGAGGTTGATCTTCTGAGGGTCATAACTCGAAGCTCGTAAGGGCTATCGATAAACTATCAAATGCTATAGGACGTTGATTTTGAGGCCTAAAATAACCTATCTCATTTTTGAGAGATCACATTCCATTTGGATTCAACACAACAATCTCGCTCGATGCCAAAACTCATCGTGTGCCTCATTTCATAGGTGCACCACAACGTAACTTTGAGACCACTGATCTTGGCATCAAATCATCAGTGCCATTAGCTCTGGATGGGCGGGTGAACCCTAGTCACACCCTTATTCTGGCCACAAAGACCATCCATCATTTGTAGCCACCCCATATTGAGGAGTCTCCAAGGTGCTCTAAGTGCATTTTGAGGTCGATATTCTGAGGGTCATAACTTAGAGCTCCTGAGGGCTATCGATGAACTATCAAATGCTACAAGACAATGCTACTAAGGCCTAAAATAAACTATCTCATTTTAGAGAGATCACATTCCATTTGGATTCAATACAGTGATCTCGCTCGATGCCAAAACTCGCAGTGTGCCTCAATTCATAGGTGCACCACAACATAACTTTGAAACCACTGATCTTGGCATCAAATCGTCAGTGCCATTAGCTCCAGATGGGCGGGTGAACCCTAGTCACACCCTTATTCTAGCCACAAAGACCATCCATCATTTGCGGCCACCTCGTACCAAGGAGTCTCCAAGGTGCTCTAACTGCATTTTGAGGTTGATCCTTTGAGGGTCATAACTCAAAGCTCTTGAGGGCTATCAATGAACTGATAGAGGAGACAAGTTTGTAAGGATGGAGTGGCTTAGTGTTTTTGCTAAAATAAGTTAGTGGGAAGGCTTTATTAGAGGGTCTTGGCCAAACTAGTGGGGTGTTTTCCCACTCTCTAATTTTAGAGATAGTTAAGTTTTGGAGGGAGATTAGGGGAGCTCTACTACAACTATCCTTACCCTAGCTTGGACCAAGGTTGGTATCTCAAACTTGCTTCTTTTCCATTTCTTTCTTTTAGCATGGTTAAGCAAATATGCAAGTGTGGAGTTTATCAATGGAGTATGCATTGCATTTCATTATGGAGTAGCATTCATGTGAGTGCTTGAATGGTGTTCATTCCATGTAGATTAGTGTGACACCATTGTGCATCTTGTTGTATTGTGTGGAGTATTGTGAGTATGAGGTTTGAATTTCGTCTATTTCCTTGTTGTATTATGGTTATTGATATTGTGTTGTGAAAATGTGATGTGCTCTTGAAAATTTCTTGTTTTATTTCTACTTGGTTTTGTTTTCTTGTTTTGTGCTTGAGTATTGTTATGGGTGTGGGACTTACACTCACCCTTGTGGGAAGGGAAGAGAAGTCCAGGGTGAAGGGCTTAAGTTGGGTTCGAAAAATGTATTGAGAACCTTGGAGTATGGGCTCCATTGTATGCCATAACATTTAATATCTTGCTGGTGGTGATAAGGAAAGTATGGTGTAGAAAGGAAGTTTGAGAAGTTATAGCTAATGGTAGTGGGTTTGGAGGAGGAAATGTGGAGGCCCCGAGAGGGCATTAAATTGTTGATTTATGATAGCCCCAAGAGGGCATGAAATTTTTTGAATTATGATAGCCCCGAGAGGGCATGAAAATTGTTTATTGCAGATATGGTTTGGTATGGCAAGTCTCCATTTTAGAACACACCTTCACCCTATGTTTATGGTTCCATCTATGAAACCATTGTGAAATAGCCTTAGGGGGGAATTGTTCAAGTTTGAAATGTAATGTTTATGCATTAAAATATTGTATGTGTATCCTAGTTTGAGCCTTGTTCCCTAGCCCGAGGGTGGTCTCTTTGAGGCCTATGGTTGGGTGGAAAGAACCCATGGTCCTTGTTATTTTGTTGTGTTACATATGAAGATTTGTGTCCAAGGGAGCAATGGAAATGGCTTGGAATGATCATCTTGTAGATTGATGTTGGATGAGAAAACTTGACATTGTGCCCTCATTTGTGAAGGAGGATTCACCAGCTTGTTCATGTTCTCAACGATCATGTTGGACAATGTTCATGCTACTCATTGTCCATATCTTTCAATGTCCATTTTCCTTATGATTTTAAAAAGTCCCTTATGTTGCCCCATTGTGATGGAAGGAGATTGTATCATTGTTACCTAATGTACATGTAGAGGAAATAATTGATAAGGTTGTATATGCATGTTTCATTTGGAGTTTATATTGTTATGAAAGCATTGGTATGAGTCACATATTTTCTTTGACATCATTGTTATCATTTGAAAATGTGAAAGAAAGTTTTCTTCTTGTGGTATTGTAAATGACTAGTTGATAACAACAACCATAGATGTTATGTGATACCATTGATTGTATAAATTTAAAACTTAGTAGATTGTTTACAATCTTGTTGTGCACTCAATAATTTGGAAAGAAAATTTTATTTTCATATCACATGCATGGATAACATTGATTTTAATTACCAAGCTTAATGTAATTCTAAGAAAGGAAATCATCAAATTAATTTAATGATATAACAAAATGAAGTTTGTTGTAAGAGAAGACATAATAAAATCTATGAGATACATTGTTGTAGGCATGCATTTTCCTCTCTAGAAAATGTATGGTAAAGGAAAATAAATCCCTTCCTTAATACAGAGCAATAAAATATTAAAGAATATTCCTAGATTCTAGACTTCTATCCAATAAAAATAAAAATAATAATAGCATATAGAGACTAATGAGTGTCCTAGACTAATATATTTTCTAAGTGACAAAATGGTCCACATTACAATCTTGTGACCTCTAAGTCACATCCAACACTCAAATAATAGATTAGTAATTAAATAAATAAAGGCATATTAGTTTGCATGTTAGAAAATATGAAAAATTTAAATATTTAACTCAAAAATAAAATAAAATCCAAGATTGATCTTGACCGCCCTTCTATAGTAGCCCCCAACATTTCCTAAGCCATCATAATGCAAAAAGTTTTCTCCACTCCCCAAGGCATATTGTTAAATCTAACATTCATTCTGACATGTCATGTCAAAACTTTTATCCTTGAGCTTGCCTTCTTGAAAAGGGGTTTCATCCCCATTAATATACTTGGGTGCATAGGAGAAAGGGTTTATGTCACATCCTTGTCTTATGCACTAGTTGTCCCCTCCTTGCACCAGTGGTCACGTGTTCCCAAGCATAGGTAGTCGACTTGAAATTAAGGGGGAGTGGGATAGAAATCCCAAGGGATTTGTACTTAGGAGAATGTCAAGTTGACATTTAATATGACTTGTTCACATTAGGATTGTTTATTGGAGGGATGGGAAGAAGATGTCCTAAGGCTTGGATTAGTCAAAATTCTACACATGACCCACATGGGACCTTGTGAGGACCATGTGTAGGAAGAAATGTGGCCTTTGTAAGAGTTAGGGAATGATCAGGATTTAAGATAGATAGGAGATTCACCCTTTAGATTTGTTTTTATTTTTATCAAATAATTATTTAATCATTTCAAGTCTTGAATAGAGGATAATGACACTTAGTGTATTTGACCTTAGTTTAAGGGTAATGTTTATATCAAGGGGCTCATTTAGAAACATGTAACAATTAAACCATATGGTAATGGAAAAGCTCAATATAGGAAAATAAATTAAATGAAATAAATAAGTTTATGAGAATGTATATATAATTGAACATGATGTTAAGTACAGAGGGTTTAATCAAATTAGTGTTAAGACTGTAAACTAGGATAGTTGGATGTACATATAATAGGGTTAATATGAAGTAAGTTGTTAGAATGATGGGATTGGAGAATCAAGGATAAGGATGGATGGTGGATTAAAATAATAACTCAAATCTAGTTTTTTCTAGTCAATAAAGCACATTGATAGATAAGAGTTACTAGATAGAATTGAATGCATGACAAACCTGTGTAGATGTTGGATTTAATGTCAAGTGAATTTTATATTTGGCTTGAGGGAATGTTAGTTAGATAATGAATGTTGTGGATTCGATTGAAGATATTAGTAGAATATCAAAGTCGATAGAATATATATACCAATTTGAAAATGTAGTGTAGGAATAAAGCATTAGTTAGCTAGTATGTAATAAGGGTCAATAGGCATGTCATTAGAGGTAGCTCGTCAGCTCATGTACCCTATGTATAATTAATGATGATATGATTCATTTACACCACATTTTACTATGTTAGTTGCATGAAATGATGAATACATATATGTCTGAACAACAAGGTATGTTATATACAAACCTATTTTATACGCTTGCACCTAATCCTTGCATAAACAATTCATCTAACAAATTTAAATTGACACACTCAATAGGATGGTGTAGTAGGATGTGTTTAAATACAGATAGTGAATTATTATTGAGTTAAGTACTTTGAATTGGCCCTTAGACTTACTAAGAGTTCCTCATTTTATGTGCTTACTAATTCGTACTATGAAACTACTTTGAATCTTAACATGCTTTGATAATAATAATATTGATAGTGAGAAAGTGAGCTTATGGTGAATAATTAGATGTAATAATGTAAAAAGTAAATGTAATAGTATAGTAATTATAATAATTAAAATAGTAAATGTAAAAGCATGGCAATGTAGCTAGATTAGTTAGTAGTTGATGAGCTAGATAGTTAGTAATTGGCTTTTGTAAGAGTGAGTTTAATTTATGTATTGAAATAGTAATTTTTGTGTTTAGGAAACTGTAGTGAGTGCTAGTTTGGTGAGGAAGAAATGTTGATAGAATGCATAAGGATGACTAAATAGAGTAAAGAGGGAGAAAATGACTTAGCAATGGTCCAATCTTTGAGAGGACCTGTAACTAGTAAGATATGGATGCAAGCACATGATACACATTTGACAAATAAAACAAATTGTTTATTCCATAAGTTGTGTAACTAATGTGTTGAATGATGAATACTATCAATGCAAGTGGCCCCTTCTCCATCATGTAGACTTCAAAGCTACCTTTGGGGCATATCTTTTCTAATTTTCAATGGTTAGATCCGATATAGTGTGGTAGATAAGTGCACATTTTCTTATTTGACTAAGGGTGCTCATGTGATGAGTACTAAATCTAAATTCTCTAGATATGTGTGTTTAATTGATTAAGATATACTACACTTCCACACCATATAGTAATTGTCACATTAATATATATTGTAATGATTAATGAATGTGTGTACATTGGTAATGAGGATAATAAGTAATTTTGACCCCCTTCCCTTACATGCTAGAATCACGACCTAGTCCATATGATACAATCGACAGACCCTAATAGAATATTAGTATCAGATGCTTGTTAGGATATGAATTACCTCACTAATTTATGAGTTTTGTATCTTGAACTTGCTTGTTTGACTCGTGACAGTAACTTGAACTAGACTGTCATCCAATCTATTTGAAAACCACCTGTGACTAAAATGTTACAACCGGATGACACTATCCACATGAGTCTTCAACTCCTATTCAATGATAACCTTGTTTTACAATATGTAATTTATTATGTGACTTCATAAGCTACAAAAAAAATAAAAAATTGTTGTGTTTTTACTAGTAAAATTTAGGGCATGACACATGATCCACGATAAATTGAACAATACTAGATACTAAATTAATATGTATATCATTGTGCACATAAATGACAAAAATACATATCAAAATACATGTATCCATAGACAAAATTTTACACTAATATATATCAAAGATCATGTATCCATAGACAAAGTACTCAAATATATATCAAAATACATAGATCCATATACAAAATGTGGCTGATCATGCCATCAGAATGTGTATAATATCAATTTTTCTGTATACAATGTAGCATATGCCATCTCAAAATGTCTCATCATGCAACCTAAGAAAACTATACTATCCTAGGGTGCTGGTGGATGATCAAAATGCAGCCTCTTCACTGCATTAGGTGGATCGGATGCCTCCTACATAAACAAAAAAGGAAAGCCAAAAGTTAGACTACTAAATTTATATGATTCTATGTATCTAACATTGAATTACTCAAATGCATAATGATCTTTTCCATAATGGAGATTAATCTCTCAAAATTTCATAATAAATACCTCTCTCGTTGACATCCTGCACCGGTCAAGAGTCCTCTCGTATGCCCTCGACAATGCTAGTACCTCTCTGATTGTGGGTTGTATATGTTCAAATACCTTTGTTAGATGAATCTACAATTTAAACTATAAAATTATAATTCATAGCATGCTAAATTTATAACATATTTAATCATGAATTCAAATTACAACTTACTATTGTAGGCTCCTCCTCAAGAGTGAGTGGTCGCATCATCAAATCTACATAATTGTCCCATTGGACCTCATGTGCACTAGGAGTCTCCTATGAGATACAAAATATTAGTTGTTAATATCACAGAAATTAGTTTTGAATTTATTTATGAAGATAAGTGATGCAGGAGCATCCCATGCTCATCAAGGGAACATTGAAGATCCAAGGCATTACAGACGTCATGGCACATCTCTTGAAGTCAATTGGGCAATCCTTGCACCAATTATGGCTCATGGAAGCATACAAAGTTATAATGTTGGACTCATATGTGGAAAAAAGTTGTAATTGGGCATGAGAAAGGATTTTAGGATTTCATATGGTAGATGAGTCATTTGATAGGTTCATTTAGGTTTTCATGATCATATCTTGTCATTAGACAAGTCAAAACGTTCAATAAGCCCATTAAAAGCATAGTTTTATAGTTAGAAATTTGAATAGTAACGGTTATGTGTTTTTTGGAGGGAAACTCCATAATTTAAATTTTATGAAGAGTTAACAAATGAAACTAATTTTAGGTGGTTGAGGGGGTTACTAACCATCCCTTGAAACTTATAAATTGTGATTGTATGGCCTAGATGGTCAGATTTGTACAAACTATCTTAGAAAATTGAATGAAAGTGCTTGGTTTTCAAGAGCAACTTGAAGAATCCTTTGTTTTGTAAGTGCTTTTTGATATTGGAATGAGTGGTAATATCATCTTAGATATGTAAATTCATGGTGAATTCTGAAGGAGAAGTTCTAGAATTGAGTTTTGGGGTTTGAACAAGCAGGCCCCAATTTTTAATCCATTTTAAGGAGGGTTTTGAAGTTTGGGTGTTTAGGAGTGTGACCAAGACCTGTAATATTGAAAATCCTTTTAACTAGATCATTAATAGAGACTATGAAAAAGGATTAAGTCATATTGCAAGTTTGAAGGGTACTTGCTTTGTAAAAGTGGTCTAATTAGGCCTAATTCTGAGACAAACTGCCCTATTCCATACAATCTTTCCAAATGAGTGATATCTGATTTTTGTATATGTTATAAAACTCAAAAAAAATTATTTGAAAAGATAGTTTATTTTCTTGGTGTTTTGGAAATTTTGGGAGAAAAATTAAGAAAACAGGGTCTACTGATCCAAAGAAGAGAATAGCCCAGTAAAGGGCAAAACTAGTCTCTTTTGTATCTACTAAAGATTTGTGGGCTTGGAAACCTTAGAAACATGTTGGTTGAAGTTTTTTAAGGTGTGTAGAGGTGGAGGGAACACTTGGTGAATGTAAATCCAAGTTTGGAGTCTTTGGTGGCATTGTGTGCATTTGGGAACACCATTGAAACATAGGGGTTGGGTCCATATTGTGCTTGAATTTGCAAGTTTGTGGTTAGATCCTCCATCCTCTGCATCAAATGGTATCAAAGCATCAATAAGGTCTTTTGGGAGTTGATAAGTTGTAGGTTTTGTCATCATAGGAGTCTTTTTCATCCTTAGTGTGCTGGTCCCTTTGTTGAAGCCTTGGCATGTCTAATTCCTCCTTGTGTATCCTAGAGTTGAAAGGTACATAAGTGGTGTCCAAAGATTTCTTGGTGAGGAAAGAAAGAGAATCAATGAGTTGGCCCTTGGGAAGGAAGAAAACTCGTTGTGAAAATTCATCCTAAAAATCAAATGGCCAGAGAACTTGAAGAATTGAGAGAAGAGTTGGCAAGAGAGAAAAGAGAGAGGAGAGAACTTGAAGCATCTAGAGTGAGGGAAGAAAGACAGATGAGAAGAGAGAGGCTAAAGCTTATTAAAAGGATAGAATCCTTAGAAAAGGAAAGGCAAGAACCTAGAGGAGAAGAGGTTAGAGGAAGAAATCATGGAGAGAACCATGAAGAAGAAGAGGTTAGTAATGCAAGGCAAGAGCATGAGACAACAGATGATCCTAAAGAAAGGAGATTTATGAGAATCATTAAGGCAGTACAAGGTAATGGTGGGAAGAACCATATTGATTTGCCAATATACCAAGGTAAAATGGATAGTGAAGAAGTGCTTGGGTGGATAGAGGCCCTTGAGAACTACTTTGATCTTTAAGACATAGAGCTAGATAAGAAGGTAAAAGTAGCAAAAGCAAGATTGAGAGGAATAGCACTCACTTGGTGGACTAGTGTTCAGAATGAGAGAGAGGAAAGGTGGTGTAGGGCACCTAACCTGTGTGGCAAGGGGGAAAAAGTATCTATGTTACTGGACACCTTGCCACTCCATGAAAGCGAGGATTCAAGTAGATTAGGAAGTTGGAATAAAGGTTTGGTCCATATTTTAAAAGTTGGTCTATGTTTTGTAATAAAGGCACATGTAAGGCCCACAAGAATTTTGGTGTGGTTATAAACCAAGTGACTCCATGGGACCAAAAGGCCTTAGAATAGGGTATTTAGAGTCTAAATAGTATTAGCAAAAAGTGGTTGTTTGTTTGTTTTATGGTTGGGAATGCCTATATGGTTGTTCCAACGGTCATGTAGACCTTTATATGTGTCATATTTGATCTCAGTTGAAAGGGGGAGATCAGAGTGTACAATGGTTTGGAGAAAAAATAATAAAAACTTCAATTTTCTAGAAATTTACTAGTAATTGCTCGGCTATTACGCTAGTACAGATCCATACGGAATTTTTATGATTTCTAAGTGTATGAAATAGTTGCAGGGGTGAGTTAAAAAACTTTTTGTTTGGGTTTGACTCAAAAAAGAGTTGGGGTTTAAAAGTTATCTGCATTTTAGTAGAAGGTGGTCTGAAAAGCCTTGTTTCCTAGACCCTTCCACAAATGCATCCCTAAATTGCATTCCCACCAGTAGCACCCTCTAAAACTAAGGGATATGCAAGTTAGGAGACTAGGCAACATAATGCCAGAGGTTGGAGGCCTAGAGAGAATGGAAACTATTTTTCCATGTCGGCCCTAGGTCAAGCAAGCCCATGTGCTTGAACGGTTTTTGCAAGGTAATTGGTGACAGTCATGGTTGTAGGCACTTTTGATCAGTTTGAGTGTTGGATTTGGATGCATTAACTATGTTGGAGATTGTCTTAAGTGTTTTGTTTTTTGGGAACCCACCTTTCCCATTCTTCCTTGAAGCCCTAGCCTAACTTGATCAACTAGGCCTAGGTACCAAGAAGCAGTTTGGAGGGTGCTAGAGAAAGATCAGCCCGAAAGCTTTTGGATTCTTAGTAGGTGCCAAGAAGGGTGTTTGGACCTATGGAGAAGTCCCTATGCTATTAAGGGATACTGGGAGAAAAGTGCAAAGAAGCTAATTGGAAGGCTACAAGGATTGTAGGCCTAGAAGTGCAAAGGTGTGTTGAGAGTTTGGTGGAACCAAACAAATTGATGATTTTGGGTTGGAATAGTATGTCCATCATTGTCTTCATTTTTGGTGATAGTTGGTGAGGCTTTTGAAGTGGGATTGCCTCATTTGGCTTGGAGGTTGAGTATACCCGGAGTGGGTAAGAGGACTTGTGAGAAGTCCTAGAATCCTAAGTTGGATTGTGACAACCATTTATTGGCTTGTGGAAGGTAGTTGTTGCAGACTCTGCATCAAAAAGGGATTGAATAAGATTTTAGATTGGGAGAGAATGAAGACCATGGTGAGAAATCAATTCTTGCCATCTAATTTAGCAATCCAAATAAAGATAAGAAGGAACAATTTGAAACAAAGGGATATGGATGTCATGTCCTATACTGAGAAATTCCATACCCTAAGTATTAGGGGAGGACTGGAAGATGAAGATGAGAAGGTGGCTAGATACATTAATGGCCTCAAGTACAATATTCAAGATGAAATAGGATTGAATGTACCAAGGACACTTGGAGAATGTTTTCAGTTGGCAATCCGGGCAGAGGAGAAGTTGAAAAGAAAGAATGAGAGGCAAGAAAATCAGAGAGGAGGTGGAACAATGAGAGGAAGATGTGTAAGAAGTTAGTTTGACACTTCAAACAATCAAGACAAAGATAAAGGAAAAGAGATTACATTTGAGACAAGAGGAAGTTTTAGGGGAGGAAGATTTGGAAGTGGAAGAGGTAATAGTGTTTTCACAGGTAAATGCTTCACATGTGGAGGAGTAGGCAATCAATCCTACAGTTGCCCTGAGAAAGGTGTGGATTTCAGGAAGGAGGAGAGGAGAGTCACCTTGACCCAAGGAGAAGAGGAAGAAAAGAAGTACGATAATGCAAACCCTGAACTTGAAGGAGAATCTTTGATGGTGAGAAGAGGACCACAAATGTAGCAGCAAGAGGAGACCAGACCATCCATTTTCAGGAAAAATTGCATGAGCCATGGTAAGATTTGTAAGATGATAATAGAATCTGGTTCGTTTGATGATTTAGTGTCTTATGAAATGGTAAATAAACTAGGATTGAAGAAGTATCCTATTGATAGACCATATAGGGCATCTTGGGTTAGTGATGCACAAAATATTGTTGTAAGGGAGCAAGCAATAGTGGATTTCTCTATAGGAGAATATAAAGATCAAGTTATATGTGATGTCATTCTAATGACATTTTGCCATGTAATCCTTGGAATGCCTTGGCAAGCCTCAAGGAACACTATTCATTTTGGCTCATCAAATATTTATATAGTACACAAAGATGGTGTGAAGTTTAAGCTAAATCCTTTCACTGGTCATGATGAGGAAAGAGTTATTTTTTTTGGCAAGAAAGAGTTTGTGGACTTGCAAGAGTAGAGGGAGAGTAAACATGATATGACAGATCTACCACTGAAGCCATCTCTTTTGGTTATGAAGGATGATATTGTTCAAGACAAAACTCAGAATTCTACTTACAAGTAGACAATGATAGCAAAAGGAGTGATGATAGGAATAGTATGGTGTCCTTTGGTGACGAGAGTGAACAAAGAAGTTAACATATCCATGGAGGATAACAGACAAGGTTAGCATGACCTTAGAAAACAAGTTATTCAGCCTTTGTCAAGGATAAAACATGACTGTTCACAATCAACAGGCAGTAAGGTTACCATGACTGGTAACAAGGATCCAATGCTTTTTGTTTCTAATGATTTGTATGTAGGTGTGCAGGGTAATACATTGCAGGTGCAAAGTTGCAAACATCCCTCTAGAAGGATGGGAGGAAAGAAGATAGTACCCCTTAACTCTTGGGACAGGAGTTGCTTTGAAGGTGGGGTGTTTGGTGCAGGGGCACCTATTAAATCATCTAAGAGAGCCTTGGTACCAGATGAAGATAGAGGATCAAAGACATCATTGATTGTTAATTGGGATATGTTAAAACCAATAATGGAATTATCTGATAAACAATGTACTTTGAAAGACAAAAGTCATAAAAGTCCTAGTAAGGACCTAAGGGCAACATGATGTAAAATGGCCAAAAGAGACATATGGGGTAGTCTTAGGATAGTTTCATATATAGTTGCATTTAATAAATCCATATGACCAATTTTGAGTCAATGGAATAGTTTAGAAAGTTAGGGAATGCATAAAAACAATAGTTTAAAATTTGAATTTCAAATTGAAATGGTCATATTAGTTTTGGAGGGAACGTAGTAATTTGGTATTTGTTTGATTAAATAAACCTTTGTAACCAACTTGGTCGGTTGGACAGGTGCATATACGCCTATTTAAGTTGTAATGAACATATGCAAGACATGAATCATTATTGGTATGGAAAAAATCATAGAAATTGTACAGAACAAAAATCATACTTTCTTTTGCATCAATAAGAAAAATAAAAAATAAATGATACTTATACATACAATGGGGCTCTCTGAGTAATGGAAATCCCTAATGATCTAGGACACTGAACCTGTACAGGCTCATCGCCAGTAGCTACACCCTATATACAATAAAGAATGTAAGTAAATGAGATTACCACAAACATTTTACAAGAATGCATTGATATTTAATCAATTAGAAAACATCTAATTACCTTTCCTTTGTCAGTGCAAGCTAGCTCACCCCTCGCACTTTGTCCCCCTGGGGCAGGTGGTATCTGCAAGATAAAAGAAAGATTAGCAACCATATATGCTACAATATCAAATCTAAAAAAAAATGCAAACACAACATAATGTACCATAGATGTCTTAAGGCCAAATGAAATGGTCAAGAGTGTAGCATCGTCTATCTATCTGAGCTCCTCCTTGGTCATCAACTAAACATGAATGAAGATCACATACATGTAAAAGTCAGTATGGCTTAAAAATTAAAATTACTCTATTATAAAAATTAACTTTTAAATCACATATGTCATAACAAAAAAATGTATACACGTACCGACACCGAAGGAGTCCATGCCTCTGCATTCCCCTCCTCTCTCGCATCAGGGTTTGTAGCCTCTACACGTACGTCTGGTGTATCCTCGTCTAATACAAAATGATACTCAGGAAGATCACCTATGGGACCCAGGAAAATATTCTTGCATGTAATGCAAGTGTGAGGCACACAAATGTGTGATGAGCTAGCCAATGATGAACTAGCACCAACATCATCAACATGAGGAGGTAGGACTGACCTAGCCTGAGATATCATTAGGCTACTTAGCCTATGAATGGCTCTGATGGTTTGAGAGCTAGCCTTTGCCATAATATATAGATGTTGCACTCAAGGAGGGGGGGAGATATTGGGGGGGGGGGGGGGGGACAAAAGTACCAAGTTTCTTCCACTGGGAAGAGGGTCTATCCTAAGGAGCTCCTAGTCCTAAGCCCATGTTGGGCTTTATGCTTCAATAGTTCACTTTAAGTTTCAACACAAATTCTGCATATAATTTCCTAAGGAAATAAAATGGTATGTCTAAATTTCCATGTGGAGGGATATCAAAGACCATCCACCAACGATCCCAAAAATTTGCAATGGTGTCATTTGTGCACCATTTAATCGATAGTTTGGTTTTTTTGGGTCAACTGGTATACCCATTTTTGGGTTAGCAAAAAAGCTAGCCAAATCGTCTTTGGTTATGTTGAGGGCCGCGACCTCATCATAATCCAAACCATCATCAAACATCTGGTGCATTTCATCATGCCAACGAAGAGCGCCATTTTGTTGGTTCGTAAGGGTTTCAATGTTATCCACTATGGTGTTTAAGATAGATAACATAGGAGCCAATGTAGGTAAATTATTATATGTTCTATGCAAACCTCTCAACTCGGTGAGATTTTCATTTATCAAATCCTCGATTTGAGGAGAGTTTTGAGGAGGTAGAGGATCATTTGGTGGAGGGTTTTGTGGGGATACTGGATCATTTGGTGGTGGGTTACGAGGAATATTATTCCTTGGCTCAGTGTCATCATTTTGATTAGCCATTCCTATTGAATTTCAAAATGTAATAGATATTAAAAAAAAATCTAAGTTTTAACCATTTTTGTCAAAAAAACCCTAGATTCAACTAAAACAAACAAAATCATCCTAAAATTTATTAAATTTAGGTTAAAAATAAGTTGGGGAAAAAAAAAAGTCTAAATATCTGATATCCGATCTCGTATCTGATATCTGATTGAGAATGGTAATATTGGCCCCAAATTCATGTAAAATGAGGGCCCGCGGGTCTGTGATTTTATTTAATCCAATGCATAGGTATCGGATATCTGATACTATATCGGATATCTAATATTATATCGGATATCTGATATAGGATCAAATATCTGATATGGCCCAATAACATATAATGAGTATAATATATATAATATAACATATATAACATATAATATATATTACATTTTATATATTTTTATATTATATTTTATATATATTATATTAATTTACTATATATTATAATATAAAATATTATATTATATAATAATAATATTATTATATTATATTATTATAATTTATAATATATTATACTTTTTTATTATATATTATATTATAAGATATTACTTTTTATTATTATATTATATCTTATATATATATTATATTACATTACTATATATTATAATATATTAAATATTATATTATATTATTATAATATAATATATTATTATAATATAATACATTATAATATTATTATTATAGTATAATATTATACGATTATAATATAATAATATTATTATTATATTAAATAATAATAATATTAAATAATAATAATAATAGTGGTATAATATTATTACTCTAATTATCAGATATCTGGTCACATGTCGGATATTCGATTTAAAATCGAATATCCGATATTATCAGATATTTGATGTCAAATTAGATATCTGATATCATATCGGATATCCGATAAGGCTTAGCCTTACCTTCCAAGTTTGGTTTCTGGATAGGTGAAAAATAGTCAGAGCAGATTTTGAAGCGCTTTTAGGTGTCTTCAAACTCTCTTTTTTTCACATTGCCACATTTTGGCACACCATGATCCTACACATACCCTGCAGAACATTTCAAATTCATTTGATGTGAATTCTCCTCCTCTGTCAGATTTTAAACACTTCAAACGTTTACCTATTTCCTTGTTAGCTCTTGCTAAGTACCACTTAAACATTTGAAAAATATCATATTTCTATTTTACAAACATAACTGTCATCATCCTAGAATAATAATCAACAAATATCATAATGTAACTATCTCCTTTGTAGCTTTTCACATTAATTGGTCCACACAAGTTAGTATGAACAATTTCTAGTGTTTCTTTAGAGGTGTAAGTTTTGCTCTTAAAACTTAACTTTTTCATTTTGTCTAACTGATATTGTTTGCACATTGTTTTGTCAAGTTACTTCAACTTAGGAAAACATCTAACTTTCTTCATGTTACTACTACTAACCAAGTTATCAAAGTTAACATGACATAATCCCTTGTGCCATAGCTATACATCATCAAATTTTATAACAAGACAAGTAGCATCCTTTATATCAAGATAGAACAAATTACTTCTAGTTTGATCACCCTTTCCAATCAATTTCCCATCAGTGTCATATATTTTAGTAGTCTTATTTTCAACCTCAACCTTACATTCCAAATTATTTAGTTGTGACACACTCAACAAGTTATAGTTAAGTACTTCAACATAATAAGCATTGTCACATATAATATTATCTGTGAGTTTGATAGAACCTTTTTCCTTTGATCAAGCATGGTGCATCATTACCAAATCTTACACTATTTTCTTCATAACAATTGAAGGTAATGAACTTACTTTTGTCTCTAGTTATATGGTATGAGCACCCACTATCAATGATCCATCTATCATTCTTGTTCACACAAGTCACGAGTATAGCTGCCTCATCTTCATTAGATTCATCTTTCATTGCAACATACACCACTTTTTCATCATGTTCATCAGAATCATCATTTGTTTTCTCTTCAGCAAGGTAGTAGGAATTCTTGTCTTTGTCTTTGTAATCCTTGTTATCTTCATCTCTTCTAATTTTGTATTTGTCACCACCTCTATAGTTCTTCTTCTCTGAACATCTAGCAACAATATGACCAACCTCATTACAATTGAAACAAATGATAGGTAACTTACCTTTGAAATTGCCTTTACCTTTATGGAATCTTCTTGCCAGTAGCGGTTCAAGTCGTTCAACATCCTCCTCATATGTATCACTATCACTGGACACATACTTCTTCTTTTTCATTTTCTTTTTGTCATTAGGTTCCTTCAATGGCACTTTAGCTTTGAAAGAAGATTCAATCTTTTCAGGTTTGTAATTATCAAAGTTAGAAAACTCAAAAGTAGTGAGTCTGCCTACTATACCTTCAAGTGATAGATCATTCCCTTGAATACATCTTAGTTCTTGAATTGCAGAAACTCTAATAGCATATATAGGTAATAGTGTCCTTAAAACTTTTCTTAGTGGGTATGTGCAGGATCATGGTGTACCAAACTATGGCCTTAAGTGGCAGTGAAAAACCAACAAATCAGGGTTATGTCAACTTGACACATAATTTTAAAGTGGTTCTAGACTTTATATCAAAAAGTTGTAGGAAAATAATCTGTAGGAAATTGAATCTAGTTTCTAAACTACAAGGCCTTATCTAGAGAAAAAAAAATTTGATTGTTCAAAAGTTTGGATTTTAATGTAGTACTACAAAAATTTTAGGGCAAAAATAAAAAGTAGGTGTATGTCTGACCAGCTTAATCATAATCAAATGATAATATTTTTAAATATAATTTGAGATGTAAAAAGTAGACTCATGCTTGGATGGGACGCATATTTTTGGCAATTTTTATTCCAAATAAATAATTAATTATGAATTTTCTACTATACTATTTTCAGAATTAAAAAACTCCCGTGTCTGACCACCTTAACTAGTTCAAAAAAAATCAAAATTAAGTTTTTTTTTTTTTTTCTTATACTAGTCAAAGCATAGAATGTGACACATCTTTTGGATTTCACAAATCTTATACAATTTGAAAGTTATAGCTATTTTTCAACCAGTATGTCAATCAACACTTTGTAGCTAACTCCATTAAAAAATAAGTAATAATTACTTATTGAACTCGTAATTTGACAAAACTTACATTTATGAAAAGCTAAGAACATTCTTAAGAAACCCTTTTCATTACATCAAATTTTGGTTAAAAAAAAGTCATCAGCTACATGCTTGAAGTAGAAAACACATAAGAAAATGCCAAAAACACATTTTTGAGATGTTTTAAAGATGACCATATAAGGTTGGTATTGAAAGATATAGTAGGAATTATAAAGGTATTAATTGTTTTCATTTAGTATCAGGATGGGTGGGAAAAAAGTGGGAATAGATTTTGAAATTCTTTGAGGCATTTCAGAACTACATATTTTTCAGATCGCCACTTTTTGGCACACCATGATCCTGCACATACCCTAGTACAGTATCATCAACTATTTTAATAGTAGCTCCTCTTATTGCATTCAAAACTTCTTTTATCCTTGCAACATATTGAGCAATATTCTCACCTTCTTCCATTCTCATATCATCAAACTTATCTCTAAGACTTTCAGCTTTGGCTCTTAGAACATTTGCATCACCTCCATAGATAGTAGCTAGGGCATCCCACATTTTCTTTGCATTGTCAAGACCTTTGATATCATCAAATTTGGCATAACATAGGGTAGAGACAATCTCCAACATTTCGTGGTTGTGTTCTTTTCTTTTTCTTTTTATATCTTTAGCAGTTGCGGCTCCAACAAGATCAACATGCTCAGTGGTTATGGTAGATTGTGCAAGATCTCCAAGTCCTCCAAGGTGTAGCTTCATCAAAATTTTCCATGCAAGAAAGTTATCTCTATTAAGCTTGGGTACTTCTCTTTTAGACATCTTGATCTTTGTGCTTCTAGTACCTTCAAACTAGTCCTCTTAAGTAGATGGCTCTGATACCAAATGTTGGAATACTTTAGAATAACTTAGGGGGGTGGGGGGTGAATTAGTTATCCAAGGTCCAAATGTATAAATAAAAATTTTCTGAGCTTACTGAACCCATAAAACATTTATACTCATGCATGCATGCATTCATAATATTATGCAATCACTTAAAACTTGTAGGTTACAACCAAATCAACTTGCAAAAATGTAAAGCATGAAACATAATAGATTCATCAACACACTTGAGACAATGATTTATGTGGAAAACCAATTTAGAAAAAACCACCAATAAAATGCTACTCTTTTCACTCTTCTAAAGTGATGCCTTATGAAAGGCCAACCCTATTAAAGGTTACAATACACACTATTAAATGTGACCCTATTAAATGATTTCAATCACCCTATTAGAAGTGATCCTTGTTAGAGGACTTTAGATCATTCACTTGGAATGTTGCCTGGTTAAAGGATTGACAAATTACTATTAGGTCAACCTTAATCCAAAGGATTTACCCTAGACTGATACAATTGTTAGAGATTAATAGTACAGCTTGACTTACAACTTCATTTGCAGATTACAAATCATTGTTTAGTACTCCATTCTACTTGGCCTTCATACATTGTAGCTCTAATAGATTTTTCACCCTTCAAGCATCCCAATGTAGTCTCCTCTTAGGTCACTTGATGAAGTAGAGCCCTTCACTCCTTGTCTTCCTTAGGTTCTCGCAAATGACTCTCTTGCTTCATGACTAGCCATTCTTATACATAGGAAATCAAGATATTTTGCTACTCATTTTCCATTGTCCAATTTAGGGTTAGAATGAAATAAGTAGGATACAATGTATCTACCCCACATTCCATCTCTCTTCTAGAAAATTCTCCTATAATCCTCTTTGAATTTTTCTAAATAGGGTTTACCTTGAATTTTGTTCCACTAGCTCATCATACTTGTCTTCCACTTGGTTCACATAATCCAAGAAAACAAACTTGTTAGCTAAGATTCATTGAATCCATGATCTTTTAAATAATGCAACAGGTTAGCATTATAAACCTTCTAATGCTTGGCACATACTATGTTTCTCAACATTCACTTGGAAATTACTCGGCACTAACTAAAATTTACTAGTGCTTGGCATCAACTAAATTTTACATAGCATCCACTATTTTTCTTGGCATAGACTAGAATGATCTTTTAGTTGGCTTCAACTAATTTTCTGCTTGACTTGCACTGACTTTTCTCGGTACCTACTATCCACTTAGTCAAGCTTGGTAGACAAACTTTGTGCAAATTGTTCTTCTAAACTTTCTTAGTGTAACCAACCTTTTTTACCTTAAGTATATTATTAATGCATCATGTCATCATTGTCTTAACTGATCCTTGTACTTCATTACATAATCATAACTCAACCTTTCCTCTAGGTGCTATTGTTACATCTTTTGATCAAATCCTCTTCATTAATTAAATAAGTGATAGTACTCAAATATTATAAGCATTATCTCACTAGAAAATAGCATCTTTGACATCAGTGACAAAACAATGATTGAAGCATACTTGTATGTTCTCAACAATCTTCCTTTACAATCTTCCTCTTTGATTGGCTTCTTCAATCTATTTTTAACAGTTTATAATGGTATAAAAATGCTTTATATCCACAATAGCTTGATCTTCTATATCATTCTCTTGCAAACTTGCATCTTCATTTCACCATCACTTGTTTTCTCTAGTTGTTCATGCTACATCATTCTAGTCATAAATGAATGCAAATGAGAGTCTTTTATAGATGCTTCAAGGTGAGTCTCCTAGAGTAATGTGAGGACCCATAATTCAAATTTCACCTTGAATTATGGTCCAATCATAATAAAAAAAAAAAGGGAAAATAAATAAATGAATCTTGAATCAAACCCTTTCCGCATTGGAATCTGAAAGCTTGACATTGATTTTGGGGCCCTTTGTGACCAAAATCTGAAAAGGGGGATCAAATCCTAAAGAGGGTCAAGGTTGACCTCAACCTTGACCTAGGTCAGGGATTACCTTGACCCTACCCTAGGTTAGGGTCAACCTATTTGACCTTACCCTAGGGCAGGTTCAACCTAGGAGTGAGAACCCAAACAAAGCATAAAATAGAAGGTCCTAGGAATGCCCAAAAATCTTGAAATGATACTAGAGCAGGACTAAATATTAAGAATAGGAAAAAAATACTATAATGGATATAATGAAGGCTAGGAGGACCTATTCCTAAGTCCTACCCAAAAAATAGATCCATAGAGGAGGGAAATTAAGGAGAATCTTTGAGATCCTAACCCTGATTTCACCTAGAATGAAGGAATCAAGTGTAGAATGCATCCTAAATGCAAACCTATCATGATAAATGTACTAAAAGAGGATGATAAACCTACTAATATGGAATCACTTCCTTTTGAAGATGATACAATATCATCATGGGTCGTATGAACAAAAGAGGTATCATTATCAAAAGAGCCCACAAGTCTATGGCTTCTCCTAATGGGAGTGTTAGAGGTTGTACTTACTATAGTGAAACTAATAAGAGACAAGATAAAAAAGAGAAACTCTAATGAGATCCAACCAAACAACTATCAATGTAACAAAGAGTGTAAAAAGAGAGATCTAACCACACAAATATAGCTAAATGTAACTCCGAAGTTAAAAAGGATAAAAGTGTCAGGTTTACCCCAATGAAGGAAAATGACCAATGCAAAAAGGTAGATCAAGGATCTAACACCAAAAGAAAAAAATAGGAGACTCATTGGGCTCACCAAAATGTTTAGTGATGAAAATGTATATGGATAATAAATTGAATAATATAAACTATGTGAGGTGAATTCATTAACTAACCATTCCCACACTATCATCAATACAAGAGAAATAGTGGCTTCCAAATATAACTCTCAATACAACTCAAGTTAGATTAGAAATACCAAAAATGATAAAGTGATGCTAATTCTAAACTTAAATTATGTCAAGGAAGCACACAAGTGAATCCTCTTTCATGTAGTGTAGGATTTAATTAAAGAAGTAACATGTAAATGTATAATTGAGCTAATTGGTCTGATAAAAACTATAAAATAGATCTAAGTGCTAAATGTATATAATTAGCCTAAATAAACTATGAAAATAGGTCTAAACTAAAATGAAATGAATGATAAAGTACTCAACTTGAAATGTGTATTTTGGCTTTGAAAATTATAGATCTAAACATGTGAGGGAACTTTTGACTATGGATTCACAATTAAAACAAGAAACCAAAAAATGTATTTTTCTCAAGCCCTTAGGAAGATTTAATGACCTAGTGCAAAATGTTCTAGAACACTTTATGATGAAGTCACCATGTTAGTGGGGCATAGTAGAATAGTCGACCCAACTTCCTGAGAAATGTTTCAATGAATGATTTTCAGATCTATAGTTGCAATTCATCTATCCAACTCCTACACATAGTAAAAAATTTTGGTTTTATTTTGGGTGGATGAAGGCTTGCTTTGGTCAAGCCCTAGATTGAGGAGTTAACCTTGAAACTGAAATGTAAATATGTAAAGGAAAGTAAGGCACATGTAAGAATTCACCTTTCTTGTAGAAACCTTTGCCAATAAAGATTTATAATTCTTGTATGTTGTAGAT